>MPIZ01001205.1:1450309-1462443 GCA_003258685.1 Prolemur simus
CAACAATATACTAGCAAATAAAATCTAGTAATATATAAAAGGATTAAAAGCCATGAACAAGTGGGATTTATGCCAGGAATACAAAGTGGTTTAAAACCTGAAAATGAAGTTACATGATAGATCTCATGAATAGAATAAAGGAGAAAACAAACAAAAACAACTGATCTTCACAATAGGTGCATAAAAAGCATTTGGCAAAATTCAACACACTTTCTTTTTGTAATTTCAAAATATTAGGGGGTACAAATGTTTTTGTTATATGAATACCTTGTATAATGCTTAAGTCAGATCTTTTAGTGTGCCCATCACTAGAATAGTGTATATTATACCTGATAGGCAAGTCTTTACCCCTCACCCCCTGTCACCTCCCCTTCTTCTTAGGAAAAAAAAACAATAGATGCTGGTGTGGATGCAGAGAAAAGAAAGGCTTATACACTGTTGATGGGACTGAAAATTAGTACAACCTCTATGGTAAACAGTATGGAGATTCTTCAAAGAAATAAATGTAGACTTAGCATTTGCTCCAGCAATCCCACAATCCTACTGGGTATCTACCCAAAGGAAAAGAAATCATTTTATCAAAAAATATATTCAAATATTTATTGCAGCACAAGTCACAATTGCAAAGATGTGGAATCAGCCTAAGTGCCCAGCAATTCATGAGTGGATAAAGAAAATTGGCATATATGTACCATGGAGTATGACTCAGTCATAAAAAGAAATGAAATAATGTCATTTGCAGCAACTTGAATGGAACTGGAGACCAGTATCCTAAATGAGGCATCTCAGAAATTTATAAAGAAACATCACATGCACTCTCTAGTAATTGGGAGGCAAATAATAGACACATACAGGCACAAAGAAATGTAAACAAGCTTTAAAGATAAAGACACTCAATAAACTGGAATAGAAGAGAACTTCCTTGATAAAGGGCATTAATAAAAAAGCAGAGCTGAAACCTGAATTCCTTCTCCCTAAGTTACAAGACAAATATGTCTGCTCTCACTACTTGTATTTGACATTTTACTAGAGATTCTGGCCATGAAAATTAGATAAGAATATGAAATCAAGTGCATCTAGATTGGAAAGAAAGACATAAAACCATCTGTATTTGTGGGTGATATGAACTTTTATACATACAACCTAAAGTGATATACTGAAACACTACTAGAAGTAATAAAAGAGTTCAGCAAAGTTGTAGGATGTATTAATATGCAAAAATCAATTATATTTTTCTATAAGTAGTAATGAGCAAACCAAAAATAAAACTAAGAAAACTTTATTGACAATACCATAAAAAAATTCTTAGAAACAAATTCAGTAGAAAAATGCAAAACTTGTATACTGAAAACTTTAAAACTTTACTGAAATAAATACCTAAAGAATTAGAAAGACATCTGTGTTCGTGTTTGGAAGACAATATTATTTAGATGGAAATTCTCCACAAATTAATCTGGAGATTCAGTTAAATATCCATAAACATCTCAACTGACTTCTTTGTACAAGTTGACAAGCTTATCCTAAAATTCATTTGGAAATTCAAGGGACTTAGAATAGCCAAAACAGTCTTACATAAGAAAAACCAAGTTGGAGGACCCACACTTTCTGAATTCAAAACTTACTTCACAACTTCAGTCATCAAGATAGAGTGGTATTGGCATAAATACATGAAACAAAATTAAGAGTACAGAAATAAACCACTATAGCTGTGGTCAGTTGAATTTTGGCAAGCATGCCAAGACAATTCAATGAAAGAATAGTATTTTCAACAAATGGTGCTGGGACAGCTTCATATCCACAAGCCAAGGAACAAAATTGGTCCCCTGCATCATACTATATATAAAAATTAACTCAAAATGGATCATGTGGGTAGTGTGTGTGAGGCTCATCAGCAAGCTGAGCCTCCACTTTCACCTAGCAGCAAAAAACTCAATTGGTATGAGACTTGAGGTGGTATAAGGCAGGGCTAGTAGGCACTCTAGTTTCCTGTCTGTCACTTGTGTCAATGTGACACAGTGTAGAGCTGAGCCTTTATTCCCACCCCACATCGATGAAGTAGAATGAAGTGATAGGAGACAAGGATAAATGGCACTTTGCTTCCTCCTCTTTTTCCCTGATGTCAGAGAGGCCCATCTCCAACCTGTGCTTTAATTTCCACCTTGTAGCAAGAAAGTAGTGTGAGTTAGCACTCCACTTTCTCTCTCCCAGAAGTTAGAACTCTCCAGTGAGAACTGAGGTTATACCCCAACTTGAAGGCAAAAAGTTATTATGAGTTGTTGCCTTACATTTCCCAGGAGTGTGCCGGTAAGATTGAGAAAGTAACTGAAAGAACTGAGATAATGTGAGTCAGCAATCTAGACCACTTTTGCTGACGTAGTGTCTGTGGAGCCCAGTGGGAATCATACATATCCACCAGTCCTTAATGTTACAACCTTAATGGGGAGACTACTTGATAAAGACAAAGATTAAATAGGATCCATATTCTCACAATAATAATATCCAAAGCATCCAGGATACCATTGAAACTTATTTACCATACCAAGAACCAGTAAAATAACAACTTAAGTTGATAACACAATCAACACACACCAATATCAAGATGACACAGATGCTGGAATTGTCTAACAAGAATTTCACATCAGCAATCATAAAAAATTCTTCAACAAGAAACTAAGAATAACATTGACAAAAAAGAATGAGAAAATATATATCATTCAAACATTAATTAAAATAGGAAGGCTATGTTAATACCCACATCCTGGGAAAAAAGAAGAGCCTTATCATTTTAAAAGAATGGTGAAATTGAACCATTGAAATTAAACAGTATATTCTGTGAACACAATCTGAAATCAATAAAAGAAAGATAACAGAAATATTTCTAAACTCTTGGAAATTAAACAAAATGCTTCTATATTAACCATGGGTCAAAGAGAGAGTCTTAAAGGAAATTTAAAAATACATAGAACTGAATGAAAAGAAAAATACAGCATATCAAAAGTGATCCACCTAAAGCAGTGCTGAGAAGGAAATTTATAGCACTAAATGGTTACAGTAGAAAGGGGAGAAGGGCACAAATCAAGAATCTAAGTTTCTTCCTCTAAAATGTTTGAAAAGAAGAACAAAATAAAATGGAATCAAGCAGAATGAAGTATAAAGAGATCATACAAATAGGCCTATAACCATTAAAGAAATTGAATTTGTAGTTAAAAATCTGTTACCCAGTTTTTTCAACAAATAGTGATGGAAAAACTGGACACCTACATGAAAAAAAAATGAATCTAGACACAGACCTTATATACTTCACAAAATTTAACTAAGAATATCTTAGATCTAAATGTAAAATATAAAATTATCAAATTTCTAGAAGGTAATATGGGATAAAATGTAGATAACATTGGGATTGGTGATGACTTTTTTAGATACAACACCAATGGCATGATCCATAAGAGAATTAATTAATAAATTTAATCAAAATTAAAACTTTTCCTCTGCCAAAGATCCTGCTAAAAGGGTGAAAAGACAAGCTGTAGACTTAGAGAAATATTTGAAAAACACATAACTGACAATACACTAGTACCTATAATATTTGAAGAATGCATAAACAGAATGGTTTTTAAAAATCCAGTGAAAAATAGGCAAAAGACATTGACAGATACTTTACCAAAGAAGACATCCAAATGCCAAATAAGCACATCAAAAGCTGTTAAAAATCATTAGCTATTAAGAAACATAAATTAAAATTGTAGTGAGATAACTATACACATATCAAAATGGCCAAAATAAAAAAAAAAATGCCAGCACCAAATTCTGACAAGGATGTGGAGAAACTGGATCACTCGTATATTGCAGATGAGAATGTAAAACATAAGATTTGTTTGCAGTTTTTGCAAGTAAATATGTATTTACCATATACCATAGCAATTGGAATCTTGGATATTTTCCCTACAGAAATGAAAATTTTGTTTCATAGAAAATACTGTACATGACTAGTGATAGCAACGTTATCCATAATAGCCAAAACTTGAAACAATCCCAATTTCCTTCAGTTTTTGTCTGGTTAAACAAAGTGTAGTACATCTCTTCCATAGAATACTACTCAGCAATAAAAAGGAACAGACTAATGGAACTTGCAACAAATGGGATCAATCTCCAAAGAATTATAATCGATGAAAATGGTCAATCTCCCTAAATCACACATTGTATAATTCAATTTATTTAGCATTCTTAAAAAGATAAAATTATAGAAATGGAGACTAGGTTAGTGGCTGCCAGGCATTAAGGGCAGGAATGGGGGGTGGGTGCAAAAAGAAGGTGAGTACAATTACAAAAGGGCAACATGAGGGATACTGTGGTGATATGATAGAATTTTTCCATATCTTGACTGTCATGGTGGATATATGTAGCCTATTTTATGGATCCCTCACAAAAGAGATATGCCATAAATATATGGACATAGAAATTTCAAAAGTAAAATGATAGAAAAATATTTACCATGTAGACACTAACCAAAAGAAAACTAATAGACCCATAATATCAGGCAAATAGATTTAAAGCAAAGAGTTGCACTAGATAGAAAGAAAATGTCATATAATTTTAAATGGGTCAATTCACCAGGAATATATTACAATTATAAATGTATATGCACAATAAAAAATAGTTTCAAAATAAAGAAAAAATCTACTAAAAAAGAGAAAAAATCCACTATGAGAATGGGAAACCTTAACATAACCTAATATTTGAGAAAAGAATCAAGCAAAATTACATTAGTAATATGGAAGATATGAACAACATAATTAACAAATATGACCTATTTAAGATATATATAGGTGTGTGTGTAAACAGTATATGCATATATACACATATGCATACATACACATATACTCTAGATAGATAGGTAGCTCTCTTTATAGAGGTATCTACCCATACCTTTCTATATTTATGTCTATATCTATATGCATAGAGAAAGTAGGTGTATATGTATACAAAGCTATATAGAGAATATATAAGCATGTATAGATATATACATACCATATGTGTAGAGAGATGTATATAGACATATATAGATATAAATATAAGTATATATATATGTATATATATACATATATTAGGTTATCTATTGGATTTCCTACAAACATACAACCTATCAAGACTGAATCAAGAAGAAATAGAAAGCCTACACAGATTAATAACAAAGAGATTGAATCAGTAATCAAAAATCTTGCAACAAAGAAAAGCCTAAGATCAAATGGCTTCATGAATGAATTCTATAAAAAATTCAAAGAAGAATTAATACCAACCCTTTTAAACTCTCTCCCCCAAAAGAGTAGGGAATACTCTCAAACTCACTTTATGAGGACAGCATCACCCAGATTCCAAAGCCAGACAAAGACAAACAAGAAAAGAAAACCACAGACCAATATCCCTGATGGACATAGATATGTTTATCTTAAATAAAATACTTGCAAACCAAATTCAACTGTACATTAAAAAAGTCAACCAGCATAATCAAGAGGGATTTATTCCTTGGATGTAAAGATGGTTTAACATATAAAAATAAGTCAATGTTATATACGACATCAACAAAATGAAAGACAAAAAACACTTGATCACTCAGTAGATACAAAACTCAACATCTTTCTTTTTTATATTCTATTTATTTTTCATTATTTTTTATGTCAGACTATTACAGGGGTGCAAACACTTTTTCACATAAATTGAGTTTGCACCATCCTAGTGAAAGCTACAAGTTTGCCCCCCATACAGTGTGCACTACAACCATTAGGTTTGAATTTACCCATTTCCTCCACCTCCCTCCCACCTGCCCAATCCCTGATGAATGTTACTTCCATATGTGCTCATAGTGGTTTTTTATTCTTTTTTCATTTTTTTATTTCAACATATCATGGGGGTACAAATGTTCAGCCTATGCACATTGCTCTAGCCCCACCCGAGTCAGAGCCCCAAGCGTATCCATCCCCCATATGGTGCACACCGCACCCATTAGGTGTGTATATACCCATCCCCTCCTCCCGCCTCCTACCTGTCCAACACCTGATAAATGTTACTACTATATGTGCACACAAATATTGATAGATTAGTACCACTTTAATGGTGAAAACATGTGGTATTTGTTTTTCCGTTCTTGTGATACTTCACTTAGAAGAATAGTCTCCAGCTTAATCCAGGATAGTACAAAAGGTAATAGTTAACCATATTTGTTATGGCTGATTAATACTCGATGGTATGTATATACCACATTTTATTAATCCACTCATGTGTTGATGGGCACTTAGGTTGTTTCCACATCTTTTCAATTGGGAATTGTGCTGCTATAAATATTTGAGTGCAGATGACTTTTATATAGAATAACTTTTTTTCCTTTGTGTAGATGCCCAGCAGTAGGATTGCTGGATCAAATGGTATTAATAGTTTTATTTTTAGTTCTTTCAGGTATCTCCATAGTACCTTCCATAGAGGTTGTACTATTTTGCAGTCCCATGAGCAGTGTATGAGTGTTCCTATCACTCAGCATCCATGCCAATATTTGTTGTTTTGGGACTTTAGATAAAGACCACTCTCACTGGAGTTCAGTGATATCTCATTGTGGTTTTGATTTACATTTCCCTGATGATTAGAGATGTTGAGCATTTTTTCATATGTTTCTTGACCATTAGTCTGTCTTCTTTTGAAAAGTTTCTGTTCCTGTCTTTTACCTCCTTTTTAATGGGATTGTTTGATTTTTTTCTTGCTGATTTACCTGAGTTCTTCATAGATTCTAGTTATCAGTCCTTTATCGGATGTATAGCATGCAAATATTTTCTCCCATTCTGTAGGTTATCTATTTGCCCTAATGATTGTTTCATTGTCTGGGCAGAAGCTTTCTGATTTGATCAGGTCTCATTTATTTATATTTCTTGTTGCTGTGATTGCTTTTGTAGTCTTCTTCATAAATTATTTACCTTGGCCAATGGCTATAAGAGTTTTTTCCAACATTTTCTTCTAGAATTCTTATGGTTTTGTGCCTTAGGTGTAAGTCTGTTATCCATCATGAGTTGATTTTCATGAGAGTTGAGAGGTGTTGATCCTGTTTCAGTCTTCTACATGTGGCTATCCATTTTTCCCAGCACCATTATTGAATAGGGATTGTTTTCCTCAGTGTATGCTTTTGTCTGCTTTGTCAAAGATCAGATGGCAATATGAGGATGGTTTTATATCTGGGTTCTCTCTTCTGTATATCCAAAGCAATCTTAAGCAAAAAGAACAAATATGAAGGCATCACTTTACCAGACTTCAATCTATACTACCAGGATATAGTAACCAAAACAGCATGGTACTGTCACAAGAACAGAGACATAGACCAATGGAACATAACATCTTTCATAATGGTAATTAAACACACAATAGGTATAGCAAGAACACACTTCAACAAAATAAACCAAACCAGAAGGCAAAAAATAAAATTATGTCTGTTTACAGATGACATGATCATATATACAGAAAACCCCAAAGACTCCACAGAAACCTGTTAGAACTAATAAATAAATTCGGTAATATTATGAGATACACAATTAGCATACAAAATCAGTTGCATTTCTGTATACTGATGATAAACTATCTGAAAGGGAAATTAAGAAATTTATCTTATTTACATTAACAAAAACAACATTTGATACTTAGGAATTAAGGTAAAAGACCAAAAAGATAAAAACCCTATACACTGAGAATTATAACACATGGCTGACAGAAATTTTAAAGGACACAAATAAAATAAAAGACATGGCATGTTCATGTATTAGAAGAATTAATACTGCCAAAATGTCATACAACCAAAGGCAACGTATTGATGCAATCCCTATCAGAATTGCAGTAGCATTTTTTTGTTGAAAGATTTTGAAAAATACTAAAATTCTTACATAACGACGAAAATCCCTAAATGGCCAAGATAATCTTGAGCACAAACTAATTGGAAGCATCACATTTTCTGACTTCAAATTGTCTATATGGCTATAGTAAACAAAACAGTTTGGTAATGGCATAAAAACAGACACACAGACCAATAAAACAGAGTAGAGACCCCTGAAATAGATCTACACATTTACAGTCAACTGATCTCCCATCAGGTTGCTAAGAACATGCAGTGGGTAAAGGAGAATGTTTTTTAGCAAAAGGAACTGGGAAAACTGGATATGAGAATGAAATAGAAAAATGAAATTGGACCTCTATGTCACACAACAGACCAAAATAAACTTGAAATAGATTAAAGACTTCAATATAAAACTTGAAAGTATAAAACTCTTAGGGAAAAAAATAGGAAAAGATCTTCTCAATATTTATTTTCTTGGCAACAATTTTTTGGATATTATACCAAAAGCACAAACAGCAAAAGCAAAAATAAACAAGTGGGATTACATCAAACTAAAAAGCTTATGAACAGCAATGGAAGCTATCAACAAAATGAAAAAGCAACATACAGAATGAACAAGAGAATATATGCAAATCATATACCCAATTGTTAGGTAGATAGCAAGAGATTCTGGGTCTCTTAGGGACAAAAGTGGGTGCCACTACAATTCACCACCCCACATGGACTTTCAGTGAGGCTCATTGGAGATCTGCATGCACAATAAGACTCAGGTTATACAACTGTCAACTATCCAATCAAAGTTGTTGCATAGTGACCTCTGATCCATGAGGGAGGTCCCCCATCCAGGCACTATAAAACAAAACACAGACCATAACCAGGCCTTTCTCTGCCCCTTCCCCTTGCTCTCCCTTTCCTGGGATAATGGGTCTGGTCATCATCTGTGGCATATGTATCATGCTCTGTAAACCTGTATCTTGTTCTTGCCCTATAATCCTATCTTTCTCCCCTCAATAAACCTCATTTTCATTCTTGCCTTACTTTAGTGTATCTGGTCATTCTTCAGCCATGAGCGCACTAAGAACTGACATTTCAGACTAAAACCTGACACAATAAATGGTTAATATCCAAAACATACAAGGAACTCTTACAACTCAATACCAAAAATAAAAATAAACTTAATAAATAGACAAAAATCCTAAAATAGGCATGTCTTAAAAAAATTCAGATGGCCAACAGGCCATATAACATATGATTCAAAGAAGAAAATAATAATAAAAATTTAAAAATAATTATAAAAGAATAATAATGATAATATTTTCCAAATGTGTGTGATATAGTGAATGTGGTACTTCAACATTAATAACTGTAAACTCTTGTATTACAAAACATTAAAAGCTGAAAATTAATGACCTAACAATTAAACGTAAGCATTTAGAGAAATAAAAATATAGTAAACTTAAGGAAATTAGAGGAAAAGATCTAACAAATGACAGATATTAATAAAACAAAAAATACAGTAAAAGTGATCAATAAAGCAAAAAGTGTTTAGCTTCAAAAAGACCCATAAAGAAGCCATGGCTCTGGCAAGTTTGATCAAGGAAAATCAGAGAGAAATCATGAATAAATAATTTTAAAATAAAAAAGAGGATATAAGGGGAGATACTGTAGTGAATAAAGTTACTAAAAGAACATTACAAATAATTCTATGAGAATGATTTGGACAATTTGAAAAATCAAAAACCTGCTGGAGAAAAATATACTTATAATATATATATACATATAAATTAATGTAAAATGTACTTATAAAATATGTATAAAATAACAAAATAAATTAAAAATTTGAAATAGTCCATTAAAAACTATTAAGGAAAAACAGTTAAAAATATTTATATAATTATATTACAACACTATGCAAATGTGATTTTACAGTAAATTTCTCCCAAAGTTGCTAAGAACAGATTATTACAAATTTTTTTAAAAAAACTTCCAGAATGTAAAATAAAGGTGTAGTCTCTTATTTTTTTCTATAAGGTCAGTATGAGCTTGATATGAGATAGATGGTACAAGGGAAAGAAAATTTCTTTTCACTTCATGAACATAGATGCAATAAATCTAAAAAAAATAATGCAACAAAACTAATTACCTGGATACAAGCACACATACATATGTCAGCCTTAGTTAATGAGATTCAGAATATATGATTAAGTGTAGAGCTTATTCTAGTGCAAAGATTGAGACCAGCTCCCTGGAAAACACAGACTCCAAAGGGCTGAGGGTCAGGGCTCCAAAGTGTGCTAGCTAAGGTTTCACTCATATAGGTAGAAACAGGTTTAGCAAGGTTACAACACTTTCAGTACAAGGCCAGTATGTACATTACAGTGGTTTGATTAGTACAGCTTGCTACATTCCAAGGAAGATTCCTTTAACATTCTGTGGGGAGGAGTAATGTTTTGAGGCTGGTCTTGTCTCTACCACCACTCAGTCACTCCTAATCATTAACAGAAAAAAGCAGAAGTTGCAATTGCATGCTATCTGACTCAAGTTATACAGCCACATTCCTCTCAACACTCAGAATAATTTAAAGTTCCAACAGTTTTAAGTTTAAATTATTTAATTTCATACATAAATACACATATATTTGTATGTATGTATAAATGCATCATGGTCAAGTCTACATTAAGAATTCAAAGGTAGTTTAGTTTATAAAAATCATTGCTTCATTGACAGACTAAAGGAGAAAACTAATAAGATCACCTATGTTTTCAGAAAAATATATTGATTAAACTTAATATCAATCTATGTCAAAAACTTTTAGCAAAATAGGAATATAAAAGAACCTTTTTAAACTGACAAGTTATCTAACCAAAATTTATAACAAACATGACTCTTAAATGTGAGATCCTATTTTATAATCAAAAACGAGAAGAATGTCTATGTCATGCATTTACTTAATATCATATTTGTTATGGTCAATTGAGTAAAGAAAAGAAAAAAACTGCAAGACAACTATGGAAAATAGAAAAACTTTCATAATTCACAGATGATGTGAGTGTTTATATTGAGAATCTAAAGTAATTCATTATTAAATTATTAAAAATATTGAGAGCTTAGAAAGTTGGCCAGAAATGGTATCAAAACAAAACAAAAAAAAAGCAAAAATAAAATCCATTTGCTTGTTTATGTAACAAGAAGAAAGTTTTAGGAAATAGAAATTTACAAAGATATCATTTAAAACAGCTTCTATGTATCCTATTTTTTTTGTTCAGTATTGTTAAATTTATTCTTTTTTAAAATTTTTTATTGACACATAATAACTGTACATATTCATGGAGTACGTGTGACATCTTGATACAAACACACAACATATAATGGTCAAATATGGGTAACTGGGACATGATTCACCTGAAACATTCATCTTAGCTTTATGTTGGGAGCATTTGAAAACTTCTAGTTATTCTGAAATACAATAAACTATTGTCAACTATAGTTGCCCCATTGTACCACTGATCATCAGAACTTCTTCCTTCTATTTAACAGAATTACCCTTCACCAACACCTCTTCATTACCCCTTCCCACACCCTTACCAATCTGTAGTAGCCACCATTCCATTGACTACTTCCTTAAGATCAATTTTTTTTTGGTCCCATATATGAGTGTGAAAATGCAATATTTGTCTTTTTGTGCCTGGTTTATTTCACTTAAGATAATGTCCTCCAGATCTATCCATGTTTCTGCAAATGACAAAATTTCCTTGTTTTTCATGGCTAGATAATATTCCATTGTGTACATACACCACATCCTTTTTATCCATTCATCCCTTGATAACCCCTTAAGCTGATTCCATATTTTAGGCATTGTGAATAATGCTGCAATAAACACTAAAGTGCAAATATCTTCCGGTAGCATTTTATGTCTTTGCCTCACCCAAGCGAGGTTTAGAAGTATGCCCTTCCCCTCTACAATGCTCACTGTGTCTGTGACCCTTAGCTATGAGTTTGTCCCCCCAAACCCCCTAATCCTTGGAGAATATTACTACCATGTGAGCACCATAGTGTTGATCAGTTAGTACCAATTTGACGGAGAGTATATGTGTAGACTATTCCTCTGATCTTGTGATATCTCACTGCGGATAATGGGCTCAAGCTCAATCCAGGAAAATATAACAGGGTGCTAGATCACTGTCATTTCTTATAATTGAGTAATATTCTATTGTATATATATATGTGTGTGTATATATATATATATATACACACACATATATATATATAT
>MPIZ01001205.1:1465010-1498094 GCA_003258685.1 Prolemur simus
TATATATATATATATACACAAAATTTTAGTAATCCACTCATGAATTGATGGGCACTTGGGTTGTTTCCAGATCCTTGCAATAGTGAATTGTGCTGCCATAAACAGTGGGGTGCAGACGTCTTTATTATACAATGTATTTTGCTCTTTTGGGTAGATGCCAAACAGTGCTATTGCTGCTGGATCAAACAGTATTTCCACTCCCAGCAGTTTGCGGTATTCTTTTCCACAGAGGTTGCACCAATCAGCAGTCCCACCAGCAGTGTAAGAGTGTTCCCATCTCTCCATATACTCACCAGTATTTGTTGTTTTGGGATTTTTTGATAGAGGCCAGTCTCACTGGGGTTAGGTGATATCTCATTGTGGTTTTGATTTGCATTTCTCTAATGATTAGAAATGTTGAACATTTTTTAATACGTTTGCTGGTCATTATTCTGTCTTATTTGTAAAGTTTCTGTTCATTTCCTTTGCCCATTTATTGATGGGGTTGTTTGATTTTTTTCTTGTTGATTTTTTTTAAGTTCTAGATAGATTCTTGTTATCAGCTCTTTATCTGATGTGTAGAGAGCAAATATTTTCTCGCATTCTGTAGGCTGTCTATTCACTCTAACGATAGTTTCCTTGGCTGTGCAAAAGCTTTTTAATTTGATCAGATCCCATTTATTTATTTTTGTTGCTGCTGTGATTGCTTTGGGGGTCTTGTTCAAAAATTCTTTGCCTAGTCCAATGTCAGAAAGGGTCTTCCCAACATCTACTTCTAGAATTCTTAAGGTTTCGTGCCTTAGGTTTAAGCCTGTTATCTATTTTCAATTGATTTTTGTGAGAGGCGAGAGGTGAGGATCCAGTTTAAATCTTCTGCATGTGGCTATCCAGTTTTCCCAGCACCATTTATTGAAAAGAGATTCTTTTCCCCAGTGTATATTTTTGTCTGCCTTTTCAAAGATTAGATTACCATATGCGGATGGTTTCATCTCCAGATTCTCAGTCCTGTTCCAAAGGTTTATGTCTCTATTCTTGTGCCAATACCATGCTGTTTTAGTTACTATAGCCTTGTAGTACAAATTGAAGTCTGATAGACTGATACCTCCTAGTTTGTTCTTTTTACTTAAGATTGCTTTGGCTCTACGAGGTCTTCTCTGGTTCCATACAAAACATAGAACTATTTTTTCTAGATCTGTAAAGAATAATAATGGTACTTTGATAGGGATTGCATTAATTCTATAGATCACTTTAGGTAGTATAGACATTTTAATATTATTGATTCTACCAATCCACGAGCAAGGTAGATTTTTTCCATCTGTTTACATCTTCTATAATTTCTTTTCTTAGTGTCTCGTAGTTCTCCCTGTATATGTCTCTCACATCTTTCATTAAATATATTCCTAGATATTTAATTTTCTTTGAGGCTATTGTAAAAGGTATTGCATTTTTGATTTGAAATTCAGCTTGACTTTTATTGGCATATATGAATGCCTCTGATTTGTGTGTATTGATTTTGTATCCTGAGACTTAGCTAAATTCATTTACCAATTCTAGGAGTCCCTTGGTTGATTCCTTGGGGTTTTCTAGATACAATATCATATCATCTGCAAAGAGTGAGAGTTTGATCTCACCTGATCCCATATGTATGCCCTTAATACCTCTCTCTTGTCTAACTGATCTAGCAAGGACTTCCAACACTATGTGAATAGAAGAGGAGTTAGTGGGAAACCTTGTCTGGTACCACTTCTAAGTGGAAATGGTTTCAATTTTTCCCCATTCATTATGATATTGGCCATAGGTTTGTCACAAATGGGTTTGATAATTTTAAGGTATGACCTGTCTGTGGCTATTTTTTTTTTGTAATTTTAGAGCTGTGCTTTAATTTTAAAGAGTGAAGCTATTTAGTACATATTGATTTGAATATACATACAGTCTTTCAAATAGGAGTTATCTTCAATTTCTTCTGATATCTATGAAGATCTTGATGCTGTACTTTAATCCCTAGTGTTTATAGAAATATATACAATCTCTTGTGTCTCCATAAGAGCTATGAGAGGGTATTCAGTATTAGGTGAATATGATTAATATCAATTTTTCTGTGAGAGTCTAATGGTAAAAGTAAAATACATGAAGAATCTAAGGAAAGATGATTTTTGTGCTTGATTTGTAAAACAATGATACATTTAAGCATACAGTATGTATTCAGGGCATTTTTCTTCTGTATGAAAGTAGGAGAGAAATGTTATTAATTTTCAACATAAATTATTTTGCCAGTTGCTACTTATGTAGAAAAAATTGACCAATTAGTTAAAATATTGTCTATGGCTATTTTGTTCAGAGTTTTTATCATAAAGGTATGCTGGACTTTGTCAAATGCTTTTTCTGCATCTACTGAGAGAATCGTATGGTCTTTGTTCTTGCTTTTATTTATGAGGCAAATTTCATTAACAGGTTTGCGTATGTTGAACCAGCCTTGTATTCTGGAATAAAACCCACCCGGTCATAGCGAATCACTTTTTAGATATGCTGTTAGATTCGATTTGCTAAAATTTTGTTGAGGATTTTTACATCTATATTCATAAGGGGTATTGGTCTGTAGTTTTCTTTTTTTGTGTGTTCTTTCCTGGCTTTGGTATCAAGGTGATAATGGCATCGTAGAATGAGTTAGGAAGGATACTATCTTTCTCAATGGTGTGGAATAATTTCTGTAAAATAGGTATGAGTTCTTCTTTGAATGTTTGGTAAAACTCTAAAGTGTATCCCTCTGGTCCAGGACTTTTCTGGGGGGAGGTTTTTAATTGCTGCTCCAATTTCTGAGCTTGAGATTGGTCTCTTCAGAAATTCTGTAACCTCCTGGGTGAACTTAGGGAGGTTGTATGTTTCCAGAAATTTGTCCATTTCCTCCTAATTATGTAGTTTTTGGGCATATAGGTTTTTATAGTAATCAAAAATCATGTTTTGTATTTCTGTGGTATCTGTTGTGACCTCTCCTTTTTCATTTCTAATTGAGTTTATTATTGTCCTTTCCCTTTGAATTCGTATCTCTCTGGCAAGAGGGCTGGCATTTCTTTTTATCTTTTCAAATAACCAGCCTTTGGTTTTGTTGATCTTCTGTATAATTCTCTTGTTCTCAATTTCATTTAGTTCTGCTTTGATCTTAGTAATTTCTTTTCTTCTACTAGGTATGGAATTGGTTTGCTCTTCCTTTTCCAATTCCTTGAGACTGGATGTTATATTGTCGATTTCTGATCTTTCTGTTTTTTGGATGTGAGCATTTATTCCTATTAGTTTTCCTCTCAGGGATGCTTTTGCTGTATCCGGCAGGTTTTGATAACTTGTATCTCCCTTATCATTTAGTTTGAAGAAACTCTTGATTTCCTTCTGTATTTCATCTTTGACCCAAAAGTTATTCAACAATAGATTGTTTAATTTCCATGAATTTGTGAGGTGGCGAATATTTCTGTTGGAGTTGAACTCTAATTTTATACCACTATGATAAGAGAATATACATGGAATAATGTCTATTTTTTTTTAATTTGTTGAGGTCTGATTTGTCACCTAGTATGTGATCAATTTTGGAGAACGTTCCATGGGCTGATGAGAAGAATGTATATTCGGCTTTATTTGGGTGGAATGTTCTGTAGAGATCTGCCAGACCCTTTTGTTCTAGAGCTCTATTTAAGTCCATTATTTCTTTGCTTATTTTATGTTTGGAAGATCTGTCCAGTTCATTCAGTGGGGTGCTGAAGTCCTCTGGTACTATGGCATTATTGTTTATCATGGTATTTAGATATGACAAGATTTGCTTTATGTAACTGGGTGCTCCTGAGTTGAGTGCATCAATATTAAGAATTGTTAATTCTTCTTGTTGGGTCTTCCCTTTCACCATTATATAGTGCCCATCTTTGTACTTTTTTACTGTTGCCATTTTAAAGCTTATGCTATCTGAAAATAGTATAGCTACCCCTGATTTCTTTTGACTTCCATTTGCCTGGATGATAGTTTTCCAGCCCTTGACCTTGAGCCAGAAGGCATCTTTGTGGGTTAGATGTGTTTCCTGTAGACAGCAGATACTAGGCTTGTGGATTTTTATCCACTCAGCCAGTCTACGTCTCTTCAGAGGGCAGTTTAAGCCATTCACATTTATTGAGAGGATTGAAATTTGAGGTAGATTTCCATTTATATTGTTGGGTAAAATCCTGTTGTTTTGTTTTACTCCTTGAGCCATCATGAAGTCCTAGTTCTAGCCTTGGACTCTTGAATGATTTTACTTTGAAGAGTATCTATTGTGCTGTTCAGTGTGTAATGCAGGTCTGAGTACTTCCTGTAGGGCTGGTCTGGTCTTTGCAAATTCCATCAGTGATTGCTTGTCTGGGAAGGACTTTATCTCTCCCTCGTTGATGAAACTTAATTTTGCTGGATAAAGAATTCTAGGTTGGGCATATTCCTGTTTTAGAAGATTAAGGATAGGCACCCAATCCCTTCTGGCTTGTAAAGTTTCAGTTGAGAAATCTGCAGTTAGGCTGATAGGCTTTCCTTCATAGTTTATTTGCTGCTTTCGTCTCATTGCTTGGAGATTTGCTTCTTTCGTGTTTACTGTGGTCAGCCTAATAACTACATGATGTGGTGATTGCTTTTTCACATTGAGTCTCCCAGGAGTTCTGTGTGCTTCTTGTATCTGGATATCAAGATGTCTGGCCAGACCAGGCATATTTTCCTCCAGAAATCCATGAAATAAGTTTTCCAGCCCCTGTGAATTTTCTTTTTTTCTCTTTGGAATGCCAAGGATTCTAATATTTGGCTTCTTTACGTAATCCCACATTTCTTGTATGTTTTGGTCTTGTCTCTTGATTCTGTCTTCTTTTTCTTCATGCGATTTGTTTAGCACAAAGGCATTATCTTCAAGCTCTGAGATTCTTTACTCTGCATGATCCATTCTATTCTTGAGGCTTTCTACTGTGTTTTGTAGTTCCTTGAATGCTTGCTTCATTGCCAAGATTTCTGTTTGGTTTTTCTGTAGTATTTCAATTTCTTTAGAAAATTTTTCATTCATTTCCTGAATTGATCTTGTGGTTTCTTTATGTTAGGATTCTATTTTCTCTTCAATTCCATTTAGTTTTCCTACAATTCATATTCAGAAGTCTTCCTCTGGCAGATTAAACCTATCATGTAAGTCAGTATCAATCGATGGAGATCGAATATTTTCTTGTGGAGGTGATTTTCTCTGTGATCTTTCAAGTTTCCTGTGTTCTTTCACTGATTATTTCTCATCAGGCTATTTTGTCAAGGACTGGGGGTGTTGGGACTGGTTTATAGACTTAACTCTGGAACTCCAAAGGGATGTTCCTTGACAATGCTGGGGAGATGCGCTCTGGCCCTGTGTTGTCTTAGAGGTGTTTAGGCATGATGAGTTATCTCTGTCCTGTTGTCTTCTCCTTCTACTTACAGAGATTACTGAGTTTGGATTCCTTGCTTAGACTCCCAGGACTTGGATCACTCTTGTGTGAGTGACTCCACCGCCGACCACTAGTTTGAGGTGGAAGACACTGCATTGGGCTATTAAGTTACCCTCTGTTTTGTTGCTAGTAGTTTGCATGGAGGAGTTGGTTACCAAGGTCTACCAATACATTTGTATTGAGCTCTAACCCCCCAAATGGTAAATACAGGTGCTTCAGTCTTTGGGGAATGTCCTGCTACACCCAAGGGTTATTTGAGCTCTGTTATCACTTTAGGTGGGGTGAGAAGAGCAATAGGTGCCATTAAGCCTAACAGTGTATTCTTCAGATGTTGCTTGGACTACAGCTAGGGGAGAGCTGCTAATATGTTATTCAGGACTCTTTTGCAATCCTTATGAGGCAGCTCCTGATGGGGGGGGTGTCAATTGGTGAAATTGCTAAGGACTCTGGTCAAGATTTTCCTTCCCGGACCACAAGCACCTAAGCTGACAACAGCCTGGGAGCCAAGGTTAAGCCCTTGTGCTAAGATCTTATCACATGATCAAAACAAACCTACTGTATCAAGACAGCAATCTGTCCCCTTTTGCTTAGTTCCAAGGTCCCACAGATTATAGCTAGTCACACAGGGAAAGGGACTTTTCACCGTTCTCCCTGCTTTCAAGGGCTGAGTTTGTCCTGGCGGGCTGGGGGAGGGGCATTTGTTGAGACTGCTGAAAGCTCCGGCCCAGAAAATGTCTTTTCTTGTTCCTTTCTTCCTCTGAATATGGAGTCTGCCTTGTCAGAGGGGAGGATCACCTGCCAGACTTGGGGAAAGGGCACTTCCTGGGGCCTCCAGGTGTCTCAGCCCAGGAAATGGTTATTCTCATTACTCTGCCCCTCCAAAGGCAGGATTTGTCTGGTTGGTATGAAGTACACACCTCAGGGCTGCTGGAGAAGCCCTGCCCAAGGCCACTGAGAGACCCAGACCTGAACGGGTCTTGCCTCACTACTCCGCCACCTCCAGAGGTGGAGTCAGTCTCTTCAGCATGAAACACCAGTGGCCTGGTCGCAGCCAAAGGCCCTCAGCACCCCACCGTGGGTCTCAGCCTTGAAAGCTGCCCTCCTTGCCTATGCGCCCTTCCTAGTGTGCAGTTTGTCACTTTGGGAGGAGAAACTGGCAACCAAGTCTCAGCAAAGAGGTGACCGCGGGTTTCAGCTCAAAGAGCAGCTTCCATGGCTACTATACCCATTCAGGAATATGCTCTGTCCCACTAGTGCAGGGTAGCCCAGTGGCAGAGATAATGCAAAGGGGTGGTTGCGAGCCACCGCGGTTCACAGCTCGAAAAGTGGCCTCTAGGGTGGAGTCCAACCCTTTGCGGGAAGCACCACAACAGCCGAGGCACAGGAAAGTGGTGAAGGCAATCCCGCAGCGGGTTTTGGCTTGAAAAATGGTCACCTTCGCTACTCTGCCCTTGTATAGGTGAGTTTTGTCCCTTTGGCGGGAAACAAAGTGGGCTAGGTGGGACGTGGGGCTGCCAGAGATTGCCTGGCGACTCAGCCAAGAAAGCAGCTTCTCTCGTTATTCTATTGCTTCAAAGGTGGGGTTTGAGCTGCCTGCTTGAACAGGCCAGCAGCTGGGTTGGGAGAGAAAGCGGCTAGTCTCCTTACTCCCCTCCTCCCAAGGGCAGAACCGCTCCACCTAGCATGGGCAGGGGCATGGCCTGAAACCGTTGCCTGGGTAATACGCCACTGTGATTTTAGGCTATGGACTCCCAAAATGGTGGCTGACCACCCACAGAGAGCCAGGGCTGGAGGGGACTGCATGGCGGGAAGTGGGGCTGGGTTTGGCGTGCCTTCTCTAAGAGCTGCTTGCAGAGCCCACCACTTCCCTGACCCCCTGACTCACAACTGTTCAGTAGGAGGGAAGTGTACTCTGTCCCACCCTGTGCCAGCAAAATCTTCAGCGTTTTCCGAGGGCAGAGCCTCCTATTTGGTGTTCACTTCCCTTGTTCTGGTCCTGGCAGCCTCCTGAAGTGAGAAGCCTGTCTCCAATCTCCCACCTGCGGAACCAGGAAGTGTCCGTTCCCATCAGTCCCTCCCGTGCCCAGAGAAGACCCAGCACAGCGCACTGGAGAGTTCAAAATGTTTCCCACTCCTGTCTCTACTCCACACAGCCTGTCTGCCCGTGCTACTACTTAGCACTGACTTTAGGCATTTCCCTGCCTACATGGGTGTGGAGGTCGGTGGAGGAAGAGTGGTCCCCTGTGGGTCAGATCACACTGCCCCAGCCATGCTCTGTTCCCTATTATATATCTCACACTCTCCAGACTTTGTGGTCGATTCTCCAATTCATCTTATTTTTTTCCAGCACTGCTTTTCCCATGCTGCTTCTCTGCAGATTCATGAAGCTGATCCTGTGGAAGAGCGATCCACTCGCGTGTAGTTGTCCACATTCTTCACCTCCTACTCTGGGAGCAGAGAGCCAGGAGGTCACCCTTAATTGGCCATTTTTTCAGCCCATCTTATGCATCCTATTTTTAAGAACACATGTAGCCTATGGAAAGTAAGTAGGATGGTGGACAACAATGGCTTGAGGAGAGTTAAAAGGTTTTATATAGTCATTGTTGAATGATAAAAAGAACATTGACTAGAGAAACATAGAGCATGGCCTTGTAATGTCATGAGTTCACTCGATGTTGGAAATCATGAACTTATCATGGTATTAACTTATTCTACTTTGTGATTTTTTTCTAGAAGCATTCTGCTACTTAAGGCAGGCAGGTAGAATGGGAGAGTGAGTTTTCTAGATGTGAATTTTTATGAAAAACTGAATGCGAAGAAAACATAGCAGAAGTGAAATAAAGCATCAGCCATGGAGAACCAAGGTTGTTTTGAAATCAGTTTTTTCAACATCTCAAATAACTTACTATTGACTGATTCAATAAATATTTATTCAGTCACTACATTGTTCTGGACATTAGACTAGGCATGATGTGAGTACAAGAAATTGTCCCTGACCTCAAACATCTTAGAATTCTGTGGAGAAAAGAGGTCTATAAGCAACTCAAAGGACAGAATAAAATAATAGAGACAAAATATTGTGAGAACACAATGAATCAAAGATTAATTTTGCCTGTTGATTTCAAAGCATTGTAGGGGACAAAAAGGTAATATATTTTCCTCACCCATCACTAAGTTCATGGCTGAAACCCCTATGTTAAAAAAACAGATTAAAAAGGAATGCTGGGGGGGGAGGAGGAGATGGGTATATACACACCTAATGGGTACCATACACACTGCGGGATGGACACACTTGAGGCTCTGACTTGGGTGGGTAAAGGCAATATATGTAACCTAAACATTTGTACCCCCATAATATGCTGGAAAAAAAGATTAAAAAGAGAAAAGAATACAAAATATTTAATATAAGTTTTACATGACACAGGAACATTCAGAAATAAAGACCCAAAGAAACAGGGAATACTATATTCTTATGCCTATATTTGATGAAGAATGGACAGTTGTGTAGAAATGTGATTGGAGAAAAAGGGGTATAACCTAATGGTAATAAATTGGGGGGAACTTAGCAAGGCTCATTTTGTTCAAGATCCTTTTTGAAATCTCTGTGTCTTCATTCCCTTCCTCCAGGAATAGGGAGGACTTCTCTGGAATGAGGGTCTTATGATCTACTTCAGGTAAAGGTCAGAGAATTATTTTATGGCTTGCTTCAGGGGAGAAGAGTAGGAGGGAGTAGGTCAGAGAGACCTTCCTGCTTTTGCTGTTTTCTTTCTTTCTTTTGAGAAAGTCTTTCTCTGTTGCCTGGTAGAGTGCCGTGGCACCAGTTTAGCTCACAGCAACCTCAAACTCCTGGGCTCAAGTGATCCTCCTGCCTCAGCCTCCCAAGTAGCTGGGACTACAGGTGTGCATCACTATGCCCAGCTAATTTTCATATATATATATATATATATTAGTTGCCCAGCCAAATTTCTTTCTATTTTTTAGTAGAGAAAGGGTCTTACTCTTGCTCAGGCTGGTCTCGAACTCCTGAGCTCAAGCAATCCTCCCGCCTCAGCCCCCCAGAGTGCTAGGATTACAGGCGTAAGCCACCACGCCTGCCCTGCTTTTGCTATTTTCTCAAATGCTAAAATGCTATATTTTGCCGTAGTGTGTCCTGAACATCTTATAAAATGACAATATTATATTAGCATTGAATTAATATGTATGAAATGACATAAATTAACAAAACCTCGTAAAGGTTACAAAAATAGGAAATAAGAGATCAATGTTATTTACTAATATTTATAATATAAATGAAAATATAATGTTAATAAAGTTCACCAGTATTGTAAAGAATGATATAACAAAATATATAAAGGAGAAATTATTTCAGTAATGTTAGAAAAGTCAATTTTTAGGAAATTTATTTTATATCCATATAATTTATCATATTTAATAGGATAGATGAGAAATATCTCATACTTATTTTCATAAATATAAATACCTGGTAAAATGTATCTCTAATTGCAAAGAGATATATTCCATAAAATAATAATTGAGATATATATATTAAAACAAAGTCAGTGTCATGATTAAAGGTGAAATGTTACACTCAACATTATTAAAGTTAGAAACAATACAAAAGAGCAAGTTATTTCTACTACTATTTAACTTCTTTTCTCCTGGGTGTGTTAGTTGTTTCAGTATAGAACAGGAATTATATAATATATAAGTATTAGCAAGAAGGGGGAAAATTATCAATATTTATAGAAGAAATTATTATTAATATTTTCTTGGAAAAACCCAGAGAATCAACTCAAAAACTATTAGAGATGATCATTAGCCCACATTAGTCCATAGACCACAGATCCAAGTAATCTCTCACATCTTTTTTTTTTTTTTGGTAAATATTCCTTTGACTTTCTCTATAATCCCTAAGGGTGGTAATCACTCCCACCTTGGTTACCCTATTTTTGTATCTGCTGTATCCATATATTTAAAATTAGTTCCAATATTAAATTACCTCAGGAACCTGTTTAAGTGTACCACCAGTTTTCTGCTGAGATCCCTACTGATACAGTAATAAGGACCAAAAGTGACCTCAGTAAACAGATTACATATGAAGACTCCAGCAACAGTCTCCTTGACAGGAAATAAATTGAACAGTGTCTCTGACCATCCTGAACTTTGAATTGTCTGATTTAAAATTCATACAATTGAATAGGCACAGTAGCATAACTTTAAAAAACTGATGTGGTATGTATCAGACCTGGCCAGTGCAAGCCCAGAAGGCACAAGTAAATCAAATGAGAAGGAGGCTCAGCCTCCTACGGTACCTGCTCTTGCTACTTTGCTACCTCACCCACAACTCATACCAATGGCCTAATAGGAGATTCCTTTCACCAATCAATGAAGGAGTGAAAGAGTGAAGTCTCAGTTCGTAGGTAGATTTCCATGACAGACCAGCCCCATAGATGATCACTGAACTACAGTCCCACTAAGGCAAGGTCTTGAAAGACAGTGTTGAAGGGAAAGTCTTCCAGTGGGCAGAAATTAGTTATATATTTTGCATAGAGGGAGAGACTATCTCAAGTACAGATCTATAATGATTCATAAGTAGCAACTTACAAATTGGCTATTTGGTCAGAGACTAAAAGGAATAAGATTGGAAGAGCAATGACAAGGGGGTGAAGTATGTAATGGATCTCTCAGAATATGTACATATGCATGAATGTATTATGAGCCTTATAACTGTCTACCTGAAGATATCCACTGTGAACATGGTTTTTAATTAGATGACCTATCCTGAATGTCAGTTAATCTCCTTCCCTTCCCTGGCCACCCTGGTAATTATTCAATGAGATAATGAACCAAATGTTTATGGTGGAAGGGATAGAGACTATGTGTGAGCTTAAAAAACTTGGACTTCCTTTCACTAAGGTCAATAAAAAGTATTTATGACTTTATTATTTTTTGAAAAGGAAATTAAAATAATGGTGGGATAATCACTGAAAAAATGAAAAAGCAAATTAACAAATTTGACAAAACCCAGGATTGTTGAGTACATAAAATATGGGACAATATCAGATGTTGTTATAGTGCAGTTTGGAGGTGGGAGGGGAGTTGTTTGCAATATGAATCCATATGTTTAATGTTTCTTCATTTTGATATAGAAGTCACTTTAGAAGTTTACACTAGAGGAATAATTGTATATGTTCAAAAAATATATACACATAAGGATACATCTTAAGATACTATTTATAATACAGAAAACTTGAAAAATCATCTAAATACCCCTTGATAGGGACTAACTAAAGGAATTCTGGTATTTACATTATATATAGTCATTAAAAATCATGATATATAGTTCTATCTCCTAAAAAATGTACTAATCATATAGTTGACTAAAGAAAAACAAGTTGCAGAATATCAATTCTCTTATTTATTTAAATTTCTATTCATAAATTGCTTGTCTTTTCTCCAAAAATGGCAAGATTTCTGGTAATTTTTTTATTTTTTTGTAATATGTATGACATTTTGAATTTTATAATGAACAGACATTACTTTTATAAAACATCCAAGATTCATTTTTGAAGGAAGTAAAAATTTTCTTTGAAATATGCTTTTTAAGAAAGTGTCATATAATTTTACTGTATTTGTACTTAATTAGTAGAAGCAGATGTACAGTGCTGTCCACCCTACTGCAAATTATATAATATACTTCTTCCAATTATCCCCCAAAATTTTCAAAGATTTCTATACCTCTAAGTCACTATTATTAGTTTCATTAAGAAATTATTTATATATGACTCTTTCTTATTAAAATTAATATAAATTCATAATGAAGTTACTTTAAGATAATTATATCTTTGTTACTTTTTATCCCAGATAAATTTCTAGGGAAGAGGTCAATATAAGCAGCACTATTCTTTTTAAAGGTAGCCTTTTAAAATTTGTTTTAGATCTTCTAAAATCATGAATTTGATATGATTTATGTTATAATAGATCTTAGGAGTTTTAAATTTCCTCTATTTACTATATCCTATTTTGTTGTTACTATTAAGCAAAATAAGCCTGTAATTTTTAACACTTTACTGTAAATCAGAATTAACTGGGAGATTATTAAAAATAGAGATTTTTAGCCTGATCCTGGATATTCCCATTCAGATATAGGTGGTCTTTGAATTGATGAAATATCACTGAACGTGATCACTGAGTGAATGAGTTCACTCCTCTCATCCTTGTACTCTTTAGCATACCTACAGAAAGAGGTGTTATTCTCTATGTAACAAGGTTAGTAAGGTTCTTCCCCAAATTTTGAGTTTGTGTGACCAGTATTTAATTTTGTCATTTGGACTGGGTTTTATGAATCTCTCATAAAATCAATTATAAAGTCACTAAAATACAAAGTAAACAAGAAATCTATGAAATGAATATCGGTCGAGGAATTGGTATGATTATTTTGTCATTAATATGACTGATTCCTTGTCATATATTTTCTAAACTGTATAATCTGGCTCTATTCTATGAGGCAGGTATCCTTTATGATACTTGATTTCAAACTTGGATGTACCCTGGTATCACCTAGTGATTTAAAAAAAAAATACTAATGTCTGGATTTTGATTTGTCAGGGTAAGGTCTAACATAAAGGGTTTTGAAAGCTCCCCAGGAGATGTTAATGTGGAGTCAAGGTTAAGAATCACTCCTTTTAATGACTGAAAAAATGCAAACTCAAAATTTCCACGACTTGAGCTGAATATACTTCCATGTAATTGCCTGTAGTACTAGACTTCTATTCTTAGACCAATTCAATGCATTGCTATGCATTGGTCTCCCAGATGCTGTTCCTCTAATTTTTTATTGCAAATAGTTACAATTTTAAAGATCATTGAATCTATACTTTAGAATATAAGTTTTTCAAGGATGCAAAGATTACTTTATTTCTATATACCTTAGATAGGTCTTAGGTCTTAGCTAGGACCCTGACCTTGCTGTATCCTGTGGGTACTTAACATATGGTATAAATAAAGATTAATCTCTTCTCCTTGAACTAAGGATGATCAACAGGGATCTGTCTTTCCTGCAGTGACTACAACTGAATGTAGTTTGAAAGAAAAAGAAAACAATTCAACTGTGGATGAAAGCTCTGTCAGGAAAGAGGAAAACTCATGATTAGCTCCTTAGTGCCATACTCCTGCTGGGAAGTTAACCTGTCTTAAGAACCAAACACTGTTTGAGACAGAATTGTCTTCTGGAAGAACTCCAACTAAAAACAGCCCTTCTTCACTTTAACGAATTCAATACAATTTGTATTCTGTATGTATTTTTAAGGCTAACTGCAGGGAGTCAAATTCAGTGTTCAAAAACAGGATTCTACTTAACTTCTGAAAGGCACCAATGATACGAAGCTTCTTTCTCTTCTTTGCTTTATCTTCCTTTTCACCTGGATCAGCAGAAGACTCTAATATTGCTTTTGCCCTCCTTATTAATCTCCTAATATCTGTTTCTAGTATAAGAATTAAGTACTAACTTGTCTGAGTAATCATTCAGATGAGATTATCATTTCCATCTTTAAAAACTGAGTGAACATTTTCCACAGTTAAAGGGACATTTTCAAAAAAATGCATATGGAATTATAGCATTAATTTTATTAGAATTATGCCTAAAATAATACTGTTGCATGCATTTTTTCTTTCTTTTTATTTTTTAGTAGAGATGGGGTCTCACTATGTTGCCCAAGTTGGTCTCAAATTCCTAGGCTAAGGCGATCTTCCTGCTTCAGCATCCCAAAGGTGCAGGATTACAGGTGTAAGCTGCCATGCCCAGCCCACAGATTTCAATTATAGTGGGCCTTCTATACTTAATAGAAAACATCTACAATTTTATATTATTTTGAAAGAAATCCAAACATTGAAAAGAACAAGATATTATTGAAAAGGAATATTGTTATATAGCATGACAAAGGAATAAAGCATTCTAGTTAATCAAATATTTGTAAAATGTCTCTCTCATATATGCATATCCACATATATGTACATACAATAGTTCATTCATTCATTCTTTCATTTATCAGCTTTTTTCAAGCCCCTACTCTTTGCAAAATACTTTTCTAGTACAGAATACGGATACTTTAGCAAACAAAGAGATCCCTTCCTTCAGGGAGTTTACGTTCATACAAAAAGAAACAGAAAATAAACAATATTTGAGTATAAATACTGTATATGAAGAGGTCTAGCCTGGAAATAAAAAGTTGGAAAGTTGGGCTTTGTCAGCATATAGATAAAGGCATGAATCAAGATGACATTCCTCAGGATATTAATGCAGATAGAAAAGAAAAGAAGGCCAGAGACTAAGCACCATGGCACAAGGAGTTGGGCAGGAATCAGCAAAGAAATCTGAGAAGGAGCAATAATGAGGTAAGAGGAAGATGAAGAAAGGGTAGTTTTGGAAGCCAATTGAAGAAAGTATAAGAACTGTGTTAAATGCTGCCAATAATTTGGTAAGAAGAGGACTGAGGTCTGTCCATTGGATTTGGCAATGCTGACATCATTTGTGGTCTTGAAAAGAGCAATTTCAGTGAAGTGGCTGGGATAAAAGTCTCATTAGACTGAGTTTAAGAGAGAATTACAGGAAAGGAAATGGAGGAAGTACGTATATGCAACCATTTTGAAACAAATAAAATAAATCTCACAAAAATACTATGGCCATGTAATGATACTTATTTTAGTAAAAAAGTTATTTGGGCTTTTACGTTTCTTAGAATCTGGTTGAAATTTCATTTTAATGAAAATATTTGTTGCGGCATATTAAAATCATGGAGCACAATCTAGTTTTCTATCTCACAGAAATTTTAGAGGACATTAGGACTTAAGAAAATTATTCCCTTTTGGAAACATACTGAGTAATTTTTATTGACTTATAGTTTGTCAGTAATTTTGTGTAATTACTTTTTATAACATGAAAACCTATAGGAACTTCTGTCAAAGGGAAAATATAGTGGCCCTCTAAATTTAAATAATCTTTTCTTCTGAAATGGTATTTTAAAAAAAATATACACAGGACTAAACTACTCAAAGTGATTTATTCAAATCAAGTAGGAAGAAAAATCTGTCAGTATCATTGCTCAAGCTGAAGTTATAATTAGTATCAAACTAGTATAGCTCTTCAGCTTCAGATTAACATGACTGTATATAAGCCCCCCACAACATTACTGTTTCAGAAATGAGACTCTTGAAAGTAGGATTAAAAAGAATCACTAGGGCCTTTAGGAACATTTAAAGTATGTTAAACATAATGTCCTAGTAGGCAACTTTTCATGTTCTACTCATATGTTGCTTTAAATAGATGCAAGGGCACTACTACCAGTCATTCCCAAATTGATTCAACTAACTTAAGGACATAGAAGTATATTATTGCTATAGACTGTTTGTGTCTCCCTACAAAATTCATATTTTGAAACCTAACCCCCAATGTGTTGATTTTAGGAGGTAGGGCCTTGGAAAAGTGATTAGGTCATGAGGGTAACACCCTCACGAACAGGATTAGTGCTGAAGAGGCTAGAGTTCTCCCTTCCCACCATGGAAGGACACTGCTAGAGGACCTAATTTATGAACCAGAGAGCAGCTCTTACCAGACACTGTATCTTTCAGCAGAATGATCTTGGACTTTCCAGCCTCCAGAACAGTGACAAATAATTTTCTATTGTTTATAAGCCATCTAGTTTATGGTATATTTTTTATGACAGCTGGAACAGACTAAGGCAATGAGAGAAAAATAAAATTGGCTTAAAGGTATTGCCCAGCATCCTTATATCAGACACTGTAGAGCAGTGCTTAAAAGTACAGGATCTATGGCTAGACTATATAGTTTTGAAAATTGGCTCTTCCATTTGAAGATTAAGTACAGAGAAACACAAGGATGGATAAGACCTAATCACTGCCTTCAAGATGTTTTCAAATTGGTTGAAGACACAATAAATACATAGAAAGATTAGGATTATTTATAGCATAGTGCTGGGGACATGATGAGAGATGTCGGTTTTTCAGGGAAAGTTAACTATTTTAACATATTTTTAGAAAATACAGAAAATAAAAATAAAAAAATACTATAAATTGGTTGCATCAGATATTCTTCTATTGTATTTTATAGATATTTTAAATTTATAATTTATTACGCATAAAGAAGTCCTTTCTCTCTAAACTTGCACCCCACAATTATTTTCTCCATCAAGTATTTTTCTACTATGTAGGAAATTAAAACTGCAATTGAACAATTCACATTCTTATGGACTTGTCTAGACCTACACCCTTACAAAACTTTGCAGCTTTTAAAGTGTATGTTTAGAGCAGAGAAAAGTTAAGAAAGTAGACAATATGTAATGTTGTTAACATATTTTTATTCAGTCCTTTCATTTAAGCTTGCCAAATAAGATACAGGACACTAACTAAAATTTTAATTCCAGATGAACAACAAATAATTTTTCATAAAAGTACGGTCCAATTATTACATGGGTAAATGTGTTTTTGGCGATTAATAGTCCTTTCAATTTTTCCACATATGCACCATTATTATTTTTCACCACTGTGAATCTTGAAAGTCATAATGCTTTCTTTGGTTAATCTAGAATCAAGTTTATGTCCATCATTTTGGTGGTGTGGTGAAGGCCAGCCACACCAGGGAATGGATACTATTGAATTAACAATGTACCTCCCAAGTTTATGACTAACATCCTCGGTAAGAATTTGTACAGGAAAGAGTGTGCCTAAATTTTTGTAATCCAAAATCACAAAGTACATTTCACATATAAGGTAATAGTCTTACTAATGGAGCACATTAAAATGTATTTATATATTCCCATTTATAAACTTTTAAATCCTATTACTGATAGATTTTATAAAAATATATTATGTGTCCATGTTTTATTCCATTTTATAATAATTTTTTACCAAACTAGATTATAAATAACTCATTTAAAATATCATAGAAAAGTGCTCATATAAAGCAGTGAAAGAGTTAAGATGCTAAAATTAGAGCAGAGACAATATTCGGATGTGATACAAATTATACTTTGGTTGTCAGACATAACCAGTTTTGAAAATTATTTAAAACACACTAGATATTAAAAAACTCAGACTGTGAGCCAAACAGTGTTGCATTTTTGAGTGTATATTACTTGGCAAATGAAGTGGTCACAATTAGCTAAACAATAAATAAATTTTGTCTCATGACTATCACCCAGAACTAACAGAGATAGTTGTGGTAGGCAGAATTCCAAAATGCCCCCTAAGAATCCTCCCCCAAATCTCCTGGACGGTGAATATGATGAGATAATATGACCATGATTGTTACTTTATGTGGCAAAAAAGATTTTGCAATGTAATTAAGGTTACTAACTAGTGGCTCTGAGTTCATCAAAAGGCCCAATCTAATCACATAAACCCTTTAAAAGGCAGAGAGCTTTATCTGTCTGGTAGCAAAAGGAAAGTCAGAGAGATTGAAGGCATGAGAAAGACGGCATACTGTTGCTGCCTTTGAAGGTGGAAGTGACCACATACAAGGATTTTAGAGTAGCCTCTAGGAGCTGAGAGCAGTCCCCTGGAAACAGCCAGAAAGAAAATGGGGACTCTGGTCCTACAACCACAGGAATTGAATTCTTCCAACAACCTGAATAAGCCCTAAGTCATGCCCAAACCCTCCAGTGGTGAGCCCAACACTGCCAACACATTGATTTCAGCTTTGTGAGATCCTGAGTAGAGAATCTAGTTACTTGTGTATGAAATTCTGAGCTGCTGAAGTGTAAACTGATAAATGTTTTTTTAGGCTATTACTTTTGAGATAGTTTGTTAAACAGCAATAGAAAATTAATACAATGGCTAACTCAGAAAAGCTACCAGAATGATTGGGGAAAAAAGGAATGTTTTATTATATATAGTACAAAAATATGTATATTCCTTTTCTGTTTTCTTTCTGAGTTGAATCTATCAGTTTGGATAGGCTATGCCTTTGAAGGAAGTATGGAAATAAAGAAAACTAGACATTCTCCTTTTGAAGAAAATTATTTACACATTCCTGAAAGCAGAGTCATAATGAAACCTGAGATACGGTTTTGACAGGTCAATCGACAACTTATTGCTGTAATATTTTCATGCTAAATTCGGACTCAGTCCCAAAAACCCAAAAAGAAAAGCCATTTCAGGGAGTCCCTCTAGGTCATGGGTACATACAGAAGATTCTGAAATGCTGTGAAATTTTGGAACTAGTCAGAGCTCCTTAAGAACAAAATATTCCAGATTTAAAGGAAGCACTTCTCTGCCTGTTGTCCCAGAATAAAACTCACAAGCTAACCTCAGTCTGCATATACAACCAGTAAATCTAAATTTAATCATCCCTATGGATTTCATGTGAGGCCTCCTTAGTCAAAGCACAAATGGGATGGTTCTCTGATTCATGCCCTGTAGGTGGCCCAAGTGCCAACGGCATAATGGGATTTTGAAAAGCACACATCTTTCAGCACATACTGTGTTGTGACCATCTTTAATAAATTACGACAAAATAAACACTTCTAAAGTCTCTACAGTATTCGCTATGGGCAAGTGGCAAGGCAAAGGAATTGGAGGGAAATTTCTTTTGCATTCGTACATGGAATTTCCTAAGTAAAAAACTTGAGAGTTTTCTTAATTATTCTTAATAGCTACATTAGCAAATTTTACCTAAAATACTTCAATTTAATGAAGAATATCTGCTTTGTATAAAGAGGCAACTGTTCTGTTTAGTGCACATCCACACTTCAAACTAGTAAGGGCTAGGTTAGGCAATTAAACTGCCAATCTTGAGCTGGAATGTAGACATTCTAGTCACAAGAAGCTAGGGGTATTCCACCAAAAGAGGCATAATCATTTAAACTAATCATTTGGATGTGGGCTTCTGTGATGAGTTGTCTACCTTTTTATTTAGAAGTTGGGGAAAGGAGCAGAAGTGCAAAATTAAAAAAATTTATTTTTCTTAAAAGTAGGCAAACATGAGAAAAAAATGAGTTATTCCTTATCTAGCTTTGCTTGTGAAACTCCAAAGACTGAATGACTGACAAATATTTAGTAAGCTCCAGCTATGTATATAGAACTCAAAGATAAAATGGCTTTGACTAAATATGCAGAATTATTGGGTTCTCTGCACCTTTGTCTTCTTTATAGCTTTTTACTGGAAAGATTATTGTTTTTCTTTTTACTCTTATGCTGTTATTATGATTTGAAGTAAATTCAAGAGGTCCCAAAATGGAATTATTTCTAGATTTTACCAAGATAATTCCTTAAAAGGTAGACTTTCAGTGAATTTAGTTCAAACATATAAATTTAACTTCCAATCTACCTTATAGACTTCAAACTTTCCATCCTCCATTACCTGACTTTGGGTATAACAGTGGTATCAGTGGTATCACAGGCTTCCCAGGCACTTAAGGAATGTTACATTTCCTTTTTAGGACTAACCTGGTTCCTCCCTCCCTCAATTTAGGTCAAAGAATAGAGGAGTTAGGAGAAATGGAAAGGATACAAGTTTTTCTTTGTAATTTGCAAAGTCTCAAACTTGCCAGTTCCATCTCAGGAGATTTGATTCAGTGTTTGTACACAGCAACCCAGCTGTTCCTCAGTTCATCTGGCTAAACTTTTCTCAATGGCAGCAAAAACAAAAGCTTTCTGGGGGAGTCTATTGTGATGATTGAGTCAATTTTTTCTTTCAGTATCCAACAGCTGTCTTGCTTTTTTCAAAGGATCTCTACTTATTAAAAGATCATACGTGTCCTTTGCCCATTTTTTCATAGGGTTGAATGATCTTTTCTTGCTGATTTTCCTGAGCTCTGTATAGATTCTAGATATTAGCCCTTTAGCGGATGTTTAACATGCGAATATTTTCTCCCATTCTGTAGGTTGTCTGTTTGCTCTCATGATAGTTTCCTTGGCTGTGCAGAATCTTTTTAATTTGATCAGGTCCCATTTATTTATTTTTGTTGTTGCTGTGATTGCCTTTGGGGTCTTCATCATAAATTCTTTGCCGATGCCAAAGTCTATGAGAGTTTCTTCAACATTTTCTTCTAGAATTCTTATAATTTCATGCCTTAGGTTTAAGTCTGTTATCCACCCTGAGTTGATTTTTGTGAGAGGTGAAAGGTGTGGATTCTGTTTCAGTCTTCTACATGTAGCTGTCCAGTTTTCTCAGCACCATTTATTGAATAAGGATTCTTTTCCCCAGTGTATGTTTTTCTCTGCTTTGTCAGAGATTAGATGGCTATATGAGGATGATTTTATATCTGGGTTCTCAGGACATGAACAGAAACTTTTCAAAAGAAGATAGACTAATGGCCAACAAACATATGAAAAAATGCTCAACATCTCTAATCATCAGGGACATGAAAATTGAAACCAAAATGAGATATCACTTACCTCCAGTGAGAATGGCTTTTATTAAAAAGTCCCAAAACAATAAACGTTGGTGTGGATGTGGAGAGATAGGAACACTCATGCACTACTGGTGGGACTGCAAACTAGTGCAACCCCTGTGGAAAGCAATATGGAGATACCTCAAAGAGCTACAAGTATAACTACCATTTGATCCATCAATCCCATTATTGGGCATCTACCCAAAAGAACAAAAGACATTCTATAAAAAAGACATCTGCACCCGAATGTTTATAGCAGCACAATTCACAATCACAAAGATGTGGAAATAACCCAAATGCCCATCAATAAATGAGCAGATTAGTAAACTGTGGTATATATGTATACCATGAAGTATTATCCAGCTATAAGAAATAACGGTGATATAGAATCTCTTATGTTCTCCTGGAAAGAGTTGGAACCCATTCTACTAAGTGAAGTATCCCAATAATGGAAAAATAAGCACCACATGTACTCACCATCAATTTGGTATTAACTAATCAACACTTAAGTGCACATATAGTAATAACATTCATCAGGTGTTGGGCAGATGGGAGCAATATGGAGATACCTTAAAGAGATACAAGTAGAACTACCATTTGATCCAGCAATCCCATTACTGGGCATCAACCCAAAGGAAAAAAAAAAAAAAGACATCTGTACTAGAATGTATATAGCAGTGCAACTCACAATTGCAAAGATGTGGAAACATCCCAAGTGCCCATCAATCCATGAGTGAATTAATAAAACCAATAATGATCTAGCATCTCTTGTATCATCCTGGATAGAGCTTGCACCCATTCTACTAAGTGAAGTATCACAAGAATGGAAAAACAAGCACCATATGTACTCACCATCAAATTAGTATTAGCTGATTAACACTTATGTGCACATACAGTACTAACATTCATCGGGTGTCAGGCAGGTGGGAGGGGGGAGGAGGGGATGGATATCTATACACCTAATGGGTGTGGCGCGCACTATCTGGGAGATGGACATGCTTGAAACTCTGACTCGGGTGGGGCAAAGGCAATATATGTAACCTAAACATTTGTACCCCTGTAATATGCTGAAATAAAAACAAATTTTAAAAGAAGCCCTCACATTCAGTTTCTAGAGGTACTTCTATACTGCTTCTCTCTAAGATATTAATAACTCCAAATTTATGTCCCTTCAGAAATCCTTATCTAAGAGCACATTCAGGAATAACATTAATCGTGTATAGGGCAGATTTCCTGGGGGAGTGGATGGGTGTATACATACATAATGAGTGCAATGCGCACTGTCCAGGGGATGGACACGTTTGAAGCTCTGACGTGGGGGGTGGGGGAGTCAAGGGAAATATACGTAACCTAAACTTTTATATCCCCACAATATGCTGAAATAATAATAAAAAATAAATAAATAAATAAAATAAATCTTTATAGCTCTCCCTTATCTGCCATTCATACCTAGAAATCCCACTTTGCTCCCATTCAAACTTCGAAATCTTGTCTCTTACTCTCCTAATCCTTTTATGATTCTAATATTTCAATCATATTTTTTTTGTTCTCCTTCTCAAAATATTTTACCATAGATCCCTGGCAAGTCCTAAGTAGAATCTTTATTGATCAGCAGTTGCACTGGAGATCCAACATACAATTCATATCTTGCCCTGCTTATTTGCTGATTAATGTAAATTGTGCAGAATTGGAATGATCATACTTCATTGTTCGTGTCACTTATTCATCATTGGTGTGTGTATGGCTTTTTAAATTGCATGTATGTGTATGAATATATTTATGTATGCGTGCATATATCTCTGTCTACCTTTTTATCATCTCTCTGTAATTTACCTCTGTGTGTATATATATATATATATATATATATATATATATATTGCTAATAAAATATAAACCTGTGAATCCACTACAAACATGAGAGGTAAAATACTGCAATATGTTTCATCTACCTATATACATCCCTCAGTATTTACTTTTTTCTCCTGAAAGGAAGTAACCAATTTCCTAAATCTCATATTTATGATTCCACCAGAGAACCAGCACTGGAGGAGACTGCTGGGGGGGGGCAGCAGGCACTGGGTTTGGCAGGCTATCTTCAAGGAGCCGCCTGCTGTCCTCACTGCTTCCCTGTCCCACTGCCTCACGTCAGTCCAGTAAAGGGTCCTGCACTCTCTGTCCCACCCTGAGCCAGCTGAATCTTCAGTGGTTTCCAGGGGCAGAGCCTCCCTTTGAGTGTTCACCTCCTTTGTTCTTGTTAAAATCAATAAAATCAATACAGTATTCACTGTGTTGCTCAAATTGCTCTAGCACTGTCCATTGGGAATACTCAGTTTCCTCTTGTATCATTTGATATACCACCATGAATTTGTTTTTTCCCATTGAGTGCTTTTTTACTTTCTGTCCTTGAAAGTTGCTCCAGACTCATCTTGTACATTTCCTGCTCCAGTTCTAGAATCAGCCAATTCTCCAAGGAACTCTGGTATTAGAAACAAAGATTTGGGCACTAGTCATGGTCTTTGCTACTGGGATATCATTTTCGTTAAGCCCTCTCAGCTGACAGAGCAAATAAATATGTGTTTATACCAACTTGTGTATATATACATATCTATAAATATTTATATAGTTACCATCTATATCTGTATTAAGTTAAACATGATTTCATACTGATGTCTCTAACTCTAATCCATTACCACATGGATTATTCTAGCCTCCACTCTTACTTACAAATTCCCACTCCAACAATGAGAAACCTTGATCCTACCTTCTACCATTTATTTACTTAATTGTTCATTTCTATTATATGTGTATATCAGTATCAGACTTATTAAGCCATAGCCCTGTGTGAAACCACTTTATCAACTACAGTTCTGTACTTATGAACATTTTTTGCCTTAACCATTACAGACTACACTCATTTCCAAAGTTACATAGGTTCTCAGCACCTTTTTTGCTGCCCTCTTAATGAGGCTGTAACATATATTTGTAATATAGATTGTTTTTTCATATTCTGCATTCCATTCTGTTATACTCTGACCTCCTGTATTATATGTCATTATTATTTCATGTACATCTTTGCTGTTTTTTCTTTGTGCTGTAAAATGTTATGGGTTTTGACAAACGCATAATGTCATGTACCCACCATTATAATATTGTTCTGTTTCATCCTCAGCTGGTTGTATTACAATTCAATTATGACACTAACTTCCTGGAGTTAGTGTTGGACTCCACAGATTTAAGGGCTTAGTCATCCACAAAATTGCCCTTACTCCTGATGCCAACCACACTTCGGGGAGTCCCCAGGCCACCTGCACATCTGACTGACTGGCTAGAGATTTAGGGATTCCTGTGACTCCCTCGAGTTCAATAACTCATTAGAATTACTCATAGGACTCAGCAAAGTGCTATTCAAATGATTACAGTTTTATTATAAAAGACACAGATCAGGAACCACCAAATGAAGAGATACATATGCAATGTCTAAGGGGACATGTAGAACTTCTCCACCTTCTCCTCATGGAATCCAGGATCATTACCCTCCTGGCACATCAATGTATTCTCCATTCAGAAAGCTCAACCAAGCCTCAGTGTCCAGTTTTTATTGGGATTTCATTACATAGGCATGATTAATAAATCACTGGTCATGTGATTGAAATCAATATCCACCCCCCTAAAAGTCAGACAGGCCCAAAGTTCCAACTTCCTAATCCAGTGGTTATTCTTTTTGGTGAGGAGTCCCCATCCTGAAACTATGGGCCTACTATGAGGCATGTTATTAACATAATAAAGACATTCCTATCAGTCAAGAAACCCTAAGAAGTTTTGGAGCTCTGTGACACCAACCCAGCACAAAGACCAGATACATTCTTTATGCTACCACAAATATTATAAAATAGCTTCATTGTCCTAAAAAGTCCCCTATGTTTCACCTATTCATCCTTATTCCCCTTTCCCTGAACTGATCTTTTTTTGCAATCTTTATAACTTTGTCTTTTCCATAATGTCATATATAATTAATCTTTTCAGACTTGCTACTTTCACTTAGTAATAGATATTTAATATTCAGCCATTCTTTTATGGCTTAATAGCTCATTTCTCTTTATTACTGAATAATATTCCATGTTATCAATGTACTAGAATTTGTTTATCAACTCACCTTTTAAAGGACATAATGGTTGCTTCCAGATTTTTGGCAATTATCAATAAACCTGCTGTAAATGTCTACTTGCAGTTTTTATGTAGATATGAAGTTTTAAATCAGGTGGGTAAACACATAAGAGAAAAGTTACTACATTAGATGCTGACTTTGTTTAATTTTGTAAAAAATTGACAAATTGTCTTCCAAAGTGACTGTACTATTTTGCACTGCTATCTGTGATAAATGAGAATTGCTACTATTTCACATCTTCTCCATCAATTTGAATTGTCAGTTTACTTTGGTTTTTAACCTTTTGAATAGGCATGCAGTGTTATTTCTTTGTTGTTCTAACATGCATTTTTCTAAGGATGAATGGTGTTGAGGATCTTTTCATATGCTTATTTGCCATCAGTCTATCTTCTTTGGTAAAGTGTTTGTTTAGATCTTTTGCTTCTTTTTATATTGAGTTGCTTGTTTTTTTATCTTTGAATTTTAAGAATTCTTTGTATATTTTGAATACAAATATTTTTTTTTTAATCTGTAGTTTGTCTTTTGGTTCTCTTAAGTGTCTTTCACAGAGAAGTTTTATATTTTCATAAAGTACAATTTATCACCTTTTTCACTGGATTTTTTGTATTTTTATTATTGGGTATAAAAATTTATCACTAAACTTAAGGCTACATACATTTTCACTTATGTTTTCTTCTAAAAGATGTGTAGTTTTCATTTTACATTCAAGTCTATAAGCCATTTTGAGTTCACTTTAGCTTATTTTGTAGTATTGTCAGGGTTGGCAATCTCGTTCCATGTTCTCAGTTCTTGGTGTGTTCTTGGCTGAAGAATGACCAGGCACACCAAAGTATATTTCAAGATTATTGGCTAGAATGAATCTGTGTAATACATTAAACTGGAACACATTTTTGTTTGTTTTTATTTAGTTTGCATGGATTTATTGTGAATGTAACATATGTAAATAAAACTGCATAAAATATTTATATAATTTAGCATTTGAGTATAAAGCAAACATCCTGTAACCATAACTTGGGTCAGGAAAAGGAACATCTTCTCAATCACAGACTTCTTCTTTTTTTTTTTTTTTTTTTTTTTTTTACAACAAATTGATGCTGGTGTCTTAGGAAAACGGCAGATCAGTGGCGACCTCCTGGCTCTCTGCTCTCAGATTAGAAGGTGAAGAATGTGGGCAGCTCCACAAAATTGGATAGATCTCCCACAAGAACAGCATCATGAATTTGCAGAGAAGCAGCACGGGACAAGCAGTGCTGGGAAAAAAAAGAGGTAAATTGGAGAATCGACCACAAAGTCTGGAGATTATGAGAGATACAATAGGGAAAAGAGTGTGGGATGGCTGCGCCCCACAGCCGGCCAGGGCAGTGTGATCTGACCCACAGGAGGATAACTCCTTCCTCCACTGACCTCCACATCCACTCAGGCAGGGAAGTACCTGAAGTCAGTGCAAAGTTGTGACATGGGATGAGACATGTGTGGAGAAGAGACATTAGTGGGAAACATTTTGAACTCCCTGGTGCTGTGTGCTAGGTCCGCATTGGGCAACAAAGGGACTGGTCTGAGTGGACACTTCCCAGGTCCGCAGGAGGGAGTTTGAAGACAGGCACCTTGCCTCTGGTGGTCAGCGGGACCAGAACAAAGGAGGTGAACACTGAAAGGGAGTCTCTGCCCCTGGAAACCACCGAAGATTCAGCTGGCTCAGGGTGGGACAGAGAGTGCAAGACCCTTTACTGGACTGACGTGAGGCAGTGGGACAGGGAAGCAGTGGGGACAGCAGGCGGCTCCTTGAGATAGCCTGCCAAACCCAGTGCCTGCTGCCCTCCCCCCAGCAGTCTCCTCCAGTGCTGGTTCTCTGTGGGTGGGCAGCTGCCATTTTATGAGTCCACAGCCTATAAACACTATGGCATGTTGCTGTTCTGGGCACCACCCCTACCACAGCCCAGCTGGGCAGGCTCAGGCAAAGGGCTCAGGCAATGCCCCTTCCCTGACCCGGCAGAGCAGGCCCCGCCCTCGGAGGAGGGGAGAAGGGAGAAAAGTCGCTTTCTCTCTGGGACTGGCGTGAATCGGTGGGACCCTGGAACTAAACAATAGGGGGAAGACTGTTGATTTGGCCCAGTGGCCTGGCTTCAATCATCTGATAAGAACATAACACTAGGGCTCACCCTTGGCTCTTGGGCCACTGCCAGCTTTGGGGTTTGTGGACTGGGAAGGAAAATCCTGGATACAGTCCTCAGCAATTGCACCAATTGACACCCTCCACCAGGAGCTGCCTCCCAAGTGTGGTGAAAGAGCCCTCAATAACATATTAGCAGCTCTACCCTAGCAACAGATCAAGCAACCACAAAAGTATATGCTCTCAGGCTTGTAGGTACCAGTTTCCCTTATGCCACCTAAAGTGGCAACAGGGCTCAAGTAACCCTTGGGAGTGACAAGACATTTCTCAAAGATTGGGGCATTCCTATACCCCATTCAGGGGATCAGAGCCCAACACAAAGGTGGCAGAATACCTTGATAATTGGCTCCTCCACACAAACTACAAGCAACAACAGAGAGGGTAACCCCGTAGCCCAACACAGTGCCTTCCATCTCAAACTGTTGGAGGGTAGCAGAGTCACACACACAAGAGTGATTCACCACTTGGGAGCTTAAGCAAGGAGTCCAAACTCACTAATCTCCTTTAGCAAGAGGTGAGGACAACAGGTCAGAGGTAACCCAACAGGCTAAAACACCTCTAAGGCAATACAGGACCAGTGCACATCTCCCCAGCACTGTCAAGGAACATCCCTTTGGGGACTTGGAGGTAAAGCCATAAGCCAGCCCCAGCATCCCCAGTTCTGGACAAAGTAGCCTATTGAGAAAGAATCAGTGAAAGAAAACAGGAAACATGAAAGATCAGAGAGAAAAGTCACCCCCAAAAGAAAATATTCAATCTCCATCAGTAGATACCAACTTACATGATATGATTAAACTGACAGAGGAAGAATTCTGAATATGGATTGCATTTCCAGAAGTTCAGTTTGATTTTTCTTTAATATTTCAATATCTTTAGTGAATTTTTCTTTCAAGTCCTGGATTTTTTTTGTTGTTGTTGTTGTTGTTTCTTTGTGTTGGTTATCCATTATTTTTCTTGCATATTATTGAGTTTTCTTACAATCCATATTTGAAATTCTTCTTCTGTCCTTATAGTGTTCTGTATTCTGAATTTGAGTGATATCCATTGCTAGAGAGCTGCTGTCCCCTTTGGGGGTGTGCTTTCCATTTAATTCTTCATACTTCCAGAGTTCTTTCCCTGATTCTTTCCCATTGTGATCAGCTGTTGCTTCTTACCTTTAGACATTTATTTGGATAATGACATGCCCTGTTTAGTCTCTGAGCCAGTGGGTGGTGTTTATGAGTGAGATTTGACCACACCCTATATGATGAGTCAGTAGATGCAGTAAAAGGGTGTGCAGAATGACCTTCCTGTCAGTAGGTGGCGCTTGCTGCGAGGGATAGGCTACGGTGTTGTTTTTGGATCCTGTAACCAGCTCTTGTTTTTCTGGAGAGGCACTCTAGTGCCTCAAGTGGTGGGTAGATGGTGGATGAGAAAAACTGCCAGCCATAGTGTTTGTGCAATAAAGACAGATTTTAGGATAAAATAAAAAAATAAGCAGGCAGACAAACACCGATCAAATGAGGATTGGAAGGAAGGGCACCTGGAACTACAGGAGACTCCATGGGAAGAAGTTGCAGAGGAGAACTGAAAGGAGAAAGGCCCCCAAAAGGCTTGGAGACCAGTGACAAGGGTAGGTGGAGCAGTCAAATTTTCCCTCCCTTTCATCTTGGACTGCTGGTGGGCTCCCGAGAGGTTGGAGAAAACTGCCAAGACCAGCCCAGAGATGGCCAGTGTCAGTGAGCAGTGAGCCTCTTGCAGACAGGGCACCAGGCCCCCAGCTCCCTCAGGGCACCCAGCCTGCTGACCTGAGCTGACCGGCAGGCACCATATTGGTTTATTTTCCCCTTCCTGTTCCCTACCTGCAGCACTGAGAGAGACAATTTAGCCACCACTCTGAGGCATATGCAGGGAATGGTACCTTTCCTTTTGGGGCCTTACAGTGAACTGAAGGGTACTCAGACTGTGAGCTCCCTACCCGCCAGCCCTCCCAGGTGCCGCTTGCCTGGTGACTCCAGCAGAGCAGGGCAAATCCCAAGGTGGAGAGACATCGATCCAGCTTGGGCACCCCATGGGTGACTTAAGACCAGCACTTCTCTCCCTGGCAGGGTCAGGGATTGATCTTGAGGGCCCAGGGAACAGGCCTGCAGACCAGATCCCGTACACCCAGGTCTCGATTGCATTGCCCTGGGGCACAGAAGGGATATTTTTGAAGGAGCCTACCAAGATGTGTGCGCCTTCAGGGGCAGATCAGCATGCTGGAGGGGCAATCATCCTCCGACAAGAAGGCTGTGCGCCCAGCCTGGGCAAGGAACCTCCCAGCCTGCATTACAGCCAGGGGAGATCCGATGGCTTGAGGTCCTACCTGCTGGCAGAGGCCCGGGAGAAACCACAGAATATGGGAGGCTAGAAAAGAGCGAGGCCTGCTCCAGACTGCATGTCTCAGACAGCCTCGGCCCCTACATGCAGACTTTTCAGCTGAGTGGAGCCATTTCAGCCCCTCCCTGGCAGCTTTGTCCAGAAGTGAAAACAGACCTTTGACCCCTGCTAACAGCATTTGTGGTGCTTGAGGGCAGGCTCACCCAACCCAGCCCCACCCAGCCTCACTCCCAGACCTGCCCCTACTGAGGTGGAGAATATGGACACACCTGGAAGTCCCAGGGCACCACTCACCACCTGAGGCACTAGAGTGCCTCTCCAGAGGAACAAGAGCTGGTTACAGGACCCCAAAATAATTCAGTAATATCATTTTTCAACACCAGAATTGCTATTTGGTTTCTTTTTCATAATTTCTAAAATTCTGTTGACATTTTTATTTTGTTCCTATATTGTTTTCCTGTTTCTCATTATTCATGTCCATGTTTTTCTTAAGCTCTTTGAGCATATCCAAAGCAGTTATTTTAAAGTCTTTGCCTAGTAAATCAATGTATTTTTCTACCAAGATAGTTTTTGCAACTTAATCTTTTTATTCTTTTGAATGGACCATGCTTTCCTGATTTTTTTGTATGCATTGTGATTTTGTTGTTGTTGTTGTTGAAAATTGAATATTTGAAAAAGCGGCTTTCTCTCTGGGTCTTTGCAGATTGGCTCTGAGCCAAAGAAATCTTTCACTAATTAGCTGGACATGCTTTGAGCCTTGGGATCAGTCTGAGATGAAAGCTAAAGGTCTTCTCTGGTCTTTTCTTATCAGGAGTCTTATCTGAGCATGTGTGCAGCTTTTTAATACCCTCTTATCCACAGTATACAGCTGCTTTTCAGTGTCTTAATTTCTCAAAAAGACTTACCCCAGCTTCTTCTCAGAGCCTTAGCTTGTTTATTGCATATCTCCACGTATAGTCTCTTATTGAGGTGCTTGTGTGTTTTTTTTTGTCTCCCTACATACAGTGTTTAAGAGCAGTGCCTGCCTATTTAAACTATTTTTCCCTGAGTGACTTTTAAGATAAACTAAATAAAAATCAGTCCATCAAGCAGCTCCCAGGCAGGTTAAAACATTAGAAATATATCTATTTTGCTCCCTCCAGTTTGAGGGAGGGAATTTAGAACTGAACTGCAACATTCTGTGGACCAAGAATTGCTGCACCAGGAAGAAGGTGGGACAAGTGTGAAAAAACATTTCAAAATTTCCTACTATTCTGAATGTGCTTTTTTCTTGATTGGATGTTATCTAGTTGCTATGGACATTTTCCAGAGCTCCCACAAGGTCAATTTAGTCAGGTTTTGGTTACATTTTTATGTACCCATTGGAGAACTACATCTTGAAGCTTCCCAGTCCAACATTTTGTTGATGTCACTCTTAGTCTTTGATTTATGTTTACAAATTTTACATGCCTATGAAACTATGTTAAAACATCCCAACATAGAAGTGAACTTCTTATTTTTCCTATAGTTCTATCAATTTTTGCTATGTATATGTTGATGTGTCAATGGAAAAGAAGCCAAGCTCTGTAACATAATTTAAAGAGGTTTATTCTGAGCCAAACAAGGACCATGGCCTGGAGCCATGCCCAAGAAGCCTTGAGCAAGTGGATCACTGTGGTTGGGTTACAGACTGGTTTCATAAATTTCAGGGATACAGAAATTACAGGTAATGTCACAAATCAATACATGGAAGGCATACATTGGTTTGGCCCCAAAAGGTGGGACATCTCAAAGTGGAGGCTTACAAGTTATAGGTAGGTTTAGGAATTCTTTAGTTGATATTTGGCTGAGTTAGGCTTTGTCTAAAAGACCAGGAATCAACAAAAAGGAGTTATCTTTCATGTGATGCTATACTGGAATCAGGTTGGGAAGTAAAGCATATTATATTGCATTAATGAAACCTGTTTAGTGAGATTTTATCATTTGTAGGCATGACACACCAAGCCCCCTTAGAAAGAAATTTGGGCAAAAGAAAAATATCAGTGTTTAGTTCTCAGTTCACCCTGTTGACCAAAGATCATTCCGTGGAATGCCTGTGCAGGCCAACAAGCAGCAGGAGTTCCCACGGTGCTAGGAAGGCTCATTCCTAGAGTTGTCTATTTGGTCATCCAGTGTTGATGATGATGGTTTTAATATTGGTGGTGTTGTATCTTAGGGGAAGGACATGACTTGACCTGATTTAATTGTTAAAAGGGCCAGAGAGAGTCAGACCTAGGGTTCAATCTGAAAACACATCCTGGGCCAGATCTATCATGATCCACGTCTTTGATTGGGTTTTTCTCCTTTTCCTGTATGTGGTATAGCATTTACAAGAAATGTATAATGATAATAGAGCAATAAGTATCATAAAAGTACTAAAGAGTGGGTGCCCAAGAGAGTTATAGGTAGAATCAGAAGGGGGTAAGCAATTTAACCAGCCAAAAAATCCCCTGAGAGTATTATCATATTCCTTAATCAGACTTACAATGTATTCAACCTCTTTTTGCATAAACTTTGTAACTGAGAACAATTATACTCAAGAAGCTCTGTGTCTATGGGGAGCAGGTTTTTTTTTATGATTGGGATGGATATTTGTACCATCTGGCCTGGAAAGTCAAAATTTTTCATTTAGTATTTGTTTGGGCTTCTTTGTGCCCCTCCTTGATCTGGATGGTCTAAACTAATTCTGTCCCTCAGAATGGGCCCTTACAATCTCAAATACCCCCTCTTCCATGATAGTCCCTCTGCCTAGAGGGAGGATGTTTGGTGTTTTAGTAACAGGGCATTGGCAGTGAATAACAGGTTGGGCCTGGTGGGATTCAATAGTTTTAAATTCTGGTGATATCAGGTAAACTTGTTATTTACTTAAAACTTGTCATGACTCTGGAAAACAAAGCAAAATAATCAGCAACATTTTAATGAAAGTCACAAAAAATTTAGTTCAGTCCCATGTAGTTAATTTTTGTTCTATTTAAGTTGAGTTAGCTATACTCATGGACATGTTAGCTTTTTAATTAAAGTTCTGGAAGTTTGTTTCATTTTAGTCCAATGGTATATAATCTCCAAAGTTATAAAAAACCTGTATTAAAGAAAACATTGTCTCTACCTCCATGAGATCAATTATTTTTAGCTCCACATATAAGTGAGAACAGGTAATATTTGTCTTTCTGTGCCTGGCTTAATTTATTTAATATAATAATCTTCAGTTCCATACATATTTCTGCAAGTGACATAATTTTTATTCTTTTTTATGGCAAATAGTATTACACTGTGTATGATTATGATTTGTTATTCAGAATTTCTATGTCTTTCTTTTATATTATTTATTTCAGCTTATTATGGGGGTACAAAAGTTCAGGTTATATATGCTGCCCATGTCCCCTCAATCCCCCTGAGTCAGAGCTTCAAGCATGTCCATTCCCCAGACTGTGCATCACACTCATCATGTAGGTATACCCCTATCCCCTCCCCCATCCCCCACCCCCCGAGTCAGAACATTCAAGCGTGTCCATTCCCCAGACAGTGAGCATC
>MPIZ01001205.1:1508371-1519437 GCA_003258685.1 Prolemur simus
CCCTGATGATTAGGGATGTTGAGCATTTTTTCATACGTTTTTTAGCCATTCTTATATCTTCTTTTGAAAAATTTCTATTCATGTCATTTGCCCATTTTTTGATAGGATTGTTTGATTTTTTCTTGCTGATTTTCCTGAGTTCTAAATAGATTCTTGTTATCAGTCTTTTATCTGATGTGTAGTATGCGAAAATTTTTTCCCATTCTGTAGGCTGTCTGTTTATTTTCGTGACTGTTTCTTTGGCTGTGCAGAAGCTTTTTAATTTAATCAGGTCCCATTCATTTATTTTTGTTGTTGCTGTGATTGCCTTAGGGGTTATCTTCATAAATTCTTTGCCTAGACCAATGTCTGTAAGAGTCTTTCCTACATTTTCTTCTCAAATTCTAATCATTTCCCATTTAAGGTTTAAATTTGTTATCCACCGTGATTTGATTTTTGTGAGAGGTGAAATCTGTGGGTCCTGTCTCAGTCTTCTACATGTGGCTATCCAGTTTTCCCAGCACCATTTATTGAATAGGGATTCTTGTCCCCAGAGTATGTTTTTGTCTATTTTGTCCAAGATTAGATGGCTATATGAGGATGGTTTTATATTTGGGTTTTCTGTTCTGTTCCACTGGTCTGTGTCCTTGCCCTTGTGCCAATACCAGGCAGTTTTAAGAATGACAGCTTTGTAGTATAGTTTGAAGTCTGGCAAATCAATACCTCCCATTTTGTTTTTATTGCATAAAATTGCTTTTGCTATACGGGGCCTTCTCTGATTCCATACAAAGTGTATAATTATTTTTTCTAAATCTGTGAAAAATGATGTTGGTAATTTAATAGGAATTGCATTGAATCTATAGATTACTTTGGGTAGTATAGACATTTTAACAATGTTAATTCTTCCAATCCATGAGCATGGTATGGATTTCCACCTATTTACNTGAGAAGATGCATGGTATGATTTCTATTTTTTAAAATTTTTTAAGACATGTTTTATATCCTAGGATATGGTCAGTCTTAGAGAATGTCCCATGAGCTGATGAGAAGAATGTATATTCAGTGGATTTTGGGTAGAATGTCCTGTATATGTCAGTCAGGCCCATTTGTTCTAGCATTCTGTTTAAGTCTACTATTTCTTTGCTTATTTTCTGCTTGGAGGATCTGTCCTGTGTTGTCAGTGGGGTGTTAAAGTCTCCAACTATTAAAGTGTTGTTGTCTGTCATTTGGTTTAGATCATGTAAGGTTTGCTTTATGAATCTGGGTGTGCCTAGGTTGGGTGCATATATATTAAGTATGTTTATGTCTTCTTATTGAATTGTGCCTTTCACCAGTATGTAGTAACTGTCTTTGTCTTTTATTACTTTTGTCGGTTTAAAGACTAAGTTATTGGAAATTAAAACTGCCACACCAGCTTTCTTTTGGCTACCGTTTGCTTGAAATATCAATTTCCATCCTTTTATTTTCAGTCTAAATGCATCTTTGCCGGTTAAGTGAGTTTCCTGAAGGCAGCAGATAAAATGCTTCTAACACTAACATATTAAAAGTTTCTGGGTTTCAATATCCTTCTGCATGTTTTGTGATCTGGATTTCCAGGGTTCCTTGGGGCTTTTACAAATGTTGGCTGTCAGAAGTACCATTTACAGGAACTATAGGGAATTTCACAATAGTGAGAGATTTGAAGAGAAGTGCAATACTCTACTGCAGTTATTTCTTTAATTTGAACCATTTTAACATGAATTTTGTCATAAAAGAAATCTATCTGTTTCTAAATGTTACATTAGTTATACAGGAATGATGTAACGGGCTTTCATGGGATTCTTGGAATAATGTATAATATTTAGTTGGGCATTGATTGGATGATTGGCTTTATTAAAAGACTCAGCCATAAATGGAGACTTTTCAGTGTGTAAAAATGATTAAATATGAGTCTGAGGAGTACTTTTATGCTGTGTACCGGTTTAGTAGCTCGCTCATAGAGTAGTATTTTGAGATTTACAGATAACGTGCTGGGTCCATTTCTATAACACTTTTTGCATTGTCAAATAAAAAGCAAATCTGAATTGAGTACGGAGAGACATTACTCAATAGGCATATTTCAATAGAGAGAATGCTGAATGTAAGGTCTGCAAGGATCCCAAGAGTTAGGCAAAAAGTGGTTTTCCTTTATAGAGAGGAGTAAACAAGACTAGAAAGAACCAATTGTGGGACAAATAGGATGAAAGAATGAGATGATCAGATAGTAGATCAAGGATATTTTACCTTAGTGCCAGTGTATTTTCAGGAGGGGATCTCTGCTAACTCAGGCTGAAGGTAGGCCAATGCTCAGGGCTTTGGGGAAAAGAAAGAAATTTAACCAAAGTTAATAAGCTTTTTGCTTCTATTGATCTGTGGGGATATAACAGTATAGCTAATCATTTATGAGGCAAAAATGGGGTTTGGAGGGTCTGTGTCTAGTTTTGCCATAGGTTAAGCAAAGAAGGGGATATCTATGAGTCTTATTTAAGTCATATGGGAAAGGGTGGTTCTTTGCAGTAGGCCATTTTGCAAAACAAAAAAGAATGGGGGGATTCCTTCAACTTTGGCTTCTTTCTGAGAGCATGAGGATTGGAAGAAATTCAACATTGTCAGTATGAGTAGAAGGGTCCTTAAAAACATTATAGCTTTATTTCAAAGATATTATAAAAGAGGACCAGTTCAGTTAAATAAATTGCTTAAGGTCAAAAGCGAGTCAACAGTAGAGGAAAGCCAGGTCTGTATTCATTTCTATTTCTTCCAGGATGCATTTCTGCCACAGAGGATCAAGATTTCAAGGAGCCCAAAATTTATACAATTTGGGAGTCCACTTCAAGAGAAAGAGCACAAAATTGCTAAGGGTAGATATCAAAGTGAATATGTAGAATGAGAAAAGAGATTATAAGAAAACACAAATTAAAAAAAAAACTGCAAATAACACAACATCACAACAGACAGGAAAAAATAGCATACCCTTTGATTGTCTCTTCATAGGAAAACCATATTTTAATAACATTTTCTATAGAAAGATCAGAAAGACAAACCAGTCATTTTCTAGGATGGTTCATCAAAATTAGTTTTACATTATCAATATATTTTTTAAAAGTTTCCTTTGGCTTCAAGACTTATTTTTGTTAACCCCCAATAAACATTCAGGATTGTTGGCATTTTTGGGTGAAAATTGTATTGAATTCCACTCATGAGCAATAAGATTTCAGGGTATTTCAAGTTTTCTTGTATAGTGACTCATTGTAACTTCTTTTAGATTGAAGACACACAAAAAGTTTGTCTTCTAATCTTCATTGTGAGTTATTAATTTTGATTAATGTCAAAGATATCACCATTTACTGTAAAAGGAACAGGAAATGTACCTATTCCCATTATGTTTATTTGATTCCATCTTCCATATCAATTGGATTAGCAAAAAATCTAGGAACTTCTTAATTCTATTCAAAATTTATGTTTTCTTTAGTTTTTATTATGTTCTTCCTGCCATTTCATCTGAGACTACCAGGCTTCCATTAGGACAAAATGTCTCAGATATAAAAATGCATGATTCAATTTATTAGGTCCCATTTATTAATTTTTGTTGCTGCTGTGATTGCTTTGGGGGTCTTCATCATAAATTCTTTGCCTAGGCCAATGTCTATAAGAGTTTTCCCAACATGTTCTTTCTTCTAGCATTCTTAAGGTTTCACGTCTTAGGTTTAAGTCTGTTATCCACTGTGAGTTTAGTTTCATGAAAGCTGAGAGGTATGGATCCAGTTTCAGTCTGCTGCATGTGGTTATCCAATTTTCTCAGCACCATTTATTGAATAGAAATTCTTTTGCCCAGTGTATATTTTTGTCTGCTTTGTCAAAGATTAGATGACAGTATGAGGATGGTTTTATATTTGGGTTCTCAGTCTTGTTCCAAAAGTCTATATTTCTGTTCTTGTGTCAGTACCATGCTGTTTTGGTTACTATAGTCCTGTTGTAAAGCTTGAAGTTGGGTAGACTGATGCATCCCAATTTGTTCTTTTTGCTTAAGATTGCTTTGGCTATACGAAGTTTTCCCTGGTTCCATACAAACCATAGAATTATTTTTTCTAGATTTGGGAAAAATGATAGTATTTTTATAGGGATTACATTGATTCTGTAGATCACTCTAGGTAGTAGACATTTTAACAATATTGATTCTGCCAATCTATGAGTATGGTAGGGGTTTCCATCTGTTTATATCCTCTACAATTTCTTTTCTCAGTGTTTTGTAGTTCTGCTTATATAGGTCTCTCACCTCCTTAGTTATTAAATATATTCCTAAATATTTAATTTTATTTGATGCTATTGTGAAAAGTGTTGTGTCTTTGATTTGATTTTCAGCTTGACTGTTATTGGCATATATGTATGTATACCATGGAATATTGCTCAAGCATAAATAACAATGGTGAGGTAGTACCTGTTATATTATCATGAGTGGAGCCCATCCTTCAAAGTGAAGTATCACAAGAATGAAAAAACAAGCACCACATGTACTTGCCATCAAATTAGTACTAACTGATCAACACTTAGGTGCTCACATGAAGTGATATTCATCACGTGCCCGGTGGATGGGGGAAGGGTGGGGATGGGTTAACTCATAACTAATGGGTGCGGAGCACACTGTATGGGGCATGTGCACACTTGTAGTTCTGGCTTGGGCAAAGCAAGGGCATTATATGTAACCAAAATGTTGGTACCCCCATAATATTCTGAAATTTTAAAAAAAGAAAATAAATAAATAAATTGGAAAAAAATCCTACCAAAAAAAGACATTATTGAATACATTGAGATGCATCAAACATGTGACTTCAAACAAGTTTTTGCATTTCACAAGTGTTTTTCTCCTTCACTTCCACATACTTCCAGTACTCTAGGACATGTTCATATCACTATGAACACCTTGCTCTGTTACTTCTTGCCACCACGCTGGGTGAGTTGTCCTAGTGTATGTAAGACGTATTCCTGAAAGCCGTTCTGTAACGGAATAGTGGGTAGCAACTTAACTATGCATGAAAATGACTGAAAACCACAGAAAAAGATCCTATTAAACTTAAACTATCCTATGGCAACTTCCCTTAGAAAGATTCTTAAACTACTCATGGCCATTCCATTGCCACTCAACAAGTGGATAAATGTCACAAAAGGCAAGTGTGACAGAAGGCAAGAAGAAAGTCGATGAATACAGAGTTGTTAACCAATTGAGGTTGTAATGTTTGCTCATTTGTTTGTTTGCAAATTTTACAAAAATATGACAAAGTGAACACATTGCTCCAGCCTTTCCCAGGTTCTTAGAATGGCCCATGCATGTGAGAGGCCCTGCAGCCTAAGCTTCATCGTCTTCACAGTAAATTTTTCTCTGCACTCTGACTTCCTGCTATCTGATATATATTTTTTTTAATTTAGATAACACTTTTATTTTTCTTTTGAACTTAGGGTACCACTTTTCCTGAAGAATGGTTATATTGATTATAAAATTTCTTTCATGTGGGAAGAGAAAGCTTCTTACTCAAAATAATTTGAGGGATGTCGGAAGAGACTTCAATACTCCCTATCCCCACCTCTATCCTAGAATCTCCATAAGCCTTTCAAACTATTTACATTTCCACATAAGAAACTATTCTTTTTCCTAAAGATTACTTAAAATACAAATATTCCTTGAGTAGCAACAAATAAATTCTGAATTTGAATTCATTTAATCAGATTGCTTTCTTCTTAACATTTATTTGGAAGGAAGGGGAGTTTTTATTGAGGAGGATCAGGGAAAAGCATTCAATGAGGATGAGGCCCTGATCTGAAAACGAATGTTTAATGCTGTAATACAGCAGAGAATGCTTTTCCCAGTACAGATTGAGGTGTTCACCATTAGGACAGTTTTTGTGACTCAGTCTCAAGGATTAGGACTTACTGAAAGCACAATATTCACCAAAAGAAGAACAGTTAGTGTGGCACATAGATTACTTTAAAAAGCTACTGAGTAATTTCCTCTGTCTTGTGAAGTAACTTTCATTTTAGTAGAGTTTTGTATAGATGACCACGTTCCCAGTAATTCCCTGTAGTTTTGTAAAAATGCAACTTACTGGTAAAAAGCAGTCTTAACCTTGGAGAAACAAATCAGAGGTCTTCTGAAATTACTACTTCTCGAATTATAATATGAATATATGCCTATAATAGAAATACTTACAAATATTCTCGCTCTGTGGGAATATTATAGAGACTGATAAATAGCCAATTGATCCTGAAAATAGCAACAAGTAGAGGTGTTTACTTTTTTTAGTTAGGGCCAAGTCTCTAGATCTGGTCCAGTACAAAAATGTACAGATTTATGTAATAACTGTAACTTTAGCAAAGTGCAACCTAGATAAATGCCAATGACCCATAGTTGCTCCAGCTTCAGTCTGTAATTTCCTTTATTATAGTTTTATCAAAATTCTAAAAATAACCAACTCTGTCATATGGAAAATTAACATACTATAAGAGATTTTTTTTTAAAGTTCCTTTTTGTGCATCATTTTCAATCTTTTCAATGATTGTATACAGATGCTTATACTAAGAATTGGCTACAGTATTCTGGTAGATAATATATACATACATAATTAACACTGAAAATAGTCCTGAGAGTTTTATCCTTTGGTTATGTTGCTATTTTTCTAATAAAGGTGATCAATAGTATTTATATAATCAAGCAGAGTGTTCTGAGTTTATCAGGAAGAAGAGCTTACAGTTGAAATCCCTTCTCAGCTGATGAATTAATGTTCTGTGGTTTATTAGAATAATGTGAGCAAGATGGTATGAGCAAAATCTGTGTTATAAACTACTTTAAGATAAATAAAATCCTTATAATGAGTTCAATTTATGAAGTTTATAACTATAACCTGTTCAATTGATTTTAAGTATAAAAACTGGGAGGTGATGGTCTGCAACCGCTTTTATTACCTCTCTATGCACTCACCTCTGTAGCAACACAGGGCCTCTCTAAGTGAAATATGGGCTGTCTTTCACTGAATGGTGTAATTTGTTAGCCCTAAATCTATTATTTAATGTGTATACCTTCAGCTGATCCCAATGATCACTCTGTGGCATATGATAGAATTTGTTCACATTGCTTTCTCAATCTAACTTTCCTCAATTCTTCTGGATGGTTTTAATACATCTGAGTTTCTGTTTTCGAGTACTTTATTTTTTTATACCATACACTTTATTAGATTTTATCTTCTATATCCACATACTTTCAAATTTAAGACTTTTAATTTTTCTCATGTAAACTATATTCACAAAAAATGAAATATTTATTACACCTTGGTGAGCAGAGTTCACATGTATATGTTTGCAAAATCTTTGATAAATGATAAACTATTGTGTTGCCATATTTTAATGACAAGATAAAGACAAAAATAGACAGATTGAAGATATTCATGGTATACAAAAGTAGGCTGCCACTTCATTAAAGACTCATTCAGGGGTGGCCCTGAAAAGCAATGGTGAATGTAAAAACCTCAAAGTGGGCAGAGCCTCAAACAGTCCAGTTGATTGTTTACTTTGAATGGAAGGAGAAAGAGCCTGAGATACAGATAAACATGGATTCCCAAACAGTGATGAAATTCTTGGCTGAATGTACAGACCTAGAAGGAGTTAAATTGGAAGTTTTGAGGAAGAGGCATAAGAATACATATATATGAATTGGCACAAAGAATGAGGATCTGTGTCCTTTTAAAGAGCCACCAGGGCATGCACTGCAGAGGAGGCATTAGAAACCAGGTAGAAGCACAGCTTTTCTAGTGCAGTTCAGCCCATCGCTGTCTTGGTCACCCAAATGTTTGCATAGTACATCCATGAATACAATAGGCATGGTGGAAGGAATTGAGGCTATGTTTGGACCAAACAGTTTTGATTCCCTCTCCCTAAGTCTGATAGCCATTGCTACTATTTAATGTTCAATCTGCCAGCAACAGAGATGTAAACCAAACCTTTGTTATGACATTATCCCTCAAGCAAACCAGACAGTTACTTGAAAGATGGTTGATTACATCAGATCTCTTCCACCCTGGAATGGGGAGAAATTTACCTTTATATGAATTTGATATCTACCCTGAATACTATTTTGGTTTTGTTGCCTGGTGTGTGTCAGCAAGCACCATAATCTGAAAGCTTAACAACATTGATCCTGATAACTTTGCCTCAGATTAAGGGACTTATTTTTAGGCCAAAAGAGATGCAAAAATGGGCACATGGCCATGGGAAACTCTGGTCTTCAAATATACTATAGTACTAGAAACTGAAAGTTGAATAAAATGGTGGAATGGCCTATTAAAAGCTCAGCTAAGGTTCAATACCAGTTTTGGGACAACACCCTGTAATTTCGGTGTACTGTCTTTCAAAATGTGACAGATACACTGAAACAATGAAGATAACAGAAAAATCTGTACCCTTAAGCAAAAGTGCATAGTCTGGAAATAAGGAATGGCGATAGGATTGGCTGCTCTCAACATTACTTCTAACAATACAGTTGTGAAATTTATTTTTCTTATCCGTAAAATCTCATTCTGTTCTGAGTAAATAGTACTGTCTATTAGGGGTCTTGCACAAAACTTCTATCAGAAGAGACACTGAAGGTTCCTCTGAACCTAAAATTAAGATGATTTGATCTCCTGGTTTAGGCTGCTCTTACTGGTGAATCTGCAGGGAAAGGAAAGAGTTATCATATATTGATAGAGATATTGACACTTATTAACACAAGTTGTTGGGCTGCTACCAAAGAGAAATAGGAAACAGTACAGATGGAACCCAGGAAAATAACTGAGGCATCTCTTGTTTATATTATATATAGTAGTATGGAAACACAAAGATAACAAAAAGGTATGTGAATTCTACAATTGGAATAGACCTGATAAGGGACACTCTTTGGGAATGCCACTTGACAGGCAAATTAAAGAGGAAACAACAGCTTGAGATGGGGCTGAGGGAACAACAGGAAATAAAAAGGGACATTGCATTGATTATGTTAAATTGAAGCACAGTTCTTCATTTCTATAAGTGACCCATACATAAATGTTTTGTATAAAATAATAATACTATATAGAGTGGATGAAAGGTGCTGGAGGGGAGGTAACTTCCAGAATTCCTGCTCCCAGAGATGGACACATAAATCTCGGTCTGCTACACATGTGCAGATCACTCCCTTGCCAGAACAGCACTGTGAATTGACAGAGAATCAGCGTGGGACACAAAAGATAAGAAAAAGAAAAGGTGAACAGGAGATAAGATCATGAAAATCTGGAGAGTGTGAGATAATCAGTAGAGAGTAGAGCGTGGGATGGCTGTGCCTGCCTCACCAGCAAGTAAGGTGGGTTCAGTCCCATAAGAGAACGTCTTCCTTCACCACTGGCCTCCACACCCACTCAGACAGGGATCTGCCTGAAGTTGGTGCAAAATCACTGCAAGAGACGTGGGGCTCTGTGGAGAGGAGACAATAGTGGGAAGCATCTTGAACTCCCCAAGCTCTGTGACAGGACTGCACTGGGCAGTGGAGTGACTGGTTTGGGCTACCACTGGAGGCAGTTAGGAGACAGGTAAATTGCCTCTACTACTCAGTGGGTCTAGATACATGGAGGTGAACACTAAATAGGGGACTCTAACCTGGAAACTGCCATGGGCTAATAGGCCCTTTAAGGGTGGATCAGAAAGAGCGAGAGCTCCTGCTGAACAGGTGTGAGATTGTGGGAGGGCGACATAAAAGAGACATGGGGGCATCCTGATGACTCAGCCCCTGACCCAGCACCTGCCAACCCCTGAACAATCACCTCCCAGTGCTGGCATGCTGCAGGCGGGCAGTCGCCATTTTGGGGAACCACAGCCTAGCCACTGCAGTGTGATATGGTGTCAGGTGGCTCCCTCCCCCAGCCCGGGCACTCTCACAATGAGATCCGCCCTTACACTACCTACAGTCAACAGACCGATTTTGATGTGTGAACTCTGAGTTCTCCCCCAATCATGAGAGACTAGTGCCTGGATCTTGCAGTCACTGGGGCTGGGAGGCTATCACCTGCGGGACTTGCAGCCGCTGGGGCACTGGGCAGAGATTGGCACCACCCCCTCCCCCTAGCCAGTATCTTTCACACAGAAAGTAGTAGGTGCCACCTCCAGAGATAGGGAGAGACAAGAAAAAGCCACTTTCTCTCTGCAACCAGTATGAATGTTGGCTGCAGATGAAAAGTCATCAGCCCAAGGACTTTACTTGTCAGACTGCTTTTAGGTCATCTGATAAGAGAAAAACGCTGGGGCTGGACTTTTGCCTCTGGTTGGCTGAAAAAAATGGGATCAGCAGCCAGAGGGAAAAAAAAAACATGCCAAGAGGCCAAAACAGGCCCCCAAGTAACCCATCCCACCAGGAACAGCCCACCAACTGTAGTAGAAGAAAGTGGCTCCCCCTAGTGACAGAGGAAGCAAGCATAGAAGCACACACATTCAGGCTGTTAGGAGGCAGTGGCAAACTGCCTTGCCCCCACAGCATCCACTGGAACAGAGCCTAAACAAGGCATGTTACTATCCAAACGAAAACTGAAAGGTGGAAAGCAACCATTGATGCAGAAGAGAAGGTCTCAGTGAAAGAACTCAGGAAATATGAAGAATCAAATACAAAACACACCACCAAAGAGGAATACCAGCTCTATAGTAATGGACATTAACCAAATTAGGAAAACTAATATGAAAGAAGGAGAATTTCAAACATGGATTGTAAGAAAACTCAATGATATGCAAGAAAAAATAAATAACCAACACAAAGAAAGCACACACACAAAAAAAAATCCAGGACTTGGAAGAAAAATTCACTAAAGACATCAAAATATTAAAGAAAAATCAAACCAAACTCCTGGAAATGAAAAATTTATTCAGGGAGCTACAAAACATGGTGGAAAGCCTCAAGAGCAGGATAGATCAAACAGAAGAAAGAATCTCATAGATTGAAGACAACACTTTTCAATGAAATCACTCAGTCACAGAGATAGAGCAAAGAAATAAGAGAAAAGACCAGAGTATGCAAGAAATGTGGGATT
>MPIZ01001205.1:1521459-1537365 GCA_003258685.1 Prolemur simus
AGTTACACACAGACCAGCACAAGAAAGACCCATGAATGTAAAACTACTCAAGAGTTAAAGATCAAAGGCCTGATACCACAATGGCTCAAGAGAGAAAACATAGCAAGGAAGTTCTACCCAACAGGATGAACAGAAATCTGCCCCACCTATCAGTTCTCTCACTAAAGGTGAATGCCTTGAACTCCTCATTCAAGAGACACAGGCTGGCCGAATGGATAAAAATAAATACAAGCCAAGTAACTGCTGTCTCCAGGAAACTCATGTAACCTGCAAGGATGCATTTAGACTGGAAATAAAGGGGTAAGCAAACAGAAGCCAAAAGAAAGCTGACGTGGCAGTTGTAATTTCAGATAACTTAGTTTTTAAATCAACAAAAGTAACGAAAGGCAAAGATGCTTACCATATACTGGTGAAGGGTACAATTCAACAAGAAGACATAACTATACTTAATGTATATGTACCCAAATTTGGTGCACCCAGATTCATAAAGCAAACCCTACTTGATCTAAACAAAAGGATAAACAGCAACACGATAACAGCCAGAGACTTTATCACCATGCTGGCAGTGCAGGACAGATCCTCCAAACACAAAAGAAACAAAGAAATAATGGACTTAAACAGAACTCTAGAACAAATAGGCCTGACTGACATTTACAGGACATTCTACCCAAAATCCACTGAATATACACTCTTCTCATCAGCTCATGGGACATTCTCTATGATTGACCATATTCTAGGACACAAAGCATGTCTTAAAATATTTAAAAAAATAGTAATTATACCATGCATCTTCTCAGATCACAGCGGAATAAAAGTAGAAACCTACCGTAATGGAAATTCTCATTTCTACTGAAGGTCGTGGAAGCTAAACAACCTTCCCCTGAATGATTATTTTATAAAAGAGGATATCAAGATGAAAATCAAAAGATTCTTTGAACGAAATGACAAAGGAGACACAAGTTATAAAAATACATGGGACACAGCTAAAGCATTTCTGAGAGGAAAATTATTTCCATAAATGTCTGTAAGCAAAAGACAGAAAATTTACAAATAGATAACCTAATGAATAGACTCAAAGTTCTGGAAAAAGAAGAACAGACCCACCCAAAAGCCCAGAAAAAGGGGTGAAATTAATAAGATCAAATAAGAACTAAATGAAATGGACAACAAGAAAACTATATGGGAGAGTAATAAAACAAAATTTGCTTCTTTGAAAAGATAAAGATAATAGGCATGCCTTTGGCTATACCAACTAACAGCAGAAAAGAAAAATCTCTAATAACCTCTATCAGGAACATGAAAGGAGAAATTACAACTGATGCCACAGAGATACAAGATATCATCTATGAATTCTACTAAAAGCTTTATGAACACAAACTAGAAAATGTGGAGGAAATGGACAAATTTTTTAGAAACACACAGTCTCCTTGGGCTTAAGCAGGAAGAAATAGAATTCCTGAAGAGACCAATATCAAGAACTGAAATCAAAACAGCAATAACAAACCTTACCAAAAAGAAAAGCCCAGACCAGATGGTTTCACACCCGAATTTTACCTCATCTACAAAAAGAACTGGTTCCTATCCTATAAAAGACATTCTACAACATTGAGAAGTATGGAATCCTCCCCAACACACTTTATGAAGCCAAGATAACCCTGATACTGAAACCAGAAAAGGACACAACAAAGAAAGAAAAATACAGACCAATATCCCTTATGAACATAGATGCAAAAATTCTCAATAAAATCCTAGCAAATCGAATTCAGGTGCTTATCAAGAAAATAATCCATCACAACCGAGTGGGCTTCATCCCAGAGATGCAGGGATGGTTCAACATATGCAAATCTATAAATGTAATTCACCACATAAATAGAAGCAAAAACAAAGACCATATGATCCTCTCAATAGATGCAGAAAAAGCATTTGAAAAAATTCAAAACCCTTTTATGATAAGAATGCTTAACAAAATAGGCATAGATCGGGCCTACCTAAAAATGATACAAGCCATATATGACAAACCCACAGCCAACATTATACTGAATGGGGAAAAATTGAAAGCATTCCCACTTAGAACTGGAACCAGACAAGGTTGCCCACCTTCCCCACTGTTATTCAACATAGTGCTGGAAGTCCTTGTGAGAGCAGTCAGGCAAGAGAGCAGAATCAAGGGCTTCCAAATGGGGACAGAAGAGATCAAACTCTCACTATTTGCTGATGATATGATATTATATCTATAAAAGCCCAAGGATTCAACCAAGAGACTCCTGGAATTGCTAAATGTATTAAGTAAAGTCTCAGGGTACAAAATCAATACACACAAATCAGAGGCATTCATATATGCCAATAACAGTCAAACTGAGAATGAAATCAAATACTTAATGCCCTTCACAATAGCAACAAAGAAAGTAAAGTATCTAGGAATATATTTAACTAAGGAGGTAGAAGACCTCAACAGGGAGAACTATGAAACACTGAGGAAGGAAATTGTGGAGCATGTAAATAGATGGAAAACCATACCATGCTTGTGAACTGGAACAATCAACACTGTTAAAATGTCTATACTACCCAAAGTGATCTACAAATTCAATGCAACCCCTATTAAATTACCAACATCATTTTTCACAGATATAGAAAAAATAATTTTATGCTTTGTATGAAACCAGAGAAGACGCTGTTCAGCAAAAGCAATTTTAGGCAATAAGAACAAAATGGGAGGTATTAATTTACCAGACTTCAAACTACACTACAAGGCTGTGGTTATTAAATCAGCTTGGTATTGTAACAAGAACAGAGACACAGACCAGTAGAACAGAACAGAACTGATAATCCAGATATAAAGCCGTCCTCAAATAGCCATCTAATCTTTTACAAAGCAGACAAAAACATACCCTGGGGAAAAGATTCTTTATTCAATAAATGGTGCTGGGAAAACTGGGTAGCCAAATGTAGAGGACTGAAGCAAGACCCACACCTTTCACCCCTCACAAAAATCAAATCATGGTGGATAACAGACTTAAACCTAAGGTGTGAAACTATTAGAATTCCAGAAGAATATGTGGGAAAAACTCTTATAGACATTGGCCTAGGGAAAGTGTTTATGAAGAAGACTCCAAAGGCAATCACAGCAACAATAAAAATAAATAAATGGGAGCTGATTAAATTGAAAAGCTTGTGCACAGCCAAAGAAACTGTCACGAGAGCAAACAGACAACCTACAGCATGAGAAAAAAATTTGGCATGCTACACATAAGATAAAGGACTGATAACAAGAATATATTTAGAACTCAGGAAAATCAGCGAGAAAAAATCAAACAACTCTATCAAAAAGTGGGCAAAGACATGAATAGAAAGTTTTCTAAAGAAGACAGAAGAATGGCCAACAAATATATGAAAAAATGCTCAACATCTCTAATCATCAGGGAAATGCAAATCAAAACCACAATGAAATATCAGTTAACTCCAGTGAGAATGGCCTTTATCAAAAATCCTACGACAATACATCTTGGCATGGATGCAGAGAGACTGGAACACTTATACACTGCTGGTGGGACTGCAAACTAGTGCAACCTCTGTGGAAAGCAATATGGAGATTGCTTAAACAGATACAAGTAGACCTACCATTTGATCCAGCAATCCCATTATTGGGCATCTACCCAAAAGAACAAAAGACATTCTATAAAAAAGAAATCTGCACCAGAATATTTATAGCAGCACAATTCACAATTGTGAAGATGTGGAAACAGCCAAAGTGCCCATCAATACATGGGTGGATTAATAAAATATGGTATATGTATACCATGGAGTACTACTCAGTTATAGGACACAATGGTTATATAGCCCCTCTTGTATTATCCTGGATAGAGCTGGAACCCATTCTACTAAGTGAAATATCTCAAGAATGGAAAAATAAGCACCACATGTACTCACTATCAAATTCATATCACTGATCATCACCTAAGAGCACATTTAGGAATAACATTAATCGGGTGTCAGGTAGATGTGGAGGGGGGAGGAGATGGATGTATACATACGTAAGTGCGATGAGCACCATCCAGGGATGGACACACTGGAAGCTCTGATTCAGGGTGGGGCAGGGGGAAGGGCAATATACGTAACCTAATCTTTTGTACCCTCATAATATGGTTAAAGAAAAAAATAATAGTATATAATTGGTAGAGTAATTTTACATAAATTTTCTTATTTAAACATCAAAACAACTGGTAAAGGAGGTAATAGTGATGAATAAAATTTCAAAATAACACAACTCGTATGGTTGTGAGGGATGATTCAAACTTATGTCTATTTGATTCTAAATGAAATTTTACCTCACACTTCCTTCCTGGTTTCATAAGACATTAGTGACTAATTTTCATATTTATTGTTTCTGGGTGCAATTATATGGTTAGAATAAACGTATCTGTGTGGGGAAGTGAGGTGCAGTGGTGCCTAATTCTTGTTCCATCTATACTGAGAAAGAAGGAAGTATGATTTAAAGGAGGGAAGGTGGCATTCAGATTTATGCTTTTGCTGTCCCAATCTTTCAAATAAATGAATTGAATTGGTACTAAATAAGGACAATTAGGAAAAAGGAAGGAAGGCACAGTAAAGAAGCTTGAAATTTATTTAGTATCTCAGAAATAAACTCCATAATATAGAAGAAAAAAAGTTAGCTAAAAATTCAGGAAATTGGATTTTGGAAGATGATGATATAGAAGAAACATTGGTATAGATTTCTAGTGCTTTGAGCAAGCCTTATGTATCAGCACTCCTGATTTTTTGTTTTCAATTAGTGGCAGCTGGCTTCTTTCTTTTAAAATGGTTGGTCTTTAAGTAGGAACAGAAAAAAAAATCTGTTCAATTTCTATTAAATGCATTCCAACCAGAAGGATAACTTTTGAAAGGACAATCCAATATGCTACATTGAGAAAGGCTGGCAGTACTTCTGAATTGTCATTTATGCTACTTACAACAAGAAAATGGCATGAAGGAAAGAATGATCCCAGAGCAATTTAAATATCTATGCTTTTAAAACTACATCTTTATTGAGCACTGCCTTTTAAAGTTAAAGTAGTGATAACATAGAGATTAATTCTTCTCCTTAATAAGAATTATGGATCTTTCTAAAATCACAGACTGCATTTCAGAAGTAACCAGTTAAAGCCTGAGTTAATAGAGAAAAATTTATCATAATATTGAAATGTACAGCATACATTGCTGTCCTAATGCAGCCTAAGTTTTTATGAAAAGAAGTTACTAAATCTTTTCCGTGTATTTAGATCATTAAACATGAAATGTCCAATGTTGAATCAAAAGTGTAGTTTATTATATCTCAAACAAGAAGCAGTACAATTAATCAAAGTATGTGCCTAAACTATCCACACAGTTTTGCCATCTTAACAGTACCTTGTTTATACCAGCAGCAAAGAAGCCTGGAAAGCAAGTGGTGATGAAATTGTGAAAGGTGTTTTCCAAAGCTTGTTTTGAATTGAGTATTTTTCCCTGTAAGAAATGGTCCAAAGCCTGGGAGAAGTGGTAGTTGGTGAATACGGTGGATGACAGATGAGCAGCATTGTGTGACACATGGCCAAGCATTGTTTTGCAAGAGGATTGGCCTGTCTCTATTGAACAGTCTTGGCTGCTTAATCACAAACATCCTCCTAATTTTGTCCAATTGGTTGAAGTAGACATCCGCTGTGATCAATTGACCAGGTTTCAAGAAGCTGTAGTGGATAATACTAGTGCTGGACCACCAAACAGACACCATGAGCTTTTTTTGATGAATATTTGGTTTTGGACTGTGTTTTGGCACTTCATCTTTATCCAGTCATTGTGAGGAACACTTGTGATTGTTAAAAAGAAACCATTTTTCATCACATGTAACAATATGGTGTAGAAGTGGCTCACCTTTATGTCATGACAGTAAAGAAAGGCAAGCTTTGAGATGATTTCTCTTCTGACGCTCATTTAATTCATGCAGAACCCATTTATCCAGCTTCTTTACCTTGCCTATTTGTTTCAAATGGTCCAATATTGTTGGAATGGTAACGTCAAACCTTGCTGTTAATTCATGCATAGGTTGATATGGATTTGCTTGCACTACAGCTTTCAGCTCATCACTATCCACCTTGGTCTCAGGTCGCCCATATGGCTCATTTTCAAGATTAAAGTCTCCAGAATGGAACTACTCAAACCATCGAGGTACTGTGTGTTCATTAGCCACATCCTTCCCAAACACTTCATTGATATTTGAAGCCACCTGCACTGCATTATTTCCATGATGATACTCATATTCAAAAATAACATGAATTTTTTATTTATCCATGGTTTCCCAAAAATTGCTCTATTTTTTTGAAAGATAATCACAAACCAAAATATGTGTTTGAAAAACTGAGGATGTACCTTCACAATAAAAATAAAACAAGAAGTGTCAAAGTGAAATGTCAGAGATATCAATGGTCAAACTTACTACTTAAGGAAATCAGACATTTCACACTTAATAACCTAAACAAGATGCTAAATAGTGGATATATATTAATATTGTAGCAGAAGAGTTTCATTAGAAATCAATGTGTGATATTTGTTTATTTATGAAATGATTATAGAAATTTTTGTTCATCAATGTTGGACTGGAATCCATAGATGCTAAATTAGAAAATATTTTACTCTTCTCATAAAGCACAAAGATGCTTAATAGTTTTCCAAAAGTCAGCATTATTGAAATTTTGATTTAGTTATTTTATTATTTATATTAGTTTTATTTTGCTGCACAACAAATAATCACATACTTGGGGGCTAAAAACAACACACTTATTTGCTCACAATTTCTATGGGTAAGGAGTCTGGGCATCATTTAGCAGGCCCTCTCCTTGGGGTTCCACAAGGGTACAAGCAAGGTATCAACTGGGCTGAGTTCTAGTGTGGAGGTCTGAATTGGAAAAATCAGTTTCCAATCTCACTTAGGTTGTCATCAGGATTCATTTCCTCTCTTTTGTAGACTGACAGCCTCAGATTTGTGCTGGCAATTTTCAGGAAGCTGTCCTCACATGCTAGAGGCTTCCCACAGTATGGAGAGGCTGCCCAGAGATTCTGGCCATGTAGGCTTTCCCAACATAGCTACTCCCTTCATTAAGCCAGCAAGTCTGCTAGTAAGATGGAGTCTTTATATTAATATAATATAATGATGTAATGTAATGTGGGGAGTGACATGCCGTCACTTTTGCCAAATTCTTTTGTTTAGCAAGACATTCTACCCACACTCAAAGAGAGGAGATTATACTAATTCATGAATATCAGGAGGCAAGGATCATGGAAGCCCACAGTAGAGTCCATTTGCCACAGTTTATTTATTTTGTGGCAAAATATATACATAGGTAACATGCCAGAAATTGGAATATAATTGAATATTACTTTGGTTTTCAGAATATGCTTCTTTTCTGGCTTAATAGTGTTAGAGAATCCATAGAGTCAGCAATCACTGAATTTGATCCACTGGGCTTCTTCTTTGGTGTCATCTCTTGTTTCAATAAAAAATAAGTAAGTTTTCTTTTAAGTAAGGCAAAATTAACATGGCATTCTAGCTTTTATTTAGCTCAAGATTCTAGTCAAGTTACTGATATCTTTTATCACTAAAATACACACATATTTATATTTTATAAAACATTTATGAATAAATAGAAGTAAAATATTTCACTCCTTCATCAACTCTTATTTTTATATAAAATTTACATTTTTTACAGGACATATATTTGCAAGGAATAAAATAATATTTTCTAGTCCAAACTCAAAGATTTTAATTTAAATTTTTACTGGAAAATGTATCATTTTTTTGTACTGTGATGAACACCAAGTGGATATGTATTGCTCTGATATAATTTGATATTTCCAATCCAGTTTTATAGGTTATTTTTGTCTGAAATCCAGATGTCAAAAAGGAGGGTGGGGGATACTTAGACCAAAAGAAATGAATAAAGAGAAAGCTTTTCCTAAATAGGATAGTCTCATGGTATATTTTAGGGGGTCATCTAGCCAAACAAAATCAATTTGTGCTACATTATTTTCCAAAGATATGAAACTTTAAGGCCTAATAAATCATTTAAAGGAATCCTCCTTAGTTTATCAGTTATTGATTGAATATCTACTAATTAAGATAGCTTTTCATTATAATCTTATCTTTGGACAAATTGGAACATCCTTGAATAATATAATTTTAAAAGAGGAACTGATAAAGAGTGTTTTCTCAACATGTTGATGTTTCAAAAGGTCACAAGAATATGAAAGAGTAGGTATATTACATTTCTGTGAGACGAGAGTTATATATAATTTTTGCCCCATTGTTTTAAGGTCATTTATCTTCTCCTGACCTCATACTCATCACTGTATTTGATATCAATCGAATATGCAATGATTATTTTGGGGAGATAGAGAAGAGAGACAGAAGTTAAATGTTCATTTATTATGAAATTACTTTGTTTATATCTATCAAGTTAGTGGTTTTGGTAGTAGTTTGATTTTCTTTTTAGTGTTTACTTTTTTTTAAATTTCAGAATATTATGGGGGTACAAATGTTTAGGTTATGTATATTGCCTTTGCCCCACCAGACTCAGAGCTATAAGCATGCCCATCCCCCCATTTCCTGACATTTATAATTTAATTACATTTAAAATAAAATTTGGATACTCTAAAAAGTCTTCTAATTCCCCTAGCTCATCTAAAATATTTATCTGTTTAGTACTATATTTTAACAATCGTTAAATGTTGACCTTATTTTGAAAATCAGCATAGTAATACACTATTGGTTAGTGAATGTTTCTTCTACAGTTACTTGGGGGAATACAGGGTAGAATAAAATTCACAAAATAATAAAATCCCAATTACTTTTACATCTCAAATCTCTGGTAAATTAGAGTTTTTGGTTAAGTAAGGCTTAAGTATGAATCCTTTTTTAATTCATCCTTTACTGCTGAAAATCTTTGTAAATATGATATGATTTTTTTTGTCTTTGACAATTACAGGTTTTCTACAAGGTCTATAATTAAAAGTATCATTTAATGCTAAATGAGATTAACATGTAGAGGATGTAAGAGATGTGCAGATTTGTATGAGTCATAGGACATATCCTACAAAAGTCAATATATATACAACAGCTGCCTCTAAAAACTATTAATGAAATGCTGTCCTGTGGCAGAGTTTAATTACAGGTAATCATTATCTCTGACAATTTATTTCTCAAAGCTCAAAATAATTTCCACACCATGTCAAAATACCTATAGTGATTACATTATACCATCACATGTTTTTTCCACATTTATTATTGAGATATACTGTGAATAATGTTTCCTTTCTGAAATTTAAGCTGTATACATATAATTATAAATATAAATCTGAATATAAATCCATTAAGTGTTGTTTTGATAAGTGATGAGAATATTATGAACCTGTTATTTACTAATTACAAATTTTCAAAAACTGTCAAAATCTATGTACCAAATAAAATGACAGCCAATATATAATATTGTCTATATAAGTTGATTTGTTTTCATTTAACATTCTTATTTTAATTGTTTGCACAAGTACATTATTGATAAAGCTGACTCCTTACTGTGTATCTTCCAGTGAATGCTTGAGAAGCAACTAGTATTTATATGAAAAGATAAAAAGAAATCTACCTCATACATTTCTCTCTCATTCTTTCTTTTCCCATATTAATTATTTTCCTAATGTTGACTCATACCTCAGGATTATTTTAATTTTAAAGCAAATAAAGCCTACCTTACTTTGCATTTTTAACACTTTATTTGTCACATAAGGTTTTTTTTATTATTTATCTTGTTATTTAATGCAACTCTAGTATCCAAATTGGTATTTCACTGAAGCAGTAATTGTACAAAAGGAATTATGTTTATGTGATTAGATTGGACATCCTTCTTGAATATGATCCTGTTTAGTGTAAATTTGGAGTAATAGTACAGCATATTTTAATTTGATTTTGTGATAAAATCCAAAGAAGGTAATTTGCTGATTTTATGTAGATGAGAGAAGAGCTTAATTCTTAGTCATTGACATGCTTCATATTTTTTTAAATCAGAGGAAGTAAAAGTTTGTAATTCAGTAAACATAAAAACCTAATACATTTTATAATTAGTTAGACCAATAGAAATAATAGTGGGTAAACTCTTTGTAATTAGAGGAAATCTAATAATTTATTTTATTTTATTTTGCATGCTTTGAAAATCAGATAAAAATCTAAGTAATATGCTTATGTAGTTATCTCAAATCCAAGATCACAGAACTTGTTATTCATAGTAGTGATATGTAAAATAAGTATGAAATACAGACTCATGACCAATAATAAGGGTGAAAAATACATATACATACACAAATACAAACATAGGCACACATACGTATAAACATAAGCATGTATAAAAAGCCAATATGTTTAGAAAAATGATTGAAAGGACTTTTATTTTGAGAAATCATAAAAAATGATGTTCTTCATTAAAACAATCAGTCATTTTCCTGAAACATATTTTTCATGGCAAAGAATTTCATACTGTTCACCAGAGTTGCTTTTTTTTGGAGACAGAGTCTCACTCTGTTGCCCAGGCTAGAGTGAGTGCCGTGGCATTAGCCTAGCTCACAGCAACCTCAAACTCCTGGGCTCAAGCGATCCTATTGCCTCATCCTCCCAAGTAGCTGGGACTATAGGCAGGCATGCACCACCATGCCTGGCTAATTTTTTCTATATATATATTTTAGTTGGCCAGATAATTTATTTCTATTTTTAGTAGAGACAGGGTCTCGCTCTTGCTCAGGCTGGTCTCGAACTCCTGAGTTAAAACGATCCACCCGCCTCAGCCTCCCAGAGTGCTAGGATTACTGGTGTGAGCCACCATGCCCGGTCACACCAGAGTTTTTATCTCAAGCCCCATCAGGGTTGTTTAAGAAGATGAAGACAATATCTTTGTCAATTAGAAACATGCATCAGTATTGAAATGAGGGCAAGCAATTCCACAATTCTAGTAGTTTAAGTGTAGTGCTAAGAGATCCCTTATATCTCTGTGAGGACTGTGTGTCAAGGGAAAAGGGACTACTTTGGATGTTTCTTTTCTAAGTATTTTATGTATCTGCAGAGAGTATGAAGGAAAAAGTGAGATAGACTGATGAATTGCACTGTGCTTGCTTTATACTTGCATTACTTCATTTAATTAGAATTTATTCTTCACAGGAACCATGTCATGAAGCCATGAAGCTAGAATTTTTTAAATGAAAAAAGTGAGATTGAGAGAACTTAAATATTTTCCACAGTCAAACTCGAAAGCCTATACACAGCTCCTAAAGTATGTCTCTCCTAATATTAATATAATGTTAAAAATGACTAACAAGGTAAGATGCATTCACCTTCACAACAGGATGTGTAAAAATAAAAAATAAAAAAAATGCAGTCTGAAGCTACAAGGTCTCAAATAAAGAAGAAACTTTAATACTATCTGTTGTTATTGTGTACTTTAATTGAAAAATAACATTATTTAGATATATAAATGTAACATTTTTCTGTCCATTTTTTCTAACTTTTATAAATGTCAGTTTTTTTCTGTTTTAATGAAAGTTTGGCAACATAATACTATATTAACTGAAAGCATATTACACAATGCTTTTGCTAATTGGCACACAAAGTTTCAATATTCAATGAGATGAATCAATTTTAGATTATTTTTGTTATAAAAGGAGAGAATTTTACTTGACATATTATGTCCTTCCTCTTAACAAGTAGCAGAATAACTCAAAATGCACCAAGCATGAAACTTATTTTAGTTTGATATCATATAGATATATTTTTTCATATGATATCAGCCATGTAAATTTTTAAGTCACAAAATAATATTTAGGTAAATATTTTTGAAAGCAAAAGACAAACTATGAGAATAGTCTACAAAACAAGCAAGTATGATGACTCTTGTCTGTGTGTATGTTCATCAAACCTGAATACTTATTGTGAAAAGAAGAGTAAAAGAGTATTTCATAGAGGGAAAATGTAATTGAAGGGGAAAAGAGTGAACTCTTAGAGCATGTACAATATTGTTCTATGCCAACCCCTAAACTCAGAGGCACAGTAATCTCTCACCTGAAAAAAGAAACCCAAACATCACCATATCTAGGGACATGGAAAATCCCATGAGAAATTATGATTTCTAACGGAACTACCAGTTCTGTGCTACTGCTATCTAAGGGCAAAGTAAGCCACAACTTTGAACCTATACCTTTCCCTGCAACTGGATCTTCCTACTCCAAATTTTATTCCACTCAGACATTAAGTTAAACATTTCCAGACTGTAAATTTTAATGGAAAAGCTTCTACAGTGAGTGCTCCTGCTCCTAGGATGATTCCTTTTAGTGATTTCAATGATTGTGTATGGTAATGACTGTTGGTGTCTCTGCTCATTATTCACCCACTCTTTGGGAAGACTCTTTTGAAACTTCTGTTTTTCTTTAAAATCAAAACTATCATGTAGTCTATATTGTCTTCTCCTTATTGATATTAAAAAGGAAGACTAATTTATCACCTTCTGTTGGGTTTGGGGTCAGTCTGTTCTTCTTTCTCCAGCTCTTTGAGTCTATTCATTAAGTTGTCTATTTGGAAGTTGTCTGTCTTTTTGAAATAGGCATTTATGGAAATGAATTTTCCTCTCAGGACTGCTTTAGCTGCATCCCATAGATTTTGATAAGTTGTGTCACCTTTGTCATTTAATTCAAAGAATGTTTTGATTTCTGACTTAATTTCTTCCTTTACAAAATTGTTATTCAGGAGAAGGTTGTTTAGCTTCCATGACTTTGAGTAGAAATGAGAGTTCCTGTTAGGGCTCATTGTTACTTTTATTCCACTGTGATCTGAGAAGATGCATGGTATGATTTCTATTTTTTTAAATTTTTTAAGACATGCTTTATGTCCTAGGATATGGTCAATCTTAGAGAATGTCCCATGAGCTGATGAGAAGAATGTATATCCAGTGGATCTCGGGTAGAATGTCCTTTAGATGTCAGTCAGGCCCATTTGTTCTAGCATTCTGTTTAAGTCTACTATTTCTTTGCTTATTTTCTGCTTGGAGGATCTGTCCTGTGCTGACAGTGGGTTGTTAAAGTCTCCAACTATTAAAGTGTTGTTGTCTATCAATTGGTTTAGATCAACTAGGGTTTGCTTTATGAATCTGGGTGCACCAAAGTTGGGTGCAAATATATTAAGTATGGTTATGTCTTCTTGTTGAATTGTGCCTTTCACCAGTATGTAGTAACCGTCTTTGTCTTTTATTACTTTTGTTGGTTTAAAGACTAAGTTATTGGAAATTAAAACTGCCACACCAGCTTTCTTTTGGCTACCGTTTGCTTGAAATATCAATTTCCATCCTTTTATTTTCAGTCTAAATGCATCTTTGCTGGTTAAGTGAGTTCCCTGAAGGCAGGTGAGAAATTATTAAGATCAAATCAGAATTAAATGAAAAGGACAAAAAAATACTATAAGGGAAATTAATAAAACAAAAAGTTGGTTCTTTGAAAAATAAATAAAATAGACACACCACTGGCTAGACTAACCAGGAGCAGAAAAGAAAAGTCTCTAATAACTTCCATCAGGAACATGAAAGGAGAAATCACAACCGATGCCACAGAGACAAATGACATCATCTATGAATATTACAAAAATCTTTATGCACACAAATTGGTAAATGAGGAGGAAATGGACAAATTTTTAGAAACACACAGCTTTCCCAAGCTCAATCAGGAAGAAATAGAATTCTTGAATAGACCAATATCAAGAACTGAAATTGGAACAGCAATAAAAAACCTTCCCAAAAAGAAAAGCCCTAGTCCAGATGGGTTCACACATGAATTTTACCACACATACAAAGATGAACTGGTGCCCATCCTACATAAACTATTCTTCAATATTGAGAAGGATGGAATTCTCCCCAACACATTTTACCAAGCCAATATAACATTGATACCAAAACCAGGAAAGAATGCAACAAAAAAAGAAAACTACAGACCAATTTCTCTCATGACCATAGACGCAAAAATTCTCAATAAAATCCTAGCAAATCGTATCCAAGTGCTTATTAAAAAAATAATTCATCACGACCAAGTAGGCTTCATCCCAGAGATGCAGGGGTGGTTCAACATACGAAAATCTATAAATGTAATTAATCACAAAAATAGAAGCAAAAATAAAGATCATATAATCCTCTCAATAGATGCAGAAAAAGCATTTGACAAAATTCAACACCGTTTTATCATAAGAACACTTAACAAAATAGGCATAAATGGGACCTACCTAAAAATGATGCAAGCCATATATGACATACCCACAGCCAACATCATACCGAACAGGGAAAAACTGAAAGCATTCCCACTCAGAACTGGAACCAGACAAGGCTGCCCACTGTCCCCATTACTTTTCAACATAGTATTGGAAGTCTTTGCGAGAGCTATCAGACAAGAGAGCAGAATCAAGGGTGTCCAAATAGGGACAAAAGAGATCAAACTCTCACTCTTCGCTGATGACATGATGTTGTATCTGGAAAACCCCAAGGACTCACCAAGAGACTCCTGGAATTAATTAATGAATTCAGTAAAGTCTCAGGTTACAAAATCAATACACACAAATCAGAGGCATTCATATATGCCAATACCATTCAATCGGAGAACCAAATTAAGGACTCAATACCTTTCAATATAGCAACAAAGAAAATAAAATATCTAGGAATATATTTAACTAAAGAGGTAAAGGACCTCTATAAAGAGAACTATAAAACACTAAGGAAGGAAATTGCAGAACACATAAATAGGTGGAAATCCATACCATGCTCATGGATTGGAAGAATTAACATTGTTAAAATGTCGATACTACCCAAAGTAATCTATAGATTCAATGCAATTCCTATTAAATTACCAACATCATTTTTCACAGATTTAGAAAAAATAATTATACACTTTGTATGGAATCAGAGAAGACCCCATATAGCAAAAGCAATTTTAAGCAATAAAAACAAAATGGGAGGTATTAATTTGCCAGACTTCAAACTATACTACAAAGCCGTGGTTCTTAAAACTGCCTTGTATTGGCACAAGGGCAGCGACACAGACCAATGGAACAGAACAGAAAACCCAAATATAAAACCATCCTCATATAGCCATCTAATCTTGGACAAAATAGACAAAAAACATACTCTGGGGACAAGAATCCCTGTTCAATAAATGGTGCTGGGAAAACTGGATAGCCACATGTAGAAGACTGAGACAGGACCCACAGATTTCACCTCTCACAAAAATCAAATCACGGTGGATAACACATTTAAACCTTAAATGGGAAACGATTAGAATTCGAGAAGAAAATATAGGAAAGACTCTTACAGACATTGGTCTAGGGTAAGAATTTATGAAGAAAACCCCTAAGGCAATCACAGCAACAACAAAAATAAATGAATGGGACCTGATTAAATTAAAAAGCTTCTGCACAGCCAAAGAAACAGTCACGAAAATAAACAGAGAGCCTACAGAATGGGAAAACATTTTCGCATACTACACATCAGATAAAAGACTGATAACAAGAATCTATTTAGAACTAAGGAAAATCAGCAAGAAAAAATCAAACAATCCTATCAAAAAATGGGCAAATGACATGAATAGAAATTTTTCAAAAGAAGATATAAGAATGGCTAAAAAACGTATGAAAAAATGCTCAACATCCCTAATCATCAGGGAAATGCAAATCAAAACCACAATGAGAGACCATTTAACTCCAGTGAGAATGGTCTTTATCAAAAAATCCCCAAACAACACATGTTGGCGTGGATGCAGAGAGACAGGAACACTCATACACTGCTGGTGGGAATGCAAACTAGTGCAACCCCTGTGGAA
>MPIZ01001205.1:1539660-1560504 GCA_003258685.1 Prolemur simus
GGGGAGGTGGGGGGGAAGGGGATGGAGGTATGACTACATGGTGAGTGCCAGGCGCACTGTCTGGAGAATGGACACACTTGATACTCTGACTCAGGGGGATGGGCGGGACATGGACAATGTATATAACCTGAACTTATGTACCCCCATGATGAGCTGAAATAAAAATAAATAAATAAATAAATAAATAAATAAATAAATAAATAGGAAGACTATTTTAAAGGTTACCTTTTGGAGACATTTTTAAACATTATTATAATCTTATTGCAATGTATTTTGACAAACTGTATGGAAAGATATAGAATGTGGACCTTTTACCAAAGGAAAGAAGTAAGGATAAATGTAAAGATTTAACTACAAAGGTGTTCATCCTAATTTTATTTATAGTAGTACAAATTTGGAAATAGCCCTACTGTTCCCAGAAAAGAATTGGTTAAATAAATGTGCAAGGTGCATATGATGAAATACTTTATAGTCATTTAAAATTATGAAGGAGTTCTGTATAGACACAAAAGTTATTGACAACTTATCAAGGAAGAAGAAAGAAACACAACCACCTAAAGTAGAATCACTTTTTGTTAACATACTTGATAAGTAGATAGGAGACCAGAAGACTATATTAATACTACCAAATATTATTGTTGGTTACTTCTGGGAACTGGCATTTTTTTTTTTATTTATTTATTTTTTTAGCTTGACCATATTTCTAATTTTTTTCAATGACCATATATTTATTGTTGCTGTTATAAGAAAACAAAACAAAACACAACTCTTTGACTTGCACTGCATCAAGAAGTTTAGTGATTGAAATTCAAAGACCACTAGCCATTGTTTGCATCTTAACAGATTTCATTCAGTAATTAATAATTCCAAGACTATATCCATTAAACATATCTTACTGTGGTTTGAATTATAAGTAATAATTGTATTAATTAATGCAATTGACTGAGCATAAATCAAAGAATGAGGATCACAAGCTCAGTTTTCTCAGTAGTTCAGTGGCAGGCCAAATGAGATGTGAAGCATTATGCTACATGGATACTTTCTCTTCTTTTTCATAAACTTGAGAAAATAACAATAATAAAAAAGTTAATGGATTTAACAGCAAAAATTCTATGGTACCGTTATATTTCACTCCAATGTCATTCTCTGGCCTGGAACAATTTTATTTTGTGGTTTTTGTGATGAATCACAGATAATTTGCAAAGTATTAGTTGTCACCTTTAAACTCACGTTATTAATCACTACTGTTATGAATAGAATTCCCTGATCTAGGTTGTGTTTGCTACTCTTTACCCTCTTTCTATTAAATTAATCCCTACATCATGAACTGCATAATTGTTAGAATATTTTCCTCTAAAATTTATAATAAAAAGTGATCTGTGTTTCCATTTTTAGAACAAATGAATATATCGGCTTGGAGATAGCTTAGTAACCTTTGAAAAGTTTCATAAAAAGTAGCTAATAACTTTTAGGGATAAGATAGAAAATTTATCAGAAATATAAACAGAGTAACAGGCAGTAAGAAATATACCCATAATGATAACTCTCTAAGAGACAATATGGTTCTCATATAGGAATGCAAATTGGATTTTCAAGTGGCTGTTATTCACAATGGAACTTGGATTAATCATTCAGTGTTTACTGAGCACAAGGAAAGGTAAGGTATAGCTTTGCTGCCTGATGTATTCCAGAGTACTAACTCATATCATTATTTTATTCCTTACAAGTAGTCTTTTTTGATTTTTATGTTACATTTTTCTTAGACTTCATGAAGCCAAGCTTCTTCTTGCTCCTCTGCTTTTTGCTATCTCTTGTATGTATTGTCTCCTCTTAACTTCCCTTGCATAAGTCATCTGAGTTAAGAATCAGCTCTGCTCTTTATGTTACCCTTCCACCATCACCTAGGCTTTTGTATGCTTTCCCTGCCAGGACCAATCCCTATTTTTGTTAATGGGTGCAACATTTTTAGTCCAGATATTTGCAGTTCCTTTACCTGGTATTCCTTCATTTCTCTCCTTTCTCTGTAAACTACACTGCCTCTGGCTGTTTCAATTAAATCCCTTTTTGCCTTGTTTCTTGGCTCTTTTTCCCTTTTTAGAACTTTACCTTTTAAGGATTCATATATAAGTACTAACATGATCCATTGTCAGAGCAATGCAGGCTTTCCTCTCCCTCCAATCAAAAAACCCAATCACAATAAAAGATGAAACAGAACAAGATCAAAACAAAATCAAAATTGCTCTTAGAACACTGCTTTCAGAAAGTCCCCATTCAAAGGATCTTTCTAGCTCTTAACACAGACCTCAGCTTTTGGTGGAAAAAAACACCAGTCATATAAACCTTTGTGATCTTAAATTACACTTTAGTTTCTTAGATATGACCTCAAGAACATAAGCAACAGCAACAAATAAAGCATACATCATCAAAATAAAGAATTTTGAACTTCAAAGAACATCTTCGAGAAAGTAAAAAGACATCCCACTGAATAAGAAAATTTTTGCAAATCACATATCTGAAAAGGGACTTGTAGCTAGGATATACAGAGAACTATTACAACTCTGTAATAGAAAGACAACTCAATTAAAATAGGCAAAGAATCTAAATGGACATTTATCCCAGAAGGTATGCAAATTGCCAATATGCACAAGAAAAATGCTTAACATTCTTAGCTGTGAGGAAAATGCAAATTAAACCACAATGAGATATCACTTCAAACCCACTAGGATAGTTATAATCCTACCTACAAAAGTTGTAGTTTATACAGTGATTGTACCAGTTTACATTCTCACCAGCTGCATGTAAGGTGAAAGTGCCTACTTTCCCACACTTTAGCCAATGCAGCATGTGTCCTTTGACTCATTTTCCTATTTCTTTTCTAATTGTTGTTAAGGATACTTTTTTATTCTGGATACTAAACCCTTGTCTGTTACATATATTGCAAATATCCCCTCACAAATTTATTTTGGGGACTAAAGGGTTTCAGTTTATTTCTTCTAAGTGTATAGTCAATTGCCCAATGCCATTTATTGAATCATTTGTCCTGTCCTCATTGATTTGAAATTCTACCTTTAACATATTAAAAACTTTATAAACATATTGGCTTACTTCTTGATTACCTATTTTGTTATACTCATTTATTTATCAAGATTTAAGGCAATTGCTTTTCTTACTATACTCTGTACTATCATAGCAATCACCCCTTCCCCTGCGTTTTCTACATAGCACTCAAGGCACTCTGTAATAGTATATATTTTTTTGGTTTAACAAAAATTAATTTATTGCTTGTCCTTCCTACTACAATATAAGGTCCATGAGGACAGGATATGTCAGTTCATTGATACTGTATCTCCAGTGAGCCATAATAGGTATTGAATAAATGTATGTTAAACAGATGAATGAATGAATGAATGAATGAATCCAAAGCATTTTAATATGCTTTACTATTTGATAGAATAGGCCCCTCCTCTGTTTTTATTTTTCAAAATGGTCTTGGCTATTGTTATGTATTTACTTTTCCATAAATATTTTACAGTCAGCTTGTTGAGTCCAATGGAAAGTTGTTTTAGATTTTGGAATGGAGTCCCATTGAATTTTTAAGTACTTTGGGAAAAAAATGAAAACTTTAAATGATAAGTGTTCTCATCCATTAATGTAATATATTTGTATTATTCCAGGTGTTCTTTAATGATCTTTTGTAAAGATTTTTTTCATTTTGGTAAATAAACATTTTGACCATTAATTGCTAAGTTCATTTCTATGGTATGCTACAGTTGTGTTTTATATTGTAAACAGGACTCTTTTTCAATTATATTTCCTAATTACTTATTGCTGGTATGTAGAAAAAATAGAGATTTTTATATATGTTGAGCTCATATTCAGCTACATAGCTGAACTTCATCAGTATTCCAAATAATATTTTTCTTGTTTTATTTTTTTACTTACCTACGATTATATAGTGAACAGATGTATTATCTGCAAATAATGACAACTTGTTCTCTTTTTTCATATATATATGTACATATATATGTGTGTGTATATATATATATCTTATATGTCTTTCATTCACTAAGATCTTCAGTATAATGCCAGTGTAGAACTGAAAGCAGAAATCCTTAACTTGTTCCTAACATAAATGTGAATGCCTGTAATGTTTAATCACTAAATACATATAATATAATGCTTATTTTAGGTTTCTGATCTATACACTTCATCAGTTAAGGATCATACTGAAAAACATGAGAAAATACACGTATGATGAAAAGTTCCTAGTAAACAGTGAAAAATATTATAATGGCATTCTTTTTGAAAAATAAACCTAACTTATTTCCAAAATAAGCTTATTCTTTGCTTACATTTCTTTTACAACATATAAGATTATAACCATGGTTATGTAATAATTTCTAGAACAAATTAAGAATAAATCAAATGATAACTTTTGTATTTTTTCTGACAAAATTATAACATTTAAAAACAAATATTAATAATTTCTTAAACTTTTAGTTAGCATTTAAAACAAGAGAAACAATAAGGCTATTTTTACAAAAAATACTTGTCAGTTGAAGCAATATCTCTAACTCCCTTTCTTAATTTTTTGGTATTCAAATCACTTTTTATTTTTATTTATTTATTTGTTTTTTGAGATTTTTATTCTGAGAATAGTATAGAGCTATTGAAGTGTTTTGAGCAGACGACCGGTAGATCCAGGTTTGCCTATTAGCTGCAATGTGGAGAGGGAATGAAGAGGACTCACAACAGTGAGAACAGAGAGAAGAGGAAGGTTCACCAGGAATTTAAGATAAGATAGAGCTGATGTGGGGACTGTCTAGATGACCTCAGTTGACTCTCTTTGGGAGTAACTTAGGTATCAGCATTAGTGGAGGTTGAAGAAAACTAAATAATTTGTACAAGGTCTGATGGCCAGAAAGAGTCTGATCAGGACCCTGACTTTCTAACTTGACATCTTTTGGTCACTTCATCAGAAAACACAGTTAGATGAGTTTCTAGATCTTTTTGTGTAAATCTCCTTTAAGGAATTCAAGCCTGTTTTGCCCACTGACTGTTCTGTAGTATATGATCATTGCAGAGGTACAGTACTTCATCTGAGTTTTAAGATTTTTTTTCAGCATATTATGGTGGTACAAAAGTTTAGGTTATGTATACTGCCCATGCCCTCCCCCACCCCCCGAGTCAAAGCTTCAAGCATGTCCATTCTCCAGACAGTGAGCATCGCACTGATTATGTAGGTATACACCCATCCCCTCCCCACCCACATCTGCCTGACAACCAATTGGTGTTGTTCACAAATGTGCACTTAGGTGATGATCAGGGAAACCAATTTGATGGTGAGTGCATGTGGTGCTTATTTTGCCATTCTTGGGATACCTCACTTAGTAGAATGGGTTCCAACTCTCTCCAGGAGAACAAAAGAGATTCTATATTACTGTTACTTCTTATAGTTGAGTAATACTCCATGGTATACATATACCACAATTTACTAATCCACTCATGAATTGATGGGCATTTGGGTAGTTTCCCCATCTTTGCAATTGTGAATTGTGCTGCTATAAACATTCAGGTGCAGATGTCTTTTTATAGAATATCTTTTGTTCTTTTGGGTAGATGACCAATAATGGGATTGCTGGATCAAATGGTAGGTCTACTTGTATCTGTTTAAGGTATCTCCATATTGCTTTCCATAGGGGTTGCAGTAGTTTGCAGTCCCACCAGCAGTGTATGAGTGTTCCTGTCTCTCTGCATCCATGCCAACATGTACTGTTTTGGGACTTTTTGATAAAAGCCATTCTCACTGGAGTTAAGTGATATCAGACTGTGGTTTTGATTTGCATTTCCCTGATGATTAGAGATGTTGAGCATTTTTTCATTGTTTCTTGGTCATTCTTCTGTCTTCTTTTGAAAATTTTCTCTTCATGTCCTTTGCCCGCTTTTTGATAGGGTTGTTTGATTTTTTTTCTTGCTCATTTTCCTGAGTTCTAAATAGATTCTAGCTATCAGTTTTTTATCGGATGTGTAGCATGCAAAAATTATTTCCCATTCTGTAGGTTGTCTGTTTGCTCCTGTGACTGTTTCTTTGGCTCTGCAGAAGCTTTTTAATTTTATCAGGTCCCATTTATTTATTTATTTTTGTTGTTGCTGTGATTGCCTTTAGGATCTTCTTCAAAAATTCTTTTCCTAGGCCAATGTCTATAAGAGTTTTTCCCACATTTTCTTCTAGAATTCTAATAGTTTCACACCTTAGGTTTAAGTTTGTTATCCACCATGGCTTGATTTTTGTGAGAGGTGAAAGGTGTGGGTCCTGTTTCAGTCTTCTACACGTGTCCATCCAGTTTTCCAAGCACCATTTATTGAATAAGGATCCTTTTCCCTAGAGTATGTTTTTGTATGCATTGTCAAAGATTAGATGGCTATATGAGGATGGTTGTGTATCTGGATTTTCTGTTCTGTTCCATTGGTCTGTGTCCCTGCACTTGTGCCAATACCATGCATTTTTAATAACCACAGCTTTGTAGTATAGTTTGAAGTCTGGTAAATTAATACCTCCCATTTTTTCTTATTGCTTAAAATTGCTTTTGCTAAAAGGGGTCTTCTCTGGTTCCATACAAAGCTTAAAGTTATTCTTTCTATATCTGTGAAAAATGTTTTTGGTAATATAATAGGGATTGCACTTAATCTGTAGATCACTTTGGGTAGTATAGACATTTTAACAATGTTGATTTTCCGATACATGAGCATGGTATGGTTTTCCACCTGTTTACATGCTCTACGATTTCCTTCCTCAGTGTTTCATATTTCTTCCAGTAGAGGTCCTTTATCTCCTTAGATAAAAATATTCCTAGGTATTTTATTTTCTTTGTTGCTATTTTGAAGGTTATTGAGTCCTTAATTTGGTTCTCCATTTGACTGTTATTGGCATATATGAATGCCTCTGATTTGTGTGTATTGATTTTGTATCCTGAGACTTTACTGAATTCACTGATCAATTTTAGGAGTCTCTTGGTTGAATCCCTGGGGTTTTCTAGATATCATATCATATCATTAACAAAGAGTGAGAGTTTGATCTCTTCTTTCCCTATTTGGACTCCCTTGATTCTGCTCTCTTGCCTGATAGCTCTAGCAAAAACTTCCAATACTATGTTGAAAAGTAATAGGGACAGTGGGCAGCCTTGTCTGGTTCCAGTTCTAAGTGGGAATGCTTTCAATTTTTCCCCATTTAGTATGATGTTGGCTGTGTGTTTGTCATATATGGCTTGTATCATTTTTAGGTAGGTCCCGTCTATGCCTATTTTGTTAAGCGCTCTTATCATAAAACGGTGTTGAATTTTGTCAAATGCTTTTTCTGCATCTATTGAGGGGATCATATTGTCTTTATTTTTGCTCCTTTTTATGTGGTGAATTATATTTATGGATTTGGGTCTTTTGAACCACCCCTGCATCTCTGGGATGAAGCCCACTTGGTTGTGATGGATTATTTTTTTGATAAGCACTTGGACTCAGTTTGCTAGTATTTTATTGAGAATTTTTGTATCTATATTCATACGGCATTTTGGTCTGTAGTTTTCATTTTTTGTTGCATCTTTTACTGCTTTTGGTATCCAAGTTATGTTGGCTTGATAAAATGTGTTGGGGAGAATTACGTACTTCTTGATGTTGGAGAATAATATTTATAGGATGGGCACCAGTTCTTCTTTGTAGGTTTGGTATAATTCAGGTGTAAACCCATCTGGTCCAGGGCTTTTCTTTTGGGGAAGTTTTTTTATTGGTGTTTTGATTTCATTTCTTGATATTGTTTTATTCATAAATTCTATTTCTTTCTGGTTGAACCTAGGGAGGCTGTGTGTTTCTAAAAATTTGTCCATTTCCTCCACATTTTCCAGTTTGTGTGCATAATGGTTTTTGTAGAATTAATAGATTATATCTTATATCTCTGTGGCATCCGTTGTGATATCTCCTTTTATGTTCCTGATAGAGGTTATTAGATATTATTCTTTTCTGCTATTGGTTACTCTAGCTAGAGCTGTGTCTATTATTTTTATCTTTTCAAAGAACCAACTTTTTGTTTTATTAATCTCCGGTATGGTTTTTCCATTGTCCATTTCATTTATTCCTGATTTGATCTTATTAATTTCTCTCCTGCTGGGTTTGGGGTCATTCTGTTGTTTTTTCTCCAGCTCTTTGAGTCTATTTATTAGGTTGTCTATTTGTAAGTTTTCTGTCTTTATGATATAGGCAGTTATGGAAATAAATTTTCCTCTCAGGACTGCTTTAGCTGTGTCCCACAGATTTTGATAAGTTGTTTCTCCTTTGTCATTTAATCCAAAGAATCTTTTGATTTCAATCTTGATTTATTCATTTATAAAATAATCATTCAGGAGAAGGTTGTTTACCTTCCATGACTTTGAGTAGGTATGACAATTTCTGTTAGGGTTAATTTCTACTTTTATTCTGCTATGATCTGAGAAGGTGCGTGGCTTAATTTCTATTTTTTGTGTTTTTTAAGACATACTTTGTGTCTTAGGATATGGTCAATCTTAAACAATGCCACAGGAGCTGATGGGAAGAATGTATATTCAGTGGATTTTGGGTAGAATATCCTGTAAATGTCATTCAGCCCCATTTGTTTTAGCATGCTGTTTAAGTCCATTATTTCTTTGTTTATTTTCTGTTTGGAGGATATTTCCTGTGCTGCCAGTGGGGTATTGAAATCTCTGGCTGTTATCGTGTTGCTGTTTATCCTTTTGTTTAGATCAAGTAGGGTTTGCTTTTCGAATCTGGGTGAACCAAATTTGGGTGCATACACATTAAGTATAGTTATGTCTTCTTGTTGAATTGTACCCTTCACCAGTATATGGTAAGCATCTTTGCCTTTCATTACTTTTGTTGATTTAAAAACTAAGTTATCTGAAATTACAACTGCCACGTCAGCCTTCTTTTGGCTTCCGTTTGCTTGAAATATCGATTTCCACCCCTTTATTTCCAGTCTAAATGCATCCTTGCAGGTTACATGAGTTTCCTGGAGACAACAGTTACTTGGCTTGTATTTATTTTTATCCATTCGGCCAGCCTGTGTCTCTTGAATGAGGAGTTCAAGGCATTCACCTTTAGTGAGAGAACTGATAGGTGGGGCAGATTTCTGTTCATCCTGTTGGGTAGAACTTCCTTGCTATGTTTTCTCTCTTGAGCCATTGTGGTATCAGGCCTTTGATCTTTAACTCTTGAGTAGTTTTACATTCATGGGTCTTTCTTGTGCTGGTCTGTGTGTAATTCTGTTTTGAGTAGTTCTTGGAGGGCTGGTCTTGTCTTGGTGAATTCCCTCAGTCTTTGTTTATCTGAGAATGTCTTAATTTCTCCTTCATATACAAAAACTAGCTTAGCTGGGTACAAGATTCTAGGCTGGGTATTATTCTGTTTCAGAAGAGTGAGAATGGGGTCCCAGTCTCTTCTTCCTTGTAAGGTTTCAGTTGAGAAATCTGGTGTTATTCGGATGGGCTTCCCTTTGTATGTTACTTATTTCTTTCTCCTTACAGCTTGAAGAAGGGCCTCTTGAGTGGATATTTTGGTCAGTCTGATGACTGTGTGATGTGGTGTCTTCCTATTTGCAATGAATCTCCCAAGGGTCCTTCAAGCTTCTTGAACCTGTATATCTAGAGTTTTAGCAAGACCTGAGAAATTTTCCTCAATTATATCTTCAAATAGCTTACCCAACCCTTGCTTATTATCTTCTTCCCCCTCAGGAATTCCCGTAACTCTCACATTAGGCTTCTTCACATAATCCCACATTTCTTGCATACTCTGGTCTTTTCTCTTATTTCTTTGCTCTATCTCTGTGACTGAGTGATTTCATTGAAAAGTGTTGTCTTCAATCTATGAGATTCTTTCTTCTGTTTGATCTTTCCTGCTCTTGAGGCTTTCCACCATGTTTTGTAGCTCCCTGAATAAATTTTTCATTTCCAGGAGTTCGGTTTGATTTTTCTTTAATATTTCGTTGTCTTTAGTGAATTTTTCTTCCAAGTCCTGTGTTTTTGCTTTTTGTGGTTTCTTTTTGTTGGTTATCCATTTTTTCTTGCATATCATTCAGCTTTCTTACAATCCATGTTTGAAATTATTCCTGTGACATTTTAGTGCTCTGAATTCAGATTGTGTCCATTGCTAGAGAGCTGGTGTTCCTCTTTGGGGACATGATTTCTGTTTGATTCTTTTTACTTCCAATGTTCTTTTGCTGAATCCTTCCCATCTGGATCAATGGTTGCTTCTCTTCTTTCAGCTTTTGTCCGGATAGTAACACGCCTTGTACTCTGTTCCTAGCCTTCATAACAGCCTAGGTGTATTGTTTCCTTTGTTCCTAGGGGGAGCCACTTGTGTGTTGTTCAGGATTCTTCTACCACAATTGGGGGGCTGTTCCTGGTGGTTCCAGACCCAGAGTATTGTTTGACTTAAAACTGGTTTGACAAGTTAAGTCACTGGTCTGAAGACTTTTGATCTGCAGCCAAGATTCACACTGGTTGCAGACAGAAAGTGTCTTTTTCTTGTCTCTCCCTCTCCAGATGTTGTTGCTACCTCTTTCCATGTGACAAATACTGGCTAGGGGGAGGAGGTGGTGCGTTTGTTCTCCCAGCGCCCCAGCTGCTGCAGATCCTGTGGGCAATAGTCTGCCCCCTCAAATCACTTTTTAAAGATGCATATTCTTACTCATCTTCTTTGTTCAATATTATTCTTAAATATTATTAACAACTATTAATATTAATCATATTGCTAAATAATGTAACTCAAGTTCTCATTTTCAATATATTTGGCTATGATTGGAGCAGAACCTCAGCATTACTTTTATAGTCATCATAAAATTGTATACATTTGAAAAGATAAACATTTTAATTGCAATGTAGAAACTGACCTACAAAAAATAATGTGATTATATGGGACATATATTATTGTTAAGCTGGAAGAATCAAGGTGAAATTAATTTTTCATATGTCATTAATTTAATAGTTAATTTTTCTTGTTATATATATAAATGTGTGCCTGTAGATAGATAGATAGATGATTCTTGAATTATGATGAGATTATGTCCCAATAAACTCATCGTGAGTTTAAAACATCACAAGTCACCTCCTTACTTGAATATATTTCTAGGTATTTTATTTTTTTGTTGCTATTGTAAAGGGTATAGAGTCTTTGATTTGGTTCTCAGTTTGACTGTTGTGGGTGTATAGGAATGCTGCTGATTTGTGTACACTAATTTTGTAACCTGAGATTTTGCTGAATTTGTTTATCAATTCCAGTACTCTCATGGCAGAATCTTTGGGGTTTTCTAGGTATAACATCATATCCTCAGTGAAGAGTGAAAGATTGACCTCTTCTGCCCCCATTTAGATGCCCTTGATTTCAGTCTCTTGTCTGATTGCTCTAGCTAGGACTTCCAGCACCATGTTGAGTAGAAATGGTGGTAGAGGGCAACCTGGTCTTGTTCCAGTTCTAATCGGGAATGATTTCAACTTTTCCCTGTTCAGTATGATGTTGGCTATGGGCTTGTCATATATGCCCTTTATCATTTGTGATTAGTCCCTTCTATGCTTATTTTGTTAAGTGCTCTTATCATAAAAGGGTGCTGCATTTTGTTGAATGCTTTTTCTGTATCTATTGAGAGGATCATACGGTCTTTTTTTAACTTCTATTTATGTGATGAATTACATTTATAGATTTCTGTATGTTAACAATCCCTGCATCTCTGGGATGAAGCACACTTGGTTGTGATGAATTATTTTTTTTTTTTTGATAAGCACCTGAATTTGGTTTGCTAGGGTTTTATTGAGAATTTTTACACATATATTCATGAGGGATATTGTTCTGTAGTTTTCTTCTTTTTGTTGAGTCTTTCCTGGTTTTCCTATCAGGGTGATGTTGGCTTCATAAAATGTGTTAGGGAGTATTCCTTTCTTCTTGATGTTGGGGAATAATTTGTGCAGGATAGGAACCAATTCTTTGTAGGTCTGGTAAAATTTAGTTGTAAAACCATATGGTCCAGGAATTTTTTTTTAGGAAGATTTTTTATTGCTACTTCAATTTCAGTACTTGATATTGTTCTGTTCAGGAATTCTATTCCTTCCTGATTGAGCCTAGGGAGGCTGTTTGTTTCTAAGAATTTGTCCATTTCCTCCATGTTTTCAAATTCATGTGCATAGTGACTTGAAAGACCTCTACAGGGAGAATTATAAAACACTGAGGAAGTAAATAGCAGAGGACATAAACAGGTGGAAAAGCATACCATGCTCATGGATCGGCAAAATCAACATTGTTAAAATGGCTATACCACCCAAGGTATTATATAGATTCAATGCAATCCCTATTAAAATACAAACATCATTTTTTGCAGATCTAGAAAAAAATATGCTTCATATGGAACCAGAGAAGACCCCATATAGCAAAAGCAATCTTGAGCAAACAGAACAAATTGGGAGATATCAATTTACCAGACTTCAAGATATACTACAAGGCTATATATAGTAACCAACACAACATGGTACTGGTACAAGAATAGAGACATACACCAATGGAACAGAAGTGAGAACCCAGGTATAAAACCATCCTCATATAGTTATCTCATCTTTGAAAAAGCAGACAACAATATACATGGTGGAAAAGAATCCTTATTCAATAAGTGGTGCTGGGAAAATTGGAGAGTCACATGTAGAAGACTGAAACTGGATCTGTACCTCTCACCTCTCACAAAAATCAACTCACAGTGGATAACAGATTTAAACCTAATGCAAGAAACTATAAGAATTCAAGAATAAAATGTCAGAAAATCTCCTATAGACATTGGCCTAGGCAAAGAATTTATGAAGAAGACCCCAAAATTAATCACAGCTACAATGAAACTAAATAAATCGGAACTGATCAAATTAAAAAGCTTCTACACAGCCAATGAAACTGTCATGAGAAGAAATAGATAATCTACAGAATGGTAGAAAATATTCACATGCTACCGTATCCCATAAAGGGCTGATAACTAGTATCTATATAGAACTCAGGAAAATCAGCAAGGAAAAATCAAATAACTCCATTAAAAAGTGGGCAAAGGACATCAACAGAAACTTTTCAAAAGTAGACAGTCTAATGGCCAATAAACATTAAAAATTGCGCAACATGTCTAATCATCAGGGAAATGCAAATCAAAACCACAGTGAGATATCACTTTAACTCCAGTCAAAATGACTTTTATCAAAAAGTCCCCAAACAACAAATGTTGGCATGGATGCTGAGAGATAGGAACACCCATAAACTACTAGTGGGACTGCAAACTAGTACAACTTCTTTGGAAAGTAATATGCAGATGCCTCAAAGATCTAAAAGTAGAACTACCATTTGATCCAGCAATCCTATTACTGGACATCTACCCAAAGGAATAAAAGACATTCTATAAAAAAGACATCTGCACTCGAAGGTTTATAGCAGCAAAATTCACAATTACAAAGATGTGGAAACAACCCAAATCCCCATCAAAACATGAGTGGATTAAGAAAATGTGGTATATGTATACCATGGAGTACTACTCAGCTATAAGAAACAATGGTGATATAGCACCTTTTGCATTATCCTCAACAGAGCTGGAGCCCATTTTACTAAGTGAAGTATCACACGAACAGAAAAACAAGCACCACATGTACTCACCATCAAATTGGTATTAACTGATCAGCACTTATGTGCACATATAGTAGTAACATTCATTGGGTGTTGGGCAGGTGGGGGAGTGAGGAAGGGATGGGTATATTCACACCTAATGGTTGCTGTGCACACCGTCTTGGTGATGGACAGACACTCTTGAAGCTCTGATGTCGGTGGGGCAAAGGCAATGTATGTAATCTAAACATTAATATGCTGAAATAAAATGCTGAATATGTAATATGCTGAAATAAAAAATAAAGGTCACAAGTTGAAAATGGATTTAATACATCTAACCTACTGAACATCATAGGTTAGCCTAGCTTAACTTACATTTTAAGAACAGTTACATTAGTCTACAGTTCGGCAAAATCATCTACCACAAAACCTATTTTATTATAAAGTATTGAATGTCTCATGTAATTTATTGAATATTGTGGATTACGTTGGAATTATGATAGTTTTTCACCATCTTAAGCTCGAAAAATCATACGTTGAACCATCCTAATTTAGGACTCTATGTATATCATGTGTTGCTTAACGACAGGAATACATTCTGAGAAATGTGTCATTAGGAGATTTCCTCATTGTGCAAAAATCATAAAGTTTACTTACACAAACCTGGATGCTATAGCTTACTACACCCCTAGGCTATATGGTATAGCAGCCTATTGCTCCTAGGCTACAAACCTGTGGAGCTTATTACTCTATTAAATAGTGTAAGCAATTGTAACACAGTGGTAAGTATTTGTGTATATAAACATATCTAAACATAGAAAAGGTAATGTATTGTTCTACAATGTTATGAATGGCACAACATCACTAGGTGATAGGAATTTTTATAATTTTTATTATTCTGTTATAATCTTATGAGACAACCATTCTATATGTTATCTATCATTGACATTGTTATGGAGCAGCTGACTATAGATAGATAAAATTTTGATTACCTAAAATGTCATGTGGGGACTTAAATAATGTTTCCAGATAATAGAACTCCCTTGTGATTCCTTTTACTCCTAGTTTTTTAGGTGTTTTATTGTTTTAACTCATGAACAAGTTTTTAAATTAATAAATTCAATTTAAATTAATTTGATTAATTTAAATTAATCAAATGCTTTGATTTCTTGAGGTAATTATGTTTTTTCTCCCTTTTTTAACATACTGACCTGCATTGATATTTTTTTAATGTTGAAACATCTTTGTAGTCTTAGAATAATCCCTCTTTGATCATAATACACAATTATTTTAATATGCTGCTGGATTCTATTTGCTAACACTTAGAACTTTGCATCTTCATTCTTAAGAGATATTGGCCTCTATATTATTTTTTAAATTTTTTCTGATGGGGAAATTCAAATTAAAACCACAATGAGATGTTATTTTACCCCAGTTAGAATGGCTTTTATTAAAAAGCCTCAAAACAACAGATGCTGGTGACAATGCAGAGAGAAAGGAATCCTTTTACACTGTTGGTGGGACTGCAAATTAGTACGGACTTTATGGGAAAAAGTTATACTGTTATTTATCTCTTAAATATGTCCTCTAGTTTTTTTTATCCATTGTCACTCAGTTAAGGCTTTAGTAATGACCCATCTGGGCTACTGCAATGGTCTCCTGTCTTTCCTGATTTTATTATTAGCCTTTCAGTTCACTTCCCCAACTACTACTATGGACATTTCCCCCCTTAATTATTAATAGAAATCTACTTAAAATGCTTCACTGGCTTCCAATTAACTTGAGGATAAAGATTAACTTCTACACTTGTGATGAAAGCCTCTTTCTCTTCTAACCATTGTCTAAGTTTCCAGTCTCAACCACTATTAATCCTTTTTTTCAGAAGTAATAATAATTTAACTTTCTCATAGAAGGCACACTTTGCTTTGCCTTGTTATTCTAAAACAAGTTTTCTTGTTTCTGCTTCAAATAACTTTATCTATTCCTTAAATATTACTAAACCTTCATAATTTACTTCAAGTAAATTTTCCTCTAAGAAGCATTTTCTGACTTACCCATTCTTCCTTTATGTTTCTTCTTTGTGACCCTCTAATATCCAGTACACTCATGATGTTTTATAGAAATGGTTAATTATTTTTGCCTATGCTCTCCAATAAATTGAGATGCTTGAGGATACTTATCTTGTTCATCTCTGTATTCTTAAATATAGCACAATTCCAGGCAGAAATTAGATGAACAATAAATATTGTTGAATTAATGATAATCACAAAGCTATGTTGAAAATTAAACAGGGGTTAAAGAAGAGATTGTGCTATTAGAATCTACCCACACCAAATTCTAAGTGTAACATGACAAACTGGAAAGGAAGTAGAATCTGGGAAAGCACAAAAAATGATTAGAATTAGACTATACCAGATCTTTTCTTCAACTCTCTTAAGTTTTGCCAAATCCTCATTAAAATGACAGCAATAAAAACATAGAGTCATAATGGTCATTAAAATTTATTAAGCACTTTCAATATCCCAGGCACTGTGTTACATAATTTATATTAATAATTCTATCATATCAATATAAATAAAACTGTATCAAAGAAAACTTGGATTTAGAAAGTTTAACCTAAATGATAGTGATGTGAAAATCAAGGCCTTTGATTTTCCTACATACCCCATAATGCATCTCTTGCATCTTTAAAGTTCTGGTCCAGTCATAGTTACTAATATAGCAGCAGAAAATTTCTTTTCATCTGATATTTTCTATAGTAGTATATGATTATAAATCTTATCTTTTTTAGTACAGAACACTAATTGTTTTATGTTTAAACTAACATGTTATTCTTTAATTATTTAAACAGAAGTTCCATTTAGGAAATCTACTAAGCATCATTCAATAATTGCCAAATTATGAATCAAAAAGGGATGTTAATGATTGAAATAAGTTGAATGATTTATGTGCCATGCTGTGTCCCTCATACTTTTTAATATTTCTCACTCTATCCAAAGCAGTAGTTTAAAAGTACATTAGCCAGATCTGACTGAAATTGGTGCAGAATCACCGTGGGAGACGCAGAGCTCCGAGGACAGGTGACAAAAGCAGGAAGGAGCTTAGACTCTGGCGGGTCTCCGTGGCGACCTAACACTTAAAGGAACAGGCGCAGAGCTGCGCCGAGGTGAGGGTCCACGATCATGAAATATTAAAGCGGGATTTTTTGCTGTCTTTTTCTTCTTCGGTGGCTCCCTGGCTGGGGAGCTGCTGTGGGCCCTGGCGCCTGCCGAGCTCTGAACACTCTCTCCCAGCGCCCGTGACTGGCAGGCGCGCGCGGTCGCCATCTTGGTTCCCACAGCCTAGCAGCTGCGGATCCATAGGGGACCACGCGGGTCCCCGTGCAACAACCCCTTTCATAGGCCGCGACACAACGCCAAGAGCTGTGGCTCTATGTGAACTCTGTGGACGGGAGACATCAGCGGGAAAGAGCTTGAATCTGGGGAATCCCCACGGTATGCAGCAATTAACATGAAAAGGGGCAGAGCTACGCCAAGGCGAGGGACTGCGAGCGTGAAATAATAAAAATAATACAGTGTTTTTTTTTTCTGTTTTTTTTTTGTTTCTCTTTTCTTCTCGTTTCTTTCGCTTCTTCGGTGGCCCCCCTGGCCGGGCAGCTGCTGTGGGCTGTGGTGCTCGCCGAACCCTCGGCTCTGGGGCCAGCTGAGCTCTGAACATTCTCCCCCAGCGCCGGCCACCGGGGGGCGCACAGTTGCCATCTTGGGTCCCACAGAGTAGCCGCTGCGGATCCATAGGGGGCCATGCAGGTCCCTGCGCAGCTCCCTTTTATAGTCAGTGAACCACACCAAGAGCTGTGGCTCTGTGTGAACTCTGTGGACAAGAGACATCAGCCGGAAAGACCTAAGACTCTTGGTCGCGAAATAACAGGTTTTTTTTCTGTTTCTTTCTTTCTTTCTTTCTTTCTTTCTTTCTTTCTTTCTTTCTTTCTTTCTTTCTTTCTTTCTTTCTTTCTCTTTCTTTCTTTCTTATCTTTCTTTCTTTCTTTTTCTTTTTTTTCTTGTTTTCTCTTTTTCTTTTTCTTTTTATTCATATTGTTTTTTAAAAAAATTATTTTTTTTATTATTATTATAGTGGTTTTTTGTTTGCTTGTTTGTTTGTTTTGTGTTCTTTTTTTCTTCTTTCTTTTCTTTCTCTTTCTTTCTTTTTCTTTTCTCCTTTTCGGTGGCCCTCTAGCCCAGGAGCTACAGTATACTCCTGAGTGCTCCAGGCCCCCAGCTCTGGTTCCTACCAGACCCTGAAAATTGGCCCCCAGTGCCAGTGATCTGCGGGTGGGCAGCAGCAATTGTGCAGGCCAAGGAATAACTGCTGCAGAGCCATAGGGTGCCAGGCAGCTCCCCAGGAGGCTCCATCCCCTGATCTGTAGACCCTCTCCAGGTCCCCTTCCCAGGTGTGAACACTGAGTGCTTCCCCAGACGCAAGAGTGTGGAGCCTGGACCTTGGGAACATTGGGACAGGGTAGAAATTTGCCCATGAGAGCTGCAGCAGCTGAGGCACTGAGTGAGCGAGGCACCGCCTCCTCCCCCTAGCCAGTGTCTTTCCTGCGGAAAGAGACAGAAACCACACATCCAGAGGAAGAACCAAATCACAGGGGAGAAAAGAAAAAGAGAAGGAGAGGCTTTCTCCTTGCAAATAGTGTGAATCCTGCCTGCTAACTGAAAGTCCACAACACAGTGATTTAACTTGCCAAACTGGTCTTAGGTGAAGCCAATCCTCTGGGGGTGGACCCATCAGAAGCAGTCCCCCAACTGAGATAGAAAAAAACTCTAATCAACACACAACAGTCTCCCCCTCTAGACAAAGGAAGCAACATACCTAGATTGTTTCACAGCCTAAGAACAGAGTACAAGGCGTGCTGTTAACCAGACTAAAGCTGTGAGAAAAGATCTAACGATACAGCCAGATGGGAAGGGCTCAGCGGAAAACTATGGGGAGCACAAAAAACCAAACGGAAACCTTGCCCCCAAAGAGAAATACCAGCTCTCCTCCAATGGGCACAAACCAGATTCAGAATACCAACATGATACCAGAAGAATTTCAGTTTGGGGTTATAAATAAGCAGAATAATATACAAGAAAAATTAGATGACCAACACAAAGAAACCACAAAAAAAAATCCAGGATTTGGAAGAAAAATTCACTAAGGAAATAGAAATATTGAAGAAAACCAAACTGAACTCCTAGAAATGAAGGATTTATTCAGGAAGCTACAAAACACAGTGGAAAGTCTTAAGAACAGGGTAGATAAAACAGAAGACAGAATCTCAGAGATTGAAGATAACTCTTTCCAATTAAATAAGACAGTCACAGAGATAGAGCAAAGAAATAAGAAAAAGATCAGAGTCTTCAAGAAATGTGGGATTATGTGAGGAAGCCTAACGTGAGAGTTATCTGCATCCCTGAGGATGAAGAAGATAATAAGCAAGGGCTGGATAAACTATTTGAAGACATAAGAGAAGAAAATTGCCCAGGCCTTGCTAAAACTCTAGATATACAGGTTCAAGAAGCTCAAAGAACCCCTGGTAGATTCATAGCAAATAAGAAAACACCATGCCATGTAGTCGTCAGAGTGACCAAAATATCCACTAAAGAGACCCTTCTTCGAGCTGTAAGGAGAAAGAAACAAGTAACATACAAAGGGAGGCCCATTAGAATTACGCCAGATTTCTCAACTGAAACTTTACAAGCAAGAAGAAGTTGGGGCCCCATTCTCACTCTTCTAAAACAGAATAATGCCCAGCCTAGAATCTTGTACCCAGATAAGCTAAGCTTTCTATAGGAAGGAGAAATTGAGACATTCTCAGATAAACAAGGACTGAGGGAATTCACCAAGACAATACCAGCCTTCCAAGAAGTACTCAAAAGAGAGTTACACATGGATCAGCACAACAAAGACCCACAAATGTAAAACCACCCAAGAGCTAAAGATCAAATTCCAGCCACCACAATGGCTTGAGGAGAAATCATAGCAATGAAGTTCTACCCAATAAGGTGAACAGAAATCTGTCCCACGTATTGGTTCTCTCACTAAATGTCAATGGCCTGAGTTCCCCACTCAAGAGACATAGACTGGGCCAATGGCTAAAAAAACACAAACCAAGTATCTGCTGCCTTCAGGAAACTCACTTAATCAGCAAAGATGCATTTAGACTGAAAATAAAATGATGGAAAATGATACTTCAAGCAAACAGTAGCCAAAAGAAAGCTGGTGTGGCAGTTTTAATTTCCAATAACTTAGTCTTTCAACCAACAAAAGTAATAAAAGACAAAGACGGTTACTACGTACTGGTGAAAGGCACAATTCAACAAGAAGACATAAACATACTTAATATATATGCACCCAACTTAGGTACACCCAGATTCATAAAGCAAACCCTACTTGATCTGAATCAAATGATAGACAACCATACTTTAATAGATGGAGACTTTAACACCCCACTGACAACACAGGACACATCCTCCAAGCAGAAAATAAGCAAAGAAATAGTAGACTTAAACAGAATGCTAGAACAAATGGGCCTGACTGACATCTACAGGACATTCTACTCAAAATCCACTGGATATACATTCTTCTCATCAGCTCATGGGACATTCTCTAAGATTGACCATATCCTAGGACATAAAGCATGTCTTAAAAAATTTAAAAAAATAGTAATCATACCATGCATCTTCTCAGATCACAGTGGAATAAAAGTAACAATGAACCCTAACAGGAACTCCCATTCCTACTCAAAGTCATGGAAGCTAAACAACCTTCTCCTGAATAACAATTTTGTAAAGGAAGAAATCAAGTCAGAAATCAAAACATTCTTTGAATTAAATGAAAAAGGAGACACAACTTATCAAAATCTATGGGATGCAGCTAAAGCAGTCCTGAGAGGAAAATTCATTTCCATAAATGCCTATTTCAAAAAGACAGACAACTTACAAATAGACAACTTAATGAATAGACTCAAAGAGCTGGAGAAAGAAGAACAGACTGACCCCAAACCCAGCAGAAGGCGAGAAATTATTAAGATCAAATCAGAATTAAATGAAAAGGACAACAAAAATACTATAAGGGAAATTAATAAAACAAAAAGTTGGTTCTTTGAAAAGATAAATAAAATAGACACACCACTGGCTAGACTAACCAAGAGCAGAAAAGAAAAATCTC
>MPIZ01001205.1:1561534-1575639 GCA_003258685.1 Prolemur simus
CTGATCATCACCTAAATGCACATCGGGGAAGGATACCAATTGGATATCAGACTAAGATGGGGGAAGGGGGGAGGGGATGGGTGTATGCCTACATGATGAGTGCGTTGCACACCCTCTGGGGAACGGTCATGCTTGAAGGTGCTGACTTGGGGAGGTGGGGGGTAGGGGATGGAGGTATGACTACATGGTGAGTGCCAGGTGCACTGTCTGGAGAATGGACACACTTGATGCTCTGACTCAGGGGGATGGGCGGGACATGGACAATGTATATAACCTGAGCTTATGTACCCCCATGATGAGCTGAAATAAAAAAAAATAAAAAAAAAGTACATTAGCTAGCTGTAATATTTTCCCTCAATGATTTTTAAGATAAAGTTGTCTAAAATGAGTCTGGTATGTGATATTTAAAATGAATTTATGCATTCCCAACATCTTTACATTACACAGCTATCATTCTAATGCCACTGGAAAGCAGGTTTTCTTCACAGGTGTGTACATTCCTTTTAGAATACAGAAACAATATAACCATTTATGCACTAAGTCATCATTTGGGGGAAGCATTATATATCACATACAATTTGAGGGTTTCTGAAGAGAATAAGCTTCAATTTGGGGTAACATTTGGATCTTGTTATTTCAATAGCCTTCCTGGATTGTAATAAAAAGCTACCTAGTTGTACCTTCCGTCATTCTAATTGGTTTAGTTGTTGTTGAAAACTCCTGTCTTTGGAAGCTCTACTTTGAATCCATGTGAATATGAGAATTACTTAGAAACCAACAATTACACAGTTTTAAAGTCTGAGAGCAGATGACTCCTTTTGGGTAAAAACTCAAACTTGTAATGTGATTTTTACATATGTATTTAACTTATTCTATCCCAAACTATTTTATTTAACTTTGTTTGGAAATAATATTAATTGTATTACATTTTTTATCTTTGAACATTTATTTATTTATTATTTTTAAAATTATGGTAAAATGTTCATAACATGAAATTTAACATACTAACTATTTTTAAGTGTGCAGTTCAGTGGCATTAAACACATTCACATTGTTGTGCAACCATCACCTCCATCAATCTCCAGTACTTTTTTCATTTTGCAAAACTGAAACTCTGTACACATTAAACAATAATTCCTTATTACTGCTCCCCTCAGTCCCTGGAAACTACCACTATATTTTACATCTCTATGTATTTGATTACTCTAGGTACCTCATATAAGTTAAATCATATAATATTTGTACTTTTGTAACTGATTTATTTTACCTAGCATTATTTCCTCAAGGCTCATCCATGCTGTTTCATGTATCACCATTTCCTTCCTTTTGTCCATCATATGTATATACATTTTGTTTATCCACTCATCTGTCAATAAACATTTGAATTGCTAACCCTTTTTGCCTATTTTGAATAATGTTGCTGTGAATATGGGCATACAGATATTTTTTGAGTACTTGCTTTCAACTCTTTTATGTATATACCCAAGAGTGGAATTGCTGATAATATGATCATTTAATTTTCAATTTTTTGAGGAACATGTTTTCCACAGCAGCTGCACAATTCTCACCAAACAGTTCACAAGGGTTCCCGTTTATTCATGTCCTTGCCAGCACTTGTCATCCTGTATTGTTCTTTTGATAATCATAATCTTATGTGGGTATGATATGTATCTCAAAGTGATTTTGATTTGCACTTCCTAATGATTGTGGTGGTGAGCATCTTTTCAAGTGCTTATTAGCCATTTGTATGTCTTTGGAGAAATATCTATTCAAAATGTTTGCCCATTTTTTAATCATGTTGTCTTTTTTGGTCACTGAGTTTTAGTTCTTTTTATGTTCAGGATACTAATTATCCCCTGATATAGACAGAATTGTGTCCCCGCAAATTCACATGTTGAAGCCCTAACCCTCAATGTGTCTATATTTGGAGATAGCCTATATGGAGATAAAGGTTAAATGAGGTCATGGGGCTGGGCCCTGATCCAATACGATTAGTATCCCTGTAAGATGAGACAGCAGACAGCTGTCTTACAATTTCCACTGTGTGAGAACAAAGAGAGAAGTTGGCTGTCTACAAGCCAGGAAGAGAACCCTCACCAGAAACCCATCTTTCCAGACTTTGATCTGGATCTTCTAGCCTCCAGAAGTATGAGAAAACAATTTTTTTTTTGTTCAGGGTATCCAGTCTATGGTATTCTCTTATGACAGCATGAGCAGACTAATACAACCCCTTGTAAGATATAAGATTTTCAAATTTATTTTTACCATGGTGTGGGTTCTTTTCACTCTGTTGATTGTGTTTTTGATGCACAGAAGACTTTAGTTTTGATGTATCAGAATTTATCTATTTTTTTCTTTTGTTGCCTATGTTTTTGGTGTCATATGTAAGAAACCATTGCCAAATCCAATGAAGTTTTCCCCTTATATTTCCTCTAAGGGTTTTATAGTTTTAGTCCTTACGTTTAGGTCTTTCATCAATTTTGAGTTAACTTTAGTGTATAGCATAAGGTAAGAGTCCAACTTCATTGCTCTGCATGTGAATATCAAGTTTTCCCAATGTGATTTGTTGAAAAGGCTATACTTTCACCAATGGAATATGGTGTTGGCACTCTTGTTGAAAATCATTTCACAACATGTGAGGATTTACTTTGGGGCTGTCTATTCTACTACATTCATCTATATTTCCTTATGACAGTAGCATACTCTTGGTTTGTAGTAAGTAGCATTGTAGGAAGTTTTGAAATCAGAAAGTGTGAGAACTCCAACTTTGTTTTTCTTTGTCAGTATTGTTTCTGCTTTTTTGTGTCCCTTGTGATTCCATATGAACTTTGGGATGAATTTTTTATTTCTATAAATATGTTGAAATTTTGATAGGAATTCTATTAAATCTGTAGATAACTTTGGATAATATAGGCAACTTAATTATATTAAGTATAGCAATCCATTAATATTGGATACCTTTCTTATTTAATTCTTTTCTGCAACATTTGGTAGTTTTCAGTGTTCAAGTCTTTCACCTCCTTTGTTAAGTTTATTCCTGGTATTCTTTCTAAGGTTATTTTAAATTGATTTATCTACTTAATTTCATTTTCATAGTTTTTATTATTAACATATTCAAATGCAACTGATTTGGGGATGTTGATTTTATATTCTGAAACTATGTTGAATTTGTTTATTAGATCTAACAGTACATATGTCCATGTGTGTGTGTGTGTGTGTGTGTGTGTGAAATATTTAGGGTTTCTCACATATAAGATCACATCTTCTGTAAGTGTAGATAATTTTACTTCCTTCTTTCCAATTCGAATGCCTTTTTCTTTTCTTTTCTTTTCTTTTTTTTCTTTCTTTTCTTTTCTTTTCTTTTCTTTCCTTTTCTTTCTTTTCTTTTCTCCTAATTGCTCTGGCTGGGACTTCCATTACTATGTTGAATAGAAGTGACAAAAGTAGGTGGTATGGTTTGAATAAGTACCTCAAAGTGTATCGTTTGAATGAGTACCCCAAAGTTCACGTGTTGGAAACTTGTTCCACAATGTGGCGGTGTTAGGAAGTGTGGCCTTATGGAAGGTGTTTGGATCATGGAGGCACCACCTTCATGAACGGATTTATGGTGTTGTCATGGGAGTAGCTTCGTTATCACTGGAGCAGGTTTTTATAAAAGGACAAAGTTTTTCCTTTCTTCTCTCTCTCTCACTCTCTCTCTCTCTGCTCTTCTGCCATGTGATGCCTTCCATCATGTGATGACACAGCAAAAAGACCCTCACCAAATGCTGACATCTTAATCTTGGACTATCAGCCTCCAGTACTGTTATGAAATAAATTTCTGTTCTTTATAAAGTACCCGGTCTCAGGTATTTTGTTATAACAGCGAAAAACAGAGTAAGACACCAGGCATTCTTAATACTAATCTTAGAAGAGAAGCATCACTCTTTCACCATTGAGTGTGATGTTAGCTATGGGCTTTTCATATGTGGTCTTTATTATATTATGGTAGTTTCCTTCTATTCCTATTTTCTTCAGTTTTTTTTAAATCATGAAATGGTGTTGAATTTTGTTAATTTACTTTTCTATAACAATTAAGATGATCATGTGATTTTTTTTTCCCTTTATATTAATGTGCTGCTGTACATTGATTGATTTTCTTGGGGTAAACTATCCTTACATTCCAGGAAAAAAATACAAATATGTGATGGTATATAATACTTTTAACGTGCTATAAAATTATGTTTGCTAGTATTTTGTTGAGAATTTTTGCATCAATATTCATCAAGGATATTGGTCTGTGGTATTCTTGTCTAGCTTTGGTATTAGGGAAATGCTGGCCTAATAGAATTAGTGCAGAAGTGTTCCCACCACTTCAAATTTTTTGGAAGATTTGAAGAGAATTTATGTTAATTCTTCTCTAAATGTTTCGTAGAATTCACCAGTGAAGTTACATGTACCTGAGCTTTTCTATTTGGGAAGTTTTTGGTTATTGATTAATATCATTTCTACTGATAAATCTGTTCAAATTTTCTATTTCTTTATGATTCATGATTCAGTCTTGGTAAGTTGTGTATTTCTAGAATTTGCCCATTTTATCTACATTATATCTGTATTAAGTTTTGTGAATATAAACTAAACCTTTTTTTCTCTAAAAACCTATTGTACCCTTTGAGATGATATGCCTGCAATTTTTCCTATTTTCTCTTTAGCCAAACATTACATTCTAATTAGAAGGAATTGTGTTTTATTCAAATTCCCATCTGTATCCTCTTGGTATTTCTTTATAATTATTTCTATCATAATTTTCTTTTTATTAATACATGAAAATAATGCTTTATGTTTCTGATATCTGTAGCCATAGCACTATAGATAATAAGTTAACCACAGAACATAGTATTTGATTCAAATAATTGCACAGCAGTTACTTCCTAATCTAGATTTGGTGTTAGTTGTTAGTATGACAAGTATCCTTCTAGAAAAGTAAGACTTGTTATGCTTTCTTCCTACAAAAAGTCACTTGAATTTCAAGACTTTATATATTTTCCCATAAATATTCCAACTATTTACTATATCTGCATATGATCACTCTGCATTGATAGTCACAAATTGTCATATCCATACAACACAGACTACAGAAAGTCACTTTCTAAAACATATATTTCCCTTGACTTGTGTTCTTTTTTCTTTTTATAGTTTTTATTTTAAAATATCTATAGATTCACCAGAGTTGCAAAACTAGTACAGAAAATCCTAAAGTTCAAATTACAGGTGAGTTTCTTTATCACAGAAAATTGTATTATTCATCTTTCTCTTTTTTAGGTGAATTTTAGCTGAATTTTCATAGAAAGACAGTGAGAAAGGCACTGAGTAACATACATAACTTTGACCCTATGGTAGGTAGAATGCCTCCCCCCACCCCGATATATTCCAATTATAGTTTCCTATATTTGTAAGCTATAAATATTTCCTATTATGTGGCAAAACAGACTTTGAAGATATAATAAAGGTAGGGAGATAATCCTGCATTATGAGGTTGGGCCCAATCTAATCACTTAAGCCCTTAAATACAAGAAATGTTTTTTACCTGGAGTCTGAGATACATCAGAAAGGGAAGTTAGAGAGTTTAAAAGCATGTGAGGGAATTGACCCACCATTACTGGAGGGAGACATATAGAAAGCAAGAGAAGGAATGTAGGAGCCTCTAGAAGTGAAGATTGACCCACCTGACAGCCAAAAAGGAAACTTTTTTAGGTGACTTTTGGCATATAACCCCCAAGGAACTGTTTTGTTTCAGTAAAATGAATAAGCATGAAAGTGTATTTTCCCCATATTATCCAGGAAGACACACAGCTCTGCTAACACCCTAATGTCAGCCTCATGAGATTCTAAGCAGATGTCCTAGTCAAGTACAGCCAGGCTTCTGATCTAAAGAAGCTACGTGATACCAAATTTGTGTTGTTTTAAGCTGGTAAGTTTGTGTTAATTTATTTATCAGTAATACAAAACTAATACAGATACTAGTTGTGTGACTTTGGAAAATCTAGCTAACTTCTTTGCATACTGTGGTCTAATACATCTAATATTTATTGAGAGTTTTGTATGTCTTATTATTAATAGTTACTCAAGTATATATAGAGTATCTGTGGAAAGATACCAAGTTCAATAACACACAATCCCTATCCTTATCTAGAGGAAGAACTTTAAATAATGGCTAAAGTATCTTCAGGCACTAACATTTTATAAATATACTCTAAATATTTATCAAATGATTGTCAATAATACTTTAGCAAGGCTGAATAATGGTACTTAAGCTCTACTTTAAAATAGTTTGTGATTCATGGTACTGATATTTGAGTGCTTTAAATATTTAGGGTCATTCTAAAAGTTTAACGAATTGGTGCAAAAATATCAATAGTTAAATACTAATAAAATTAGAAAATAAACAAAAATTGATATAGATTACATGGAAAAATTACATGGAGAAATATATACTAAAAATCAAATAATGCATGAATTAAAAAGAAGCAATTTCAGAAAATGCATAGCAATTTTTAATTGTTTGATTTGAAAATTTATATATTATTTCATAAAATTAATTTTTATATTAGAAAAAATTTATCAAGAAAGGGATTTTAAAATATCAATATTTTATCTTGATGTCCATAGATTTGGTGGTAATCCTCAGGTAATCCTTCCATCCCTGTGTCCCAAGTATCTAGAACTACAGGCTTGTGCTACCAGGCCTGGCTAATTCTTTTTCTGTCCTCTTTTTCTTTCTTTCTTTCTTTCTTTCTTTCTTTCTTTCTTTCTTTCTTTCTTTCTTTCTTTCTTTCTTTCTTTCTTTCTTTCTTTCTTTTTCTTTCTTTCTTTTTCTTTCTTTCTTTCTTTTCTCTCCTCCTCCTGCTCTTCCTCCTCCTTCTTCTTCCTCCTCCTTCTTCTTCTTCCTCCTCCTTCCTCCTCCTCCTTCTTCTTATTCTTCTTCCTGTCTGCTTTCTTCTTATTCTTTCTTTTCTCTTTCTCCTTCTCCTTCTTCTTTTTTATTCATAGGGCCAGGGTCTGTCTATGTTGCCCAGGCTAATGTCATACTCTTGGCCTCAAGCAATCCTCCCTCTTCAGCCTTCCAGAGCACTGGGATTACAGGCATGAGCCACTTCACTTGGCCCAAAATGTGTAGTTTTTATCAGAAAAAAATATCAGGGCTTTTAGTCCTCAGGAACTTAGTCAACTGAAAGGTAACAACTTCAAAGTTTATTTTAAGGATAGCATCTATTGTAATTTGTCTGAGTTTATCAGTCATGCAACCAATTAACAATCAATTTAAGACTATCTCCAGAGATAGTGTGTAAAATTAAAATCAGTATGTTCCTTCATCTTAACTAACTGGATATTACAGGTAACATTTTATTAAATATAGTGTAGTTACAATAAAAAGTTGAAATACCAACTTGCTCATGGCAGATGGCTCAGAAAATACGTTTTATTTGTATGATTATAATGCATATTTACCAGTCACTTCCAAATAAATTTTTCCAGTAATCTTATATGAAATATGCACTTTGTGATTTTAAAAAATCAGAATATGATATATTTATTCATTGTGAGAGAGATGAGTTTTAGCTGAGCTTCAATTGAATGACTCATGCTTCATTTGCACTGCCATTAACTTGCAATCACCCTTTAACTCCCCTTGGCTTTCATATTTCAAACATTCCAAGTGCCTAAAGTTACCCAAACTCTCATAGCAATTATCAAAACAAAACAAGTGGATAAATTCTACAATAAAAAGAAAGAAAAACTGGAACCCAGAATGATCATATGTGTATTATATCTCCCTCTCCCCACTCCCTCTTAAAAGCACTGGCTATCTGTTATTAATGTATTAATAAAGAAGCTGAGTCTCTGCTCTGTTACACTTATAAATCCTGAAAATTTACATTTGAATTTTAACAATGCATTTTCAGGAAATAAATTTTCATTACTAGAAAGACTGGTATGCATACACTCTGGAAAATTTGATGACAGCTGAGTAAAAATATAAGTTGAAGTGAGAAAGTGTCCATAAAAGTATGAGAAAAGAGCTGGGTTAGCAGCCTTTCTGATAGTGGCATAAGACCAGATAGCAAGGACAAGAATTGATGACCTGTATTTTTAAAAGGGGCATTTGAACAAGTGGAAAGTATCCCCTTTTAAAAAATAAGAACGTTGACTATTTTTGTTTTGCTCAGTTAGTGGATTTTACCTTTTTTGTGCCACTAGCAGTTCCTACATTGTTAATCATGCATTGGGGACCCTAGGTAACCAGAGGCAGGTTAGATTAGGTAATATAGGAGGAAATGCAATGATGCATGATCCTAATCCTTCTTGCCCCTCCGAGAAGTGCAATTCATCCAAGATTTATACTTTTGGAGAGCAACGTTACTTAAAATGTTCAAGGGCAATTGAACTTATAACAATTCCCTATACTTGAAATTGTGAAATGATATATGTCAATGACATTATGGTAAACATAATTGTATTGGAGTTATCACTCAAAATTATTTTGTCATTGGACAAAATGACAAAACACATTTACAGTTGTACAGGATTTATTCAATGGTCTGTATTATATTTTCTGGAAGACAGAATTATTTCGTGTAATTCTATAAATGGAGCAAGGACTATGCACAAGAAAGACTAGTTGCAACACTATGTGACCTTAGACAAATGATTTCAACTGTACTTAATTGGTTTCTTGATCTATAAATTGATAATGTTAAATACTTAATGCTCAACACTTTAGAATTATTAAATTAGATAATAAATGTTAAGTGCCTTCTGTAGTTCTTGTTTATAATGAGATTATTATTAAATGATATTTTGAATTTACACAGAACATATACTTTTCAAGCAAATTTGCATCTATCACTACAGTTGATCCCCTCAATCTAATGCTATGGAGTTGGTAGAGTTGTAATTACCGTGATTTTCCTAAAAAGCAAAGTTACAGAAAAAATTTCAGAAAAAATGTATAAAAAAGTTAAATGACTTTCTCACAGTTGTATGTTCACAGATATGTATGTGATTTAAGCCTAATCTTGTACCTGGATATCTAGATTTCTAGCTAGGCCAGAAAAATTTTCTTCAATTATTCCCTAAATTATATTATCCAACCCTTGTTTATTTTGTTCTTCACCCTCAGGGATGCCTATGATTCTTATGTTTGGCCTTTTTATATAATCCCACATTTTTTTGTATGTTTTGTCCTGCCTCTTGTTTCCGTGTTCTTTTTTGACTGATTTGTTTAGCTCATAGGTGTTATCTTCAAGCTCTGAGATGGTTTATTTTGTGTGATCCAGCCTATTAATGCTTTCCACTGTGTTTTGTAATTCCTGGAATGCATTTTTCATTTCCAGAATTTCTATTTGGTTTTTCTTTAATACTTTGATTATCTTAGAGAATTTTTCATTCATTTCTTGCATTGTTTTTATGGATTTTGTATTATATTTCTGTTTCCTCTTGTATTTCATTGAGCTTTCTTACAATCCAAATTCAAAATTCTTCATCTGTCATTTTAACAGTTTTGTTTAAGTTGGTATCCATTGCTGAGGAGCTATTGATTTATTTTGGGGGCATCTTTTTGCTCTGATTTTTCATGTTCCCAGAGATTGTCTTTTATCAAAAAGTCCCAAAACAACAAACGTTGGCATGGATGTGGAGAGATAGGAACACTCATACACTGCTGTTGGGACTAAAAATTAGTTCAACCTCTATGAAAAGTATTATGGAGATACCTCAAAGAATTACAAGTAAAACTACCATTTGATGCAGCAATCCCACAACTGGGTATTTACCCAAAGGAAAAAAAGACATTCTATAAAAAAATGCATCTGTACTTGAACGTTTATAGTAGCACAATTCACAATCGCAAAGATGTGGAGACAACCCAAGTGCCCATCAATACATAAGTGGATTAATAAAATGTGTCATATGTATACTACAGAGTATACTTAGCCACAAACAATGGTTAACTACCTCTTATATTATGCTGGATGGAGCTGGAGCCCTTTCTTGTAAGTATCACAAGAATGGAAAAACAAGCGTCACATGTACTCACTATTAAATTGGCACTAATTGATCAACACTTGAGTGCACACATGGAAGTAACATTCATTGGATGTTGGGCAGGTGAGAGGGGGAGGAGGTGATGAGTCAATTCACAACTAACAGGTGCAGTGCATGATGTTTGGGAAATCGGAATGCCTGTAACTCTGACTCGGGTGGTGCAAAGGCAATATATGTAACGAAAGTATTTGTACCCCCATAATATTCTGAAATAATATAAAAAACAACACAATTGAAAAAAATCATCTCCTTAACAAATAATTAATTATTTAAATAAACCTAATCAGTTTTCTATCTCAAAGCCTACTTCTGCTCATATTATATAACACTGCCTTTCTAGAACATATTAATATAAACACTATTAGGAAAGAACATATGACATTAATGAATAAGATCTGTAATATAACAGACCTTATAAGTTACTAATGTTGGAAAGAAATTGCAGAGTAATGACAAGGTTGAGCCCTTGTCTTCCAGAGTTAGTTTCTATAATTTTCAGGGAATAGATGATACCTCCAATCTATTGATCAACATGTTAGATGAATGGAAATAGTATTCTATTTGTTCAATATGGGATGAAATTCTTGTACTGCCTTTCCTTTTTTAAAAATAATTCTTAAAATATTAGTGGCCTATCCTTGTAAGATGATTTAAGTATAAACTTCCTGAGGATGGACCAGAGAATATTTTAAGGTTTAGTGTGTTATTTTTTGTTTAGAATCTTAAAATTAATGTTTATACAGCTTATGAACTGAGTTTCTTTGTTGCATCTATTTTACTTTCCTCTGAAAGCAAGAAAAAGTTATAAATAATTATTAGTCTATTATTTTTATATAGTTATTTTATATATTAGTTTTTTTATTTTTTTCCAGTAAATCATTATAATGAGCACTACTTTATTCTGTGAACTCTTTTTTCCATTTTGAGTTGATTTTTCTATAGTGTAGAAGGTGGGGATCTAGTTTCTTCTGCACATGGATGTACAGTTTTCCCAGCAATATTTATTTAAGAGATGGTCCTTTCCCCAATGTATGATCTTGGCACCGTTGTCAAAAATTAGTGGGCTGTAGATATACGTATTAATTTCTGAGTTGTCTAATATTTTCCATTGGTTTATATTTCTGTTTTTATGCCAGTGTTGTGATATTTTGGTTACTACAGCTTTGTAGTTTATTTTGAAGGCTGGTGTGATGCCTCCAACTTTGTTCTTTTGCTCAGGGTTGCTTTGGCTATTGTGGTTTTGTGTGGTTCCATACAAATTTTAGAATTTTTTCCTATTTCTGCAAAGAATGTCACTAGTATTTTGATAGAATTGCATTGAATCTGTGGATTTCTTTTGTTATTATGGTCATTTTATCGATATTCATTCTTCCTGTCCATCACCATGGAATGTTTTTCTATTTGTGTCCTCTTCAATTAATTTTGTCAGTGTTGTGTAGTTTTCCTTATAGAGGTGTTTCACCTCCTTTGTTAAATTTATTTTTATTTTTTGTAACTATTTTAAATGGGATTGCCTTCTTGATTTCTTTTTCAGCCAGCTCATTGTTTGGGTATAGAAACACTACTGAGTCTGTATGTTGATTTTCTATCTGGCAATTTCACTGAATTCATTTGTCAGTTCTAAAAATTTTGGGTAGAGGTCCTTAGACTTTTCTATACATGATTACGTTGTCTGCCAATGCAGCTTTTTATCTCTTAAGCTCTCCATAACTCAATTATTAAATGTTGGTGTTCCTCAAAACTTTATTCTTGGACTTCTTCTCATAATATATTATTTATTCTATATCGATGCCTTCAGTTATCATTCATAAATTATTAGTGACCCCCAAATGTTAATCTCCAGATGTTATTTCTTACTTTTAGCTCCAAATATCCAACTTCCATAGTACATTCCCATTTTGTTGTCCCTCTGGCATCTCAAAATTAGAATATCACTTTATGAAACTTTCATCCTTTTATACAAATTTGCTCTTCTTTTATTAATATATTTCCTATCATAGTGAATGCTAACACCATCCACAATATCACCCAGTCAGGAATTCTACGAGTTACCATTGATGCTTCATTCTTTGTTACTCTCAATGGACTTCAAATTATTTTGAATTCTTTCTCTCAACATGTCTTAAGTCAATCATTTGTTCTCCATCTCGTGGCCACTAATTTTGTTCATACAATAATTCTTCCATGTTTGATTTATTGCTTCAATCTCATAATTGATCTTACTGACCTTGTTCTTGTTTCTCATATACTCTGTTCTAGCTTCTACTGATGGAATAATTGTTAATAAGTGTGTTCAGAATAGCCTATTAGTTAATGAGAACTATTTTGAGTAGACACAAATTACCCTGTGTCTTTTATGAGAGCCTGAAAATGACAACATGAGAATATTTTAGCATGGCATATAATTCATGCTCATAATAATGATTTATATTCATCAGAAAAACATTGCATACACAAATTGCTCTGATTCAAAAATATGGAAAAACAGAAAAAATTAATAGAAATGTTCACTTAAATCTTTAATATTTAAAATAAACACATAAGCACACTTGTACACAAGACACACATATACATGCACATGCACACACCAAAAGTGATTGAATTTCATTATTTAAATATAGAAGGCAAATTTCTCTACAATGCCACATAAACAGAATGGGGTTATACTTTGATATTTCCACAAATTATAAACATGTTGATAATAGCTTTGTCAAATATATCAGCACTAGGGAAAATATAAATGCCATTCTGTTGACAGAAAGGTGTTAATAATATGTTAGAATTATATGTGAGTAAAAGAGTAAAGCATATCAATATTTTATGGAGTGTCTTCTTTTACCACAAATGTCAAGGAGCCTGAAATATTGATTTCATAACTTTTGAACATCTATCTTAAGTGTTTCTCTTTTGAATACAAAAATAAAAATTATGTTAGTTTTTGATTGCTACCATAACAAGTTACCACACACTCAGTGGCTTCAAACAACACAAATTTATAATTTTACAGTTCTAGAAGTTTGATATCTGAAATACGTCTCACTGGGCTAAAATTAAGGTGTCAGCAGGCTTGTGTTCCTTTCTGGTAGTTCTAGGGGACAACTTATTTTTTTGCCTTTTCCAACTTCTAGAGACGAACCATATTTCCTCACTCATGGCCCCCTTCTTCCATCTTCAATGCCATAAACAACAGATCAAGTCTTTCACACTGAACTTCTTTGACCTCCTCTTCTGATTCCCTCTTCCACTTTTAAGGACCCTTATGATTACATTGTACCCACCCAGATAATTCTAGATAATCTCCCTGTTTTAAGGCCAACTGGTTAGCAGCCTAACTCCATCTGTGATCTTAATTTGTTTTTCCAAGGTAATATAACATATTTACAAGTTCTGGGAATTAGAACTTGGACATCTTTGGGGGACCATTACTCTTCCTACCACAAGGATATCTTTACTTTTTATTATAAACGTGACATACTTAGTTGATTTTTTGGAAGTTCGATCTTGAAACTAATTTTTTCCTCTGCCTCTTTCTCTCTCTCTCTCTCTCTCTCTCTCTCTCTCTCTCTCTCTCTCTCACTCTTCTATCCTCCCTCCCTCCCTTCCTTAACCCACACAATTGCAAATATCTACTGAACATAGCAATCTAGCTATGATCTTTTCGGAGCCATGATATATTACTTTGTGTTGTAGTGATTTTTACATGTGTCTGTCTCCCTCATGAGATCGTAAGCATCTGGAAGGAAGAGACCTAAGCCTTTTCTTAGTCTCATATTCATACATTATATATGCTGCTACTAGACAGAACACCTTATAAATATGGTTTGAATGAATTAAAACCTTTACAGATCAATAGAGGCCTTGATGATCTAAGCAATTTTCCTAAGGTCACTGAACACACCTCCTGTCTTCTGTCAAACTAATGTTCCCCTCCAGCATCACAGAAAAAAAGACAAAACAATGGGGCACTTATTCATTCAAAGGTATTTTTTAAGTATTTTCTGTATGCTAGGCTTTTTTTTTTT
>MPIZ01001205.1:1583092-1630840 GCA_003258685.1 Prolemur simus
TTCTGTCAGTTGTCTGTTTGCTCTCATGATAGTTTCTTTGGCTGTGCAGAAGCTTTTTAATTTGATCTGGTCCCATTTATTTATTTGTGTTGTTGCTGTGATTGCCTTTGGTGTCTTCTTCACAAATTCTTTGCCTAGGCCAATGTCTAGAAGAGTATTTCCAACATTTTCCTCTAGAATTCTTATAGTTTTACACCTTAGGTTTAAGTCTGTTATCCACTGTGAGTTGATTTTTGTGAAAGGTGGAAGATGTGCATCCTGTTTCAGTCTTCTACGTGTGGCTATCCAGTTTTCCCAGCACCATTTATTAAATCAGGATTTCCCCAGTGTATGCTTTTGTCTGCTTTGTCAAAGATCAGATGGCTATATGAGGCTGGTTTTATATCTGGATTCTCAGTTCTGTTCCATAGGCCTATGTTTCTGTTGTTGTGCCAGTACCATACTGTTTTCATTACTAAAGCCTTGTAGTATAGTTTGAAGTCTGTTAAATTGATGCCTTCCATTTTATTCATTTTGCCTAGGATTGTTTTTTCTATACGGGGTCTTCTCTGGTTCCATACAAAATGTAAAATTATTTTTTCTATATCTGTAAAAAATCATGTTAGTATTTTAATAGGGATTGCATTGACTCTGTAGATCACTTTGAGTAGTATAGACACTTTAACAGTATTGATTCTGCTGACCGTTGAACATGGTATGGTTTTCCAATACTATCGGTGATCACCTTGAATAAGAGATATTTCCATCTGCCATTGTTTCTGAACTCACATAGGTCTTCTTAGATATACTTTCATATCATTTTTCTGTTAGTTTGCTTGTAATCCATCCTGAAGGAGGTTAAAATAGAATCATGATTTAAAAAACCTTAGTGAGGGGGAGGGGCAAGATGGCGGAGTGGAGGTGACCTCCTGGATTCGTGCTCGCGGAGAGGAAGGCATGGATCTTGACCTGCCACAGCGCTAGAGGATTGCTCCCCCACAGGAATGGAGGGGTGAACCCACGGAGAATCACCATGGGACACAGAGAACAAGAAAAAACAGAGGTGAGTGGGAAATCAGACCGAGATAATTTGGAGAGTGTGGGACGGAAAACAGACAGCGGAGTGCGGGACGGCCGTACCTGCCTCACCGGCGAGTGAGGGGGTTCAGCCCTACAGCAAAGCGGCTTGATCTCCCCACTGACCCCCACATCCACTCGGTCAGGGATCTGACTGAAATTGGTGCAGAATCACCGCGGGAGACACGGAGCTCTGAGGACAGGTGACATAAGCGGGAGGGAGCTTAGATTCGGGCCAGTCTCCTTGGTGCCCTGTCTCTTGGAGAGACAGACGCGGACCTGCACCGAGGCGAGGGGCCGCGAGCATGAAATATTAAAGCGGGATTTTTGCTCTGTTCTTCCCCTACAGCGGCTTTCCGGCGGGGGAGCTGCTGTGGGCCCTGGCGCCTGCCGAGCTCTGAACACTCTCCCCCAGCGCACGCGACAGGCGGTTGTGCGGTCGCCATATCAGTTCCCACAGCTTAGACGCTGAGGATCCATAGGGGGCCGTGCAGTCCCACACAACTCCCCCTTTCATAGGCCGCGTCACAACGCCAAGAGCCGTGGCTCTGTGTGAACTCTGTGAACGGGAGACATCAGCGGGAAAGAGCTAAGACTCTTGATCTCGGAATAACAGGGTTTTTTTTTTTTATTTTTTATCTCTCTGTTTCTTTCTTTTTTCTTTTCTTTCTTGCTCTCCCTTTTTCTTTTTCCTGTTATTGATTTATTTCTTTATTTTTTTATTTTTATTTTATTTTTTATGTTTATTTTATATTATTTTATTTTACTCTTTTATTTTTTTGTTATCTCTTTCTTTCTTTCTTTCTTTCTTTCTTTCCTTTTCTTTTCTTTCTTGTTTTCCCTTTCTTTTTCTTGTTATTCATAGTTTCTTTTTTTATTATTTTTTTAGTATTATTATAGTGGGTTTTTTTGTTTGCTTGTTTGTTTGGCTGGTTTTTTTTTTTTTTTTTTTTTTTNGAATAATCCTCTCTATCAAATAGCCGGCTTCCTTTGAAATATAAAATAAATTTCGAAAACAGTTAAAAAAAAAAAAAAAAAAAAAACCTTAGTGAGATGCATTCTATTCCAAATTGATATACCAAAGCCATTCTTGGATATTAATCTTCCTGGGGGTAAAAATAAGTACCTACAGATCAAAATGTACTTTGCTAAGGAGATGTTCCATGGAATAATAATACATAAGAATTATACAATAACTGTCAATGATTCTTGCTTCTTTCTAAAATGTACTTTTTAGAGTACTTTGAAGGTAGATTCTGCCAAGACCTATTAGAGGAATTCTGAGCTCCAGCCAAATAGTCCTGTTTATTACTCTCAAATCCTGCCACATCCTTTCCCATCTTTCTGCTTCTGCTCCCACAATTCCCCACATATGGTAAATTTATTAGTGTCAGAATAGTGTCTTGTACCTCTTAGAAGCATTGGTACCTGGCAAAATGGACTGGTAAATTAAGTTTTCTGTTTCATGATTGACTGGAACAGCCTGAGAGATGCTCAAAAAATATTTACTAAATAAATAAATTATTTAATTCAAATGAATTGGCTTTCTTTTACTCAAGAATATTTAGTAGGTGGTAAGGTATGAGTAGTTTTTACTTGTATTTAATCAAGTTTCTTTCAATATATTATTAACTATATGAACTTTTCCTATCTCTCTCTTTATATATATATATATATATATATATATGTAAATCAATTTTTCAGAATTATGTGAATGATATTTTTGGTTAGCAGAGCGGGCTTTGCATCTTAATTATGGAACAGAATATTCAAACAGAGATTAAAATGGGATTTCAGTTAATGGTTCAACAGCCGGATTTCTGGGGCTCACATATGTAACTAGACGTGTGATTAGAATCCAATACCTCTGAGTATATTGCAAATTTCATTTATATTTCCTGCTTGGTTCTACTATTTTTGTCTCCCTAACAAACCTTAGAGAGTAGGGCTTTGGGGGTTTTGTCTTTGGAATGATTTAGACAACTTTGACCCTGTATAGTGATTTCCTTGAAGTAATGGGCCACAAAAAAAAAAAAAAAAAAAAATGAAGACTAATATAGGGCTGCTGAATTTTTGTTTTGACAAGGTAAAAAAAAGAATACTTATAAAAACAAAGCACCAATAATAACTTTCAGTTATTATGTTAATTGTAGCATAAAATCATAAACATTTTAACACCACAAAAATAGAAGAAAGTATATTCAGAAAGTAGGGAAAGATATACTCACACTAACATAGGTAACAACAAGTACATACATGTATAAATTTGTGTATATGTATTTCTGCATATATGAATAGTATATGAAAAATCATAAAATTACATTTATTTTGTGATCTTACATTGCTTTCTTGAAACCAATATGTTAATTTGCAGATTATAATCAATAGTTAAACAACAGAAGGTAATGCTCAAAAATACAATTTGTTCTAGAATTTCATTTTTATTAGAGTTGTTATTGAAAACCCAGATTCACATAGGTGTATTGATTAAAAAAAAGGTTGTAGCTCAGACTTGGGGAGATGGGGGGCACGGGCGATATATATAACCTAAACTTTTGTATCCCCATAATAAGCTGAAATTAAAAAAAAAGGTTGAATTAATAACTTCCTTGATGTAACTGCATATGTTATCAATGTGCCCCTCCATCTGGAGAACAGAAGTGATTAAGAATGAATATAATGCTTTTGAGATTGTTATGATCACAAATGCAAGGACAGAGGAATAAGGCTAAGAGGAATGTTATCTACTGCATTTCACTTGAAAACTGGCCTCTTGCAAACTACAAACATTGTTACGAAGTGGAGAAGTCTTCATTTGGGAAACAAAATGCATGTGAAATCTTTCCAAGTGGGACAAAAAATGGAAAATGAACAGGTGAATAGAAATGCTGATGTAACTGAACATAAACTGAAAGAAACCAAGAGGCTGTCAAGTCAGATTTTTCACCTTCCAGTCTCCTCCAGCATGGAAAACATTAGCAAGTAAGGATGAAGTGTCTTGATAGGTGGTCCTGAGATCGAGCTCTGACCTCATGGCCTATGTGCAATGTATAGGATATCCAGAAATCCCCACGTAGTTTAGTGGGAGCACGTAGAGATGTTTAGAACAGCAGTCTTGAAATGGAGCATACAGAAAAGTTACCAAAGAATATATAGTTTTAAGAGAACTGGTTTCCCTTTCTTCAATTTCTACATATATCTACATTAAAACTGTTCTGCCTAAGATCAAACCTTTTTTCATTCCCCATCTCCTCTTTCATAACAACACTTACTCCCATTTTACAAAAGAAGCAAATATTTTCTACCCATCTCAACTATTTAATGTGGCATATTGCTTCAGGGAACAGAGAAAAAAAAGACACCAAATAAGAAGTAATTGCAAATATTGAAAAAAAATTGAAAGAGGATCTAATGAGGAATATCAAATAATTTAGTAACATTTGTATAACAAAACTCTTTCCATTCCTATTAATTTATGTAAACTTGTTTCCTCACTGTTTGTCTGTAAACAATAAAATATAATACAGAACCCCATCTATAAGCAGTTGAAATAATTGTGATTATCCATTTTAAGAGACATATTTCCAATATTTGTTTTGAACACTGTGTTTTATTAATAATTGTAAGTCAAACCAGAAGAAATGCTAGCACTCTGTGCTGTATATTATAGAATTAAGAAATACAAACAATATTTTTTAAATGACAAATTACATATTTTTTGCTGAGAATTATGATAGTACTTATATAAAACTTAAAATATAAACAAAAATTAATAATTTACAGTGCTCGCTTCAGCAGCACATATACTAAAATTGGAATGATACAGAGAAGATTAGCATGGCCCCTGCGCAAGGATGACACACAAATTCGTGAAGCGTTCCATATTTTTGAACCCTGTGGACAGGAGACCTCACCCGGGAAAAAGCTTAGACTCTGGGGGGTTTCTGCGGCAATGCATCACTTAAAGGGAAAGGTGTGGTACTGTGCTAAGTCGAGGGACCGTGAACGCAGAATAATAGAGCGTTTTTTTTTTCTCTTTTTCTTCTTCGGTGGCCCTCCCGCTGGGGAGCTGCGGTGGGCTCTGGTGCTCACCGGGCCCCCGGCTCTGGCGCCTGCCAAGCTCTGGACATTCTCCCCCAGCACCGCGATTGGCGGCCTCATGGTCGCCATATTGGGGTCCACAGCCTAGCTGCTGCAGAACCATAGGGTGCTGCATGGGTCCCTTGGCAGCTCTCTTTTATAATCCATAAACCCACGCCAAGAGCTGTGGCTTTGTATGAACACTGTAGACAGGAGACATCAGCGGGAAAGAGCTTAGACTCTGGGGGATCCCCGCGGGGGAGGCAGCAATTAAAGGGAAAGGGGTGGAACCGCGCTGAACCGGGGAACCGGGATCGGGGAATTATAGAGTGTTTTTTTTTTCTTTCTTTTTTCCTCTTTTTCTTCCTCAGTGGCTCTCTGGCTGGGGAGCTGCTGTGGGCTCTGGTGCTTGCCAGACCCCCGGCTCTGGCGCCTGCCAAGCTATGGACATTCTCGCCGAGGGCCGGTGATCGGCGGCCCGCAGTTGCCATCTTGGGACCCACAGCATAACTGCTGCGGAACCATAGGGTGCCGCGCGGGTCCCCAGGTAGCTCCCTTTTATAGTATGAACTCTGTGGACAGGAGACATCAGCGGGAAAGAGCTAAGACTCTAGGGGATCCCCACAGGGAAAGGGCACTTAAAGGGAAAGGAACAGAACTGCGCTAAGGTGAAAAGCCACGAAGGGTCACGGAATAACAGATTTTCTTTTCCCTTTTTCTTTTTATTTTTATGCGTATTTTTTAAATTTTTATTATTATTATTATTATTAGTTTTTTTCTCTTTTTTTCTTTTTTTTTCTTTCTTTTTCCTTTCTCCTCTTCAGTGGCCCTCTACCCCAGGAACTACTGTATACTCCTGAGCATCCCAGGCCCACAGCTCTGGTGGCTACCAGACCCTGAAAATTCACCCCCAGTGCTGGTGATCTGTGGGTGGGCAGTCGCCATTGTGGGGTCCAAGGCCTAGCTGCTGCAGAGCCATAGGATGCCAGGTGGCTCCCCAAGGGGCTTCCTCCCCTGGTCCGTGGACCCTCTCCAGGTCCCCCTCCCAGCGGTGAACACTGAGGGCTTCCCCAGAAGCAAGAGTGTGGAGCCTGGACCTTGGGGAAATTGGGAAGGGTAGATCTTTGCCTGTGGGAGCCGCAGCAGCTGGGGCACTGAGTGAGCGAGGGCACAACCTCCTCCCTCTAGCGAGTGTCTTCCCTGCGGAAACAGACAGAAACCACTCCTCTAGAGGAAGAAACAAAAGACGGGAAAAAAAGAGAGAGAGAGAGAGACTTTTTGCTTGAAAATAGTGTGAATCCTGCCTGCTAACTGAAAGTCCACAACACAGTGACTTTACTTGCCAAACTGGTCTTAGGTCAAGCCAATACTCTGGGGGTGGACCCATCAGAAGCAGCCCCCCAACTGAGATAGAAAAAACTCTAAACAACACACAACAGTCTCTCCCTCTGGACAAAAGAAGCAACATACCTAGATTGCTTCACAGCCTAAGAACAGAGTATAAGGCGTGCTGTTAGCCAGAACAGCTGTGAGAAAAAACCTAACGATAGATCCAGATGGGAAGTGCTCAGCGGAAAAATATGGGGAGCACAAAGAACCAAACAGAAACCTCACCCCCAAAGAGAAATACCAGCTCTCTTCCAATTGACACAAACCAGATTCAAAATACCAACATGTTACAGGAAGAATTTCAGTTATGGATTATAAATAAGCTGAATAATATACAAGAAAAAATGGATAACCAACACAAAGAAACCACAAAAAAAAATCCAGGATTTGGAAGAAAAATTCACAAAGGAAATTGAAATATTGAAGAAAAACCAAACTGAACTCCTGGAAATGAAGAATTTATTCAGGGAGCTACAAAAACACAATGGAAAGTTTCTAGAGCAGGGAAGATCAAACAGAAGAAAGAATCTCAGAGATTGAAGATAACTCTTTCCAATTAAATAAGTCAGTAACAGAGATAGAGCAAAGAAATAAGAGAAAAGATAAGAGTCTACAAGAAATGTGGGATTATGTGAAAAAGCCTAACATGAGAGTTATCGGCATCCCTGAGGGTGAAGAAGATAATAAGCAAGGGCTGGATAAGTTATTGGAAGACATAATAGAGGAAAATCTCCCAGGCCTTGCTAAAACTCTAGATATACAGGTTAAAGAAGCTCAAAGAACCCCTGGGAGATTTATAGCAAATAGGAAAACACCACGCCACATAGTCATCAGACTTACCAAAACATCCACTAAAGAGACCCTTCTTCGAGCTGTAAGGAGAAAGAAACAAGTAACATACAAAGGGAGGCCCATTAGAATTACGCCAGATTTCTCAACTGAAACTTTACAAGCAAGAAGAAGTTGGGGCCCCATTCTCACTCTTCTGAAACACAATAATGCCCAGCCTAGAATCTTGTACCCAGCTAAGCTAAGCTTTCTATATGAAGGAGAAATTAAGACATTCTCAGATAAACAAGGACTGAGGGAATTCACCAAGACAAGACCAGCCCTCTAAGAAGTAATCAAAACAGAGTTACACATGGATCAGCACAAGAAAGACCCACAAATGTAAAACCACCCAAGAGCTAATCAAATTCCAGCCACCACAATGGCTCAAAACAGAAAAGATAGCAATGAAGTTCTACCCAACAAGATGAACAGAAATCTGTCCCACTTATCAGTTCTCTCACGAAATGTCAATGGCCTGAATTCCCCACTCAAGAGACATAGACTGACCCAGTGCATAAAAAAAAACACAAACCAAGTATCTGCTCTCTTCAGGAAACTCACCTAACCTGCAAAGTGGCATTTAGACTGAAAATAAAAGGATGGAAATCGATATGTGAAGCAAACAGTAGCCAAAAGAAAGCTGGTGTGGCAGTTTTAATTTCCAATAACTTAGTTTTTAAACCAACAAAAGTAATAAAAGACAAATATGGTTACTACGTACTGGTGAAAGGCACAATTCAACAAGAAGACATAAACATACTTAATATATATGCACCCAACTTAGGTACACACAGATTCATAAAGCAAACCCTACTTGATCTGAACCAAATGATAGACAACAATACTGTAATAGCTGGAGATTTTAAAACCCCACTGACAGCACAGAATAGACCCTCCAAACAGAAAATAAACAAAGAAATAGTAAACTTAAATAGAATGCTAGAACAAATGGGCCTGACTGACATCTACAGGACATTCTACTCAAAATCCACTGAATATACATTCTTCTCATCAGCTCATGGGACATTCTCTACGACTGACCATATCCTAAGACATAAAGCATGTCTTAAAAACTTTAAAAAAATAGAAATTATACCATGCATCTTCACAGATCACAGGGGAATAAAAGTAATAATTAACCCTAACAGGAACTCTCATTCCTACTCAAAGTCACGGAAGCTAAACAACCTTCTCCTGAACAACTATATTGTAAAGGAAGAAATCAAGTCAGAAATCAAAACATTCTTTGAATTAATTGACAAAAAAGACACAACTTATCAAAATCTATGGGACGCAGCTAAAGCAGTCCTGAGAGGAAAATTCATTTCCATAAATTCCTATTTCAAAAAGACAGACAACTTACAAATAGACAACTTAATGAATAGACTCAAAGAGCTGGAGAAAGAAGAACAGACTGACCCCAAACCCAGCAGAAGGCGATAAATTATTGAGATCAAATCAGAATTAAATGAAAAGGACAACAAAAATACCATAAGGGAAATTAATAAAACAAAAAAATAGTTATTTGAAAAGATAAACAAAATAGACACACCACTGGCTAGACTAACCAAGAGCAGAAAAGAAAAATTTCTAATAACTTCCATCACGAACATGAAAGGAGAAATCACAACCAACGCCACAGAGATACACGATATCATCTATGAATTCTACAAAAATCTTTATGCACACAAACTGGAAAATGTGGAGTAAATGGACAATTTTTTAGAAACAGATAGCCTTCCCAAGCTCAATCAGGAAGAAATAGAATTCCTGAAAGACCAATATCAAGAACTGAAATCGAAACAGCAATAAAAATCTTTCCCAAAAGGAAAAGCCCTGGTCCAGATGTGTTCACACCCGAATTTTTCCACACATACAAAGATGAACTGGTGCCCATCCTACATAAACTATTCTCCAATATCGAGAAGGATGGAATTCTCCCCAACACATTTTACCAAGCTAATATAACATTGATACCAAAACCAGGAAAGGATGCAACAAGAAAAGAAAGCTACAGACCAATTTCTCTCATGAACATAGATACAAAAATTCTCAATAAAATCTTAGCAAATCATATCCCAGTGCTTATTAAAAAAATAATTCATCACGAACATGTAGGCTTCATCCCAGAGATGCATGGGTGGTTCAACATACAAAAATCAATAAATGTAATTCACCACATAACTAGAAGCAAAAATAAAGAGCATATGATCCTCTCAATAGATTCAGAAAAACGATTTGACAAAATTCAACACCCTTTTATGATAAGAATGCTTAACAAAATAGGCATAAATGAGACCTACCTAAAAATGACACAAACCATATATGACAAACTGACAGTCAACATCATACTGAATGGGGAAAAATTGAAAGCATTCCCACTAAGAACTGGAACAAGACAAGGCTGCCCACTGTCTCCATTACTTTTCAACATAGTATTGGAAGTCCTTGAGAGAGCTATCAGGCAAGAGAACAGAATCAAGGGTGTCCAAATAGGGACAGAAGAGATCAAACTCTCACTCTTCGCTGATGATATGATATTGTATCTGGAAAACCCCAAGGACTCAACCAAGAGACTCCTGGAATTAATTAATGAATTCAGTAAAGTCTCAGGGTACTAAAATCAATACACACAAATCAGAGGCATTCATATATGCCAATAACATTTAATCAGAGAACCAAATTAAGGACTCAATACCCTTCAAAATAGCAACAAAGAAAATAAAATATCTAGAAATATATTTAACTAAAGAGGTAAAGGACCTCTATAGAGAGAACTATGAAACACTGAGGAAAGAAATTGCCAAACACGTAAATAGGTGGAAAATCATACCATGCTCATGGATTGGAAGAATCAACATTATTAAAGTGTCTATAATACCCAAAGTAATCTAGAGATTCAATGCAATCCCTATTATATTTCGAACATCATTTTTCACAGATTTAGAAAAAATTATTATACACTTTTTATGGAACCAGAGAAGACCCCGTATAGCAAAAGCAATTTTAAGCGATAAAAATAAAATGGGAAGTATTAATTTGCCAGACTTCAAACTATACTACAAGGCTGTGGTTCTTAAAACTGCTTGGTATTGGCACAAGGGCAGGGACACAGACCAGTGGAACAGAACAGAAAATCCAAATATAAAACCATCCTCATATAGCCATCTAATCTTTGACAAAATAGACAAAAACATAATCTGGGGACAAGAATCCCTATTCAATAAATGGTGCTGGGAAAACTGGATAGCCACATGTAGAAGACTGAAACAAGACCCACAGGTTTCACCTCTCACAAAAATCACATCATGTCAGATAACAGATTTAAACCTTAAATGGGAAATGATTAGAATTCTAGAATAAAATGTAGGAAAGACTCTTACAGACATGGGTCTAGGCAAAAAAATTATGAAGAAGACCCCTAAAGCAATCACAGCAACAACAAAAATAAAGGAATGGGACCTGATTAAATTAAAAAGCTTCTGCACAGCCAAAGAAACAGTCATGAAAATAAACAGACAGCCTACAGAAAGGGAAAAAATTTTCGCATGGTACACATCAGATAAAGGACTGATAACAAGAATCCATTTAGAACTCACGAAAATCAGTAAGAAAAAATCAAACAACCCTATCAAATGTGTGCAAATGACATGAATAGAAATTTTTCAAAAGAAGATATAAGAATGGCTAACAAACATATGAAAAAATGCTCAACATCCCTAATCATCAGGGAAATGCAAATCAAAACCACAATGAGATACCACTTAACTCCGGTGAGAATGGCCTTTATCAAAACATCCCGAAAGAACACATGTTGGCGTGGATGTGGAGAGACAGGAACCCTCATACACTGCTGGTGGGAATGCAAACTAGTGCAACCCCTGTGGAAAGCATTATAGAGATACCAGCAATCCCATTTTTGGGATTCTACCCAGAAGAACAAAAGTCATTCTATAACAAAAACACCTGTACCCAAATGTTTGTAGCAGCACAATTCACAATTACAAAGATGTGGAAACAACCCAAATGCCCATGAATCCACGAATGGATTAGTAAATTTTGGTATATGTAAACCATGGAGTATTACTCAGCTGTAAGAAATAATGGTGATACAACATCTCTTTGGTTCTCCTGGAGAGAGTTGGAACCCATTATATTAAGTGAAGTATCCAAAGAATGGAAAAACAAGCATCACATGTACTCACCAGAAAATTGGTTTCCCTGATCATCACCTAAATGTACATCTGGGAAGGATACCAATTGGATATCAGACTGAGATGGGGGTAGGGGGAGGGTATCGGTGGATGCCCACATGATGAGTGTGTTTCGCACTGTCTTGGGAATGGTCATGCTTGAAGGTACTGACTCATCGAGTTGGGGCTTGGGGGGAGGGGATGGAGTTATGACTACATGGTGAGTACCAGGCTCACTGTCTGGAGAATGGACACGCTTGAGGCTCTGACACAGGGGGATGGGCGGGACATGGACAATGTATATAACCTGAGCTTTTTTACCCCAATGAAGAGCTGAAATAAAAATAAATAAATAAATAAATAAATAAATAAATAAATAAATAAATTGGAACTAACCAATCAGCACTCATGTGCACAGATGGAAGTAAAATTCAATGGAAATCATGCAGGTGGGAGGGGGGAGGTTGGCCTGGTTGAAATCACACCTAATGAGTACAATGTACACTATCTGTGTGATGGACATACTTATACTTTGACTCAAACTGTACAAAAGCAATCCAGGTAACCAACATATTTGTACCCACATAATATTCTGACATTCAAAAACTTAAAAACTGCCTGCCATACATCCTTTGATTGTAAGATAATATTTATTTTTATGTATTCAATAAAAACTTTTTAAAATCTAAAAAATAAAAAATAATAATTTACAGAAGAGATGGTCTGGAAAGAAGACTTTAAGAAGAAAATTGAGGCTGGGTGCGGTGGCTCATGTCTGTAATCTTAACACTCGGGGAAGCTGAGGCGGGAGAAGCACTTGAGGTCAGGAGTTCGAGACCAGCTCTGAGCAAGAGCAAGACCCCGAGTCTACTAAAAATAGAAAGAAATGATCTGGACAGCTAAAATTATATAGAGAGACAAAAAAGTTAGCCAGGCACGGTGGCACATGCCTGTAGTCCCAGCTACTCGGGAGATGGAGGCAGAAGTATTGCTTAAGCCCAGGAGTTTGAGGCTGCTGTGAGCTCGACCCCACAACACTCTAGCCCAGACAACAGAGCAAGACTGTCTCAAAAAAAAAAAAAGAAGAAGAAGAAGAAGAAGAAAATTGGCCGGGCGCGGTGGCTCACGCCTGTAATCCTAGCACTCTGGGAGACCAAAGCGGGTGGATTGCTCGAGTTCAGGAGTTCGAGACCAGCCTGAGAAAGAGCGAGACCCCCGTCTCTACTAAAAAAATAGAAAGAAATTATCTGGCAAACTAAAATATATATATATAAAAAATTAGCCGGACATGGTGGCGCATGCCTATAGTCCCAGCTACTGGAGAGGCTGAGGCAGTAGGACCGCTTAAGCCCAGGAATTTGAGGTTGCTGTGAGCTGGGCTGACACCATGGCACTCACTCTAGCCCGGGCAACACAGCAAGACTCTGTCTCAAAAAAAAAAAAAAAAAAAAAAGAAAAGAAGAAGAAAATTGAAATGATGTAAAATTTCTTACTTTTATAGAAGAGCTGTTTCATTTCTTAAATGGATGATAGAGGATATCAAATTGCCATGGTGTGTGGATTCCATTGGTACTTTTGAAAAGATGATATAAGAGTTTTATTTGTAAATGTCAATATCTATTATACTCTCTTCAAGTATTTAAAATTATTATAAAAAACTTCACTTATCAACTAAAAATAAGAGATATAGTACATTTTTTCTAGAAATTTTTAGGGGTTATCCAAACAAATACATTCAAACCCCACTGAAAAAGAATGCATTTATATCAAGGATGCTTTGTATGTTTATTTTACATCTAGTATCTATAATGCAGAAAAATATTGTAGATAAAAATACGAAAAATATTGGACTAGAAACTAGATTCTGGATCCAATTTTACACTGACATGTTTAGCATGTACCCCAACACTGTTTAGTCATCTTTTTCTAAAATGCAGATTAAAAAAATTGACTAATATGTTTATATTAGTCAAATTTTACTTTATTTTATTTTGTGAGACGTTCATATCACTTAACTCCAGTGAGAATGGCCTTTATCAAAAAGTCCCAAAACAATACATGTTGGTGTGGATGCGGAGAGACAGGAACACTCATACACTGCTGGTTGGACTGCAAACTAGTGCAAACCCTGTGGAAAGCATTATGGAGATACCTTAAACAGATTCAAGTAGACCTACCATTCAATCCAGCAATCCCATTTTTGGGCATCTACCCAAAGGAACAAAAGTCATTCTATAAAAAAGACACCAGTACCTGAATGTTTATAGCAGCACAATTCACAATTGCAAAGATGTGGAAACAACCAAAATGCCCATCAATTCATGAGTGGATTAGTAAATAGTGGTATATGTATACCATGGAGTATTACTCAGCTATAAGAAATAATGGTGATATAGAATCCCTTTTGTTCTCCTGGAGAGAATTGGAACCTATTCTATTAAGTGAAGTATCCCAAGAATGGAAAAACAAGCACCACATGTACTCACCAGCAAATTGGTTTCCCTGATCATCACCTAAGTGTACATTTGGGAATAACACCAATTGGGTATTGGACTGAGGTGGGGGGTGGGAATAGGGGATGGGTGTATAGCTGCATGATGAGTGCGTTGCACACTGTCTGGGGAATGGTCATGCTTGAATGTTCTGACTCAGGGGGATGGGGGATGGAGGGTGGGGGGAGGGGATGTGGGTATAACTACATGATGAGTGCAATGCGCACTGTCTGGGGAATGGACACGCTTGAAGTTCTGACTCGAGGTGATGGGCGGGACATGGGCAATATATATAACCTGAACTTTTGTACCCCTATAATAAGCTGAAATAAAAAAAATAAAAAATAAAAAAAGAAACATCATGGACAGCAAGAAGCACATATTAATTTGCAACTGTCCTATATGCAAGATATTTTTTAGACAGAAAGGTTCGTGAACAATCAGACATCTGGCTGGCTGTCCATCGTGCGTGTGTTTGTGTGCATGTGTGTTTGTGTGTGTGTACCTATATCAATGTCAGTATCTTCTGCTTGTGCACTTTACTTTGCCTTGTGCACCCTTCTTTATATCATTGTCATTAACCCCTTTTGAACTCCTCTATCTCCTTGTTTAGATATCATCTTCCCAAAAGCCAATACGCAAGCCAATCAATGACTGCACCATCATCTTGTCCTTTCCTACCGTTAGAATATAGGAACTGTCTCTCCTTTTGTGTCAGGTCTTACGATTTATATCCCAGCACTTTCCACCTTCTCAGATACCTTGCACTGTACATTTTCCTTCACTTTCCTGTGAAATCAGCCTTTCCATCTCCACACTTTTTACCATTTACATTTCTTCAATGCAGAACCTCTTTGTTGTGAAATATATTCATATAAAATGATATACATAGTGAAATTCACAATTAAAAATGATAATAAAGTCAATACCTCCTACCTACATTAAAAAATAGTCAATCCTCATTATTCATGGATTTTGTATTTGCAAATTCACTTATTTGCTTAAATTTATTTGTAACTCTGAAATTCATACCCATATCAGTTTCATAGATATTTGTGGACATGCACAGAATGGCAAAAATATAAATAAATAAATAAATAAATAAATAAATAAATAAAGAGTTGCCTAACTTGCACATTCCTGAGATTGAAGAAGGTGACACTCTGCCTTTTTGTTTCAGCTCCCATACTGTACATGAATGTCCTTTTCTCTGACTAAATATTTAGTGCCAAGTATTTTTGAATTTTTGTTCTTTTTGTTTTTGTGGTTTTGCTGTTTAAGATGGCCCCCAAGCATAGTGTTGAAGTGCTATCTAATGTTCCGATGTTTAAAGAACATCTTTTGATGTACATGAGTTTTGAATAAGCTTCATTCGGGCATGAATTATAGTTCTGTTGACCATGAGTTAAGTTTCTGGGTCAACAATATATATTAAATAAGGTGTCTGTATTAGTCAAAGTTCTCCAGAGAAAGAGAATCAATTAGATTTGTGTGTATATACATATAGATAATCACACACATATATATCTCCTGTTGGTTCTGTCAGGGGAAAAAAATGTATAACCCAATTAGCAGTCTTTCCTGAATTGGTTTATTGTAAAATATATTTGCTGTACACACACATACACAGACACACATATATATGTGTGTGTGTCTCTCTATATATATGTGTGTGTGTATATATATATATGTGTGTATATATATATATATATATATATATATATATATATATATGGAGAGAGAGAGAGAGAGAGAGATTTGCTTTAAGGAATTGGCTCATACAGTTTAGGAGGCTGGCAAGTCCAAGGGAAGAATTTATATTGCAATTAAAGTACAAAGGTGGAATTCCTCTTTCTTTGGGGGAGGTCAATCTTTTTATAGGCCTTCAACTAATTGTATGGAGTCCACTCATATTATGGAGGGTAATTTCCTTTACTCAACATCTACTTATTTAAATGTTAATCTCATCTAAGAAACACCTTCATAACAGCATCCAGATGTGTTTCACCAATAAATTATCTGGGTAATGTGGCCTAGTCAAGTTGACACACAATTAACCATTATAAGTCTGCCTCTTGTCAACTTGGCATTTATAATAATCACTCTACCAACCTTTACTTGGTGAAGTGACTCAAACCTTTATTAACTGAGTGTTCTAGGCCATTAGTAGTCCTGCCTGAATTGTATTATTGTAATTTCCCATTGACCTTAATCATAGGGCATGATAATAATCACAGACACCCTAAGGAATCTCCTGTATGTCAGACATATTCTTCCTTACCTTCATTATAGAGTAGCAGTCTAACTTCCCCTTGGTAGTCAGGATTAATCACCCCAGCCAGAACAGTAACTCCCTTCTTTACCTGTTGACTTCAAGACATGAAGATCCCCTAGTGACCAGGTGACAGTTTTAACTTCCAGTCCAGTGGGATTATTGTGTGTCTCCTATGGAAGCATTCCTCTGTCTGGAACTAAAATCTCTGGGCCACCAGAGCATAAAGTCACAGGAACAGGAAGAAAAAATTTTCTAGTGGGTCACTGGGATTAATGATGAGTGGTGACACTCCCATTTCCACTTCTTGATTTCTAGACCTGTGAAGCCTTGCTATGGGAGTGCACATATAACAGCACCATGTAATTGAATGCTGATTCAGAGAATATACAGCCTCCTGGAGAACCTTGCCTCAGCCCTGCTAGGTACTACCACCTTGCTGCCACTGTAACTGAATATTCAAAACTTTATTCTATCAAGTCACCTGCTTCAGGATGGAGGTGAACATAGTAAATGCAATGAATCCCATGAACATGGGTCCTTGGGATTCTTCTTTTGCTGTATAGTGAGTTCATTGATTAGATACAATGCTGCATGTAATACCATGGTAATGAACAAAAGGTTCTGTAAGTACACAGGTGGCAGTTTTTACAGAATCATTGCCTAGAAGGCCAGAAAGTCCATTTCCAATAGTTTCTTGAAAACAATTAGAAAAATCAAATTATTTTTACAAACTATTTCTTCCCTGTGGGACTTGTTGAATACCACAAATACAAAAAGGATTGTTACAAGAAATGTGAACCCTTCCTTTCCATGAAGCAATAATGAGATTTTCTTATTGTGGATGGAAAGGATAAAGATTGAGATTTCTGGTTTAAAATAATTATTTAAAAATCACATATTGTTCTTAACTTTTTACCACAGATTTCTTAATATCAATATTCTTCCACAGCATTATATTTTATAGCATCTCAAATTAGCATTATATATGCTGACTCATTCTGTAGAGTAAAATATGCTTTTTTCTAATCAAGCACTCACTGTATTTTTTGTCATTATGGCTTTACCTTAACATATGATAGTGTGTATTGAATACTTAGTGTTTAGAGAGGATTAAGATGCATTGGTAAAGTTTTCCAAATAGTGAGGGAAAAAAGAAAACCCACATACCTTAGTTTTCTGATGCTGCTAAACAGCTAGCTCTTCAGTTTACCAAAAGATGGGCAATTTCCTCAATGTCAATTTTCATCACTTTTCCCAATAGTGACTCATCTGCAAATCTAATCAGGATGTAGGAAATTAAATTTCAGTATAGTTAGATGAGGCTTTATGTTTCTCATTCTTATATCTTTCTCATTCTCTTAGTTTGCCTGAGGAGAGTGAGTACCTTTCCTTGATCCTATTCCCTCCAAATCACATCCATTATCTTTAATTTCTTTGACAGCTAAACTCTGAATGAATAGTCTCTGTCTGCACTCTATATTTTCTCACTACTCATGCCCTCATTAATTCTCTAAAAATCTGATTTTGCTCTAACATTCCACATAAATTGCTTTCTCTAAGATCACCAATGACCTCCTTCTAGTCAAATCTAATGACACTACTCAGATCTTTTTTGACCTTTTTGTGTTACTTGGCACAATTAATTATCTATACCTGAAACTCTTCTCACCCTTAGGTACAATGATAGATATAATGGCCTTGTTTTCCCCCTGCTTCCTTAACACGTTTTTTATTTCTTGTTTTGTTTCCTAAATTCATTCATTGAATAAGTGTTTATAGAGCTCTAGATACTATTCCAAATAGATCTGGGGCAACCATCTTGGAACGCAGCTGGGAATATAAGATGGGTAGGCTTCTAATTGCATATGCATGATGGTGACAGACAAAATAAAACAAAGATAATTTATACTAATGTTCAGTATTGTAAAGACAAATGTGAGTGATATGGATGAGAGTGACTATAAGAATGGGAAGGGTCACAAGCACTGAAGTTCAGGGTAGTCCTCTCTAGGGTTTTTTTATTATTATTTCAGGAAATTATTGGGGTACAAACATTTTAGTTTCATGTTGTGACTTTGCCACATCCAAACCATGATTGAGGCGTGCCCTTTCCCCCCTAGAATGCTCATCGCATCCATTAGTTGTGAGTTTACCCACCCCCAACCCCTCTACCCTTAACGAATATTACTAATGTGTGAGCACCTTAGTGTTGATCAGTCAGTGCCAGTTTGATGGCGAGTATATGTGGTGCCTATTCTTCCATTCTTCTGATACCTCACTTCAGAGGATGGGCTCAAGCTCTATCCAGGAAAATATAAGAGGTGCAAGATTACTGTCATTTTTTATAATTGAGTAGTATTCCATTGTATATATACACCATATTTTATTAATCCACTCACGGATTGACGGGCACTTGGGTTGCTTCCACATCCTTGCTATAGTGAATTGTGCTGCAGTAAACATTCAAGTGCAGATGTCTTTATTATAGAATGACTTTGGTTCCTTTGGGTAGATGCCTAATAGTGCTATTGCTGGATCAAATGGTAGTTCTACCTGTAGCTCTTTGAGGTATCTCCAAATTCTTTTCCACAAAGGTTGCATTAATTTTCAATCCCACCAGCACTATATGAGTGCTCCGATCTCTCCACATCCTCACCAGCATTTGTTGCTTTGGGATTTTTTGATAAAGGCCAACCTTACTGGAGTTAGGTGATATCTCATTGTGGTTTTGATTTGCATATCCATAATGATTTGGAATGCTGAGCATTTTTATATATGTTTGTTGGCCATTATTCTGTCTTCTTTTGAAAAGTTTATGTTCATGTCCTTTGCCCATTTATTGATGGGGTTGTTTGATTTTTTCTTGTTGATTTAAGTTCTATATAGATTCTTGTTATCAGTCCTTTAAAGGATAAGTAGAAAGCAAATATTTTCTCCCATTTATTAAATTGTCTATTCACTCTAATCATAGTTTCCTTGTCTGTGCAGAAGCTTTTTAATTTGATCAGGTCCCATTTATTTATTTTTATTGCTGCTGTGATTGCTTTGGGGATCTTCTTCATAAATTCTTTGCCTAGGCCTATGTCCAAAAGAGTCTTCCCAATGTTTTCTTCTAGGATTCTTAAGGTTTCATGTCTTAGGTTTAAATCAGTTATCCATCATGAGTTAATTTTTGTGAGATGTGAGAGGTGGGGGTCCAGTTTCAATCTTCTGCATGTGGTTATCCAGTTTTCCAAGCACCATTTATTGAATAGAGACTCTTTTTCCCAATGTATATTTTTGTCTGCTTTGTCAAAGATTAGATGACAATATGTGGATGGTTTCATATCTAGGGTCTCAGTCCTGTTACAAAGGCCTAGATCTCTGTTCCTGTGCCAGTTCCATGTTGTTTTAGTTACTATAGCCTTGTAGTACAGCTTGAAGTCTGGTAGACTGATAAACTCCCAGTTTGTTCTTTTTGCTTAAGATTTCTTTGGCTATATGAGGTCTTCTCTGGTTCCATACAAGCATAGAATTATTTTTTCTAGATCTGTAAAGAATGATGATGGTACTTTGATAAGGATTGTATTAATTCTTTAGATCACTTTAGGTAGTATGGACATTTTAACAATGTTGATTCCACCAATCCATGAGCAAGGTAGATATTTCAATCTGTTTACATCTTCTACAATCTCTTTTCTTAGTGTTTTGTAGTTCTCCCTATATATGTCTCTCACTTCTTTCATTAAATATATACTTAGATATTTGATTTTCTTTGAGGCTATTGTAAAAGGTACCGCATTTTTTATTTGAATTTCAGCTTGACTGTTATTGGTGCATAAGAATGCCTCTGATTTGTGTGCATTAATTTTGTATCCTGAGACTTTACTGAATTCATTTATCAATTCTAGGAGTCTCTTGGTTGAATCCTTGGGATTTTCTAGATATAATATTATATCACCAGCAAAGAGTGACAGTTTGATCTCCTCAACCCCTATTTGGATACCCTTAATTCCCCTCTCTTGTCTAATTGCTCTGGCAAGGACTTTTAGCACTATGCTGAATAGAAGTGGGGATAGTGGGCATCCTTGTCTGGTTCCAGATCTAAGTGGGAATGGTTTCAATTTTTCCCCATCCAGAATAATATTGGCTGTGAGTTTACTGTATATGACCTTGACAATTTTAAGGTATGTCCCATCTATGCCTATTTTGCTAAGAATTTTTGTCATAAAGGTGTACTGTATTTTTAAAATGCTTTTTCTGCATCTGTTCAGAGAATCTTATCGTCTTTGTTCTTGCTTTTATTTATGAGGTGAAGTGTGTTTATAGATTTGTGTATGTTGAACCAGCCTTGAATCTCTGGTATAAAGCCCACCTGGTCATGGTGAATTATTTTTTTGATGTGCTGTTAGATTTGATTTGCTAAAGTTTTGTTGAGGATTTTTGCATCAATATTCATGAAGTATACTGGGGTATAGTTTTATTTTTTTGTTGCGTCCTTTTCTGGTTTTGGTATCAAGGTGATGTTGGCTTCATAGAATGAGTTAGGGAGGATACCATCTTCCTCAATGTTGTGGAATAATTTGTGTACTATAGGTATGAGTTATTCTTTGTATGTGTGGTAGAACTAGGAAGTGTAGACATCTGGTCCGGGACTTTTCCTTTTTGGAAGGTTTTTTAATTATTGCTCCAATTTCTGTACCTGATATTAATCTCTTCAGAAATTCTGTAACCTCCTGGGTGAACTTAGGGAGGTTGTATGTTTCCAGGAATTTTTCCATTTCCTCCCAATTATGTAGTTTTGGGGCACATAGATTTTTATAGTATTCAAAGATAATATTTTGTATTTCCGTGGTGTCTGTTGTAACTTCTCCTTTTTCATTTCTAATTGAGTTTATTAGAGTCCTTTCCCTTCGAGTTCTTGTCATTCTGGCTAGAGGGCTGTCAATTTTGTTTATCTTTTCAAAAACAAGCTTTTGATTTTGTTGATCTTCTCTATAGTTATTTTGTTATCAATTTCAGTTAATTCTGCTTTGATTTCAGTTATTTATTTTCTTCTTCTAGGTTTGGAGTTGCTTTGCTCTTCCTTTTCCAATTCCTTGAGACTGTTTGTTAGATTGTTGATATTTAAGCTTTCTGCTTTTTGGATGGGAACATTTAATGCTATTAGTTTTCCCTTCAAGAATTCTTTTTCTGAATCCCACAGATTTTGATAACTTTTGTCCCCATTATCATTAAGTTCAAAGAATGTTTTGAATTCTCTCTGTATTTCCTCCTTTACCCAATAATCATTCAATAATAGATTGCTTAATTTCCATGATTTTGTGAAGTGGTGTGTATTTCTGATGGAATTGAATTCTAATTTTATACTGCTATGATCTGAGAAGATACACAGAATTATTTCTGTTCTTTTGAATTTGTTGAGGTCTGATTTGTGGACTAGTATGTGATCAATTTTGGAGAAAGTTCCATGAGCTGATTAGAAGAATGTATATTCGGCTTTATTTGGGTGGAATGCTCTGTAGAGCTATGTCAGATTCTTTTGTTCTAGAGCTCTGTTTAAGTCCATTATTCCTCTACTTATTTTCTGTTTAGAAGATATGTCCAGTTCATTCAGTGAGGTGTTGAAGTCCCTGGCTATTATGATGTTATTGTTTATCATGCTATTTAGATCAGATAGGGTTTGATTTATGTATCTGGGTGCTCCTGTGTTGGGTGCATAAATACTAAGAATTGTTAAGTCTTCTTGTTGGATCTTCCCTTTCACCATTATATAGTGGCCATCATTGTCTTTTCTTACTTTTGCTGTTTTAAAGCTTATGTTATCTGAAATAAATGTAGCTACTCCTGCTTTCTTTGACTTCCATTTTTCTGGAGGATTGTTTTATATCCCTTGACCTTGAGCCCGAAGGCATCTTTGTGGTTTAGATGTGTATCTTGTACATAGCAGAAACTAGGCTTGTGGATCTTTATCCACTCTGCCAGTCTATGTCTCTTCAGAGGACAATTCAAACCATTTATATTTATTGATAGTATTGATATTTGAGGTAAATTTCTGTTCATATTATTAGGTAAATTGCTATTATTTTGTTTTACTCCTTGAGCCATCATGGAGACCATATTCTAGACTTTGCCTCTTGAGTGATTTTACTTTGGAGAGTGTCTAATGCGCTGATCTGTGTATAATTCAGGTCTGAGTACTTCCTGTAGGGCTGGGCTGGTCTTCACAAATTCAATCTGTGCTTGCTTGTCTGGGAAGGTCTTTATTTCTCCCTCATAGATGAAGTTTAATTTTGCCAGATAGAGAATTCTAGGTTGACCATTATTCTGTTTTAGAAGATTTAGGATAGGCACCCAGTCCCTTCTGGCTTGTAAAGTTTTAGTTCAGAAGTCTGCAGTTACTCTGATTGGTTTTCCTTTGTAGGCTATCTGCTGCTTTCACCTCACTGCTCGGAGGTTTGCTTCTTTCATGTTTAATTTGGTCAGCCTAATAACTATGTGACGTGGTGATTGCCGTTTCACATCGAGTCTCCCAAGAGTTCTGTGTGCTTCTTGTATCTGGATGTCTAGGTTTCTGCCCAGGCCAGGATTATTTTCCTCTAGTATTCCATGAAATAAGTTTTCCAGCCCTTATGTATTTTCTTCTTCTTTCTCAGCGATGCCAATTATTCTTATATTTGGCTTCTTTACATAATCCCACATTTGCTGTATGCTTTGGTCTTGGTCTTCTCTCTTGTTTCTGTGTTCTTTTTCTTTATCCAATTTGTTTAGCACATGAGCATTATCTTCAAGTTCTGAGATTCTTTCCTCTGCATGATCCATTCTGTTCTTGAGGCTTTCCACTGTATTTTTTTTTTTTTAGCTTACAACTTGAAAGGTTTATTTTTTATGCATTTACATTGCCATCATAGAAACCTTTAGAACCCAGGGATGTCAGAATAAACTCTTTCTGGGACATAGCTGATCTTGTAGCAGAGTGTAAAAAGAATAGATGGGCCACACCTGGCTCTAAGGGTGTGTGATCAGAAGTGACACACATTACCTACAGCCACAGTACATTAGCCAAGACAGGTTACCTGACCACTCCTCTGGTCAGTGGAGTAGAAAAGGATAATATTTCTACAAGAAAAGGACACTAGAGGGAGTAGCATCAAACATTTTGAACAGAAATATAATCTACCTCATAGGACATTTGGTAAAGTAGATCAAGTCTTTTGGGAAAAAAGAATGGAAACTATAGTCAAATAAGTTTAGGAACTGCTACATACTACACCCATCTCTAGAACTGTACAATATAAACTAGCATATTAAGGCTCTCAGAAGTCCAGCAATGGAAGAAAAAAATTAAGATTGTTTAATCCCATCTTCCAAAGCTTTGTTTCCATTGAACATTTTTCAAACAACATCGCAACATACCTCAATAATTTGAGGTGTACTAGCCAAGACATAGACTTAAGTACTTTCATGCTTATTTATAACTACAGAACTGCTTATGAACTTTTAAAATGACAGGTCCCCATAAATGGGAAAAAAAGTGTGTTGCTTCAATTTACAGGAATTTCCTAATTTTAAACATGGCAATGAGAAGTATTTAAAAGTAAAATCTTTTCTGGAACACTCCTCTACCTGGAAGAACTGGCTTATTAGAATCACCTCTTATATGCTCTCCATTATCACTATTAAATTTCAATAGCTTGTGACTAGTTACAATAAAATTAAAGATATTTGCATAGAATTCCCCAGATTTTATGATGACCTAGTAGAGTACCCCAACTTTTTTAATGTATGAATTGCTAGAAGCTACACAGAGTTTATTATGCAATATTCTTCTAGGAATATCCCACACACATGCTTTATAGTAAAAAAAGAAAATATTACAGTATTTTTCTGTAACACAGATGACTTTCTTGGCTCCACTGTGTTTTGAAGTTCCTTGAAAGCCTCCTTCATTTCCAAGATTTCTGTTTAGTTTTTCCATAGGATTTCAATTTATTTACAGAATTTTTCATTCATTTCTTGTATTTTTCTTGTGGTTTCTTTATGTTGGGTTTCTATTTTCTCTTCAATTCCGTTGAGCTTTCTTACAATCCATATTTGGAATTCTTCCTCTGTCAATTTAATCATATCATGTAAGTTGTTATCTATTGATGGAGATCAAATATTTTCTTTTGGGGGAGCCTTTTCTCTCTGATCTTTCATATTTCCAGAGTTCTTTCACTGATTTTTTTTCTCATCAGGCTACTTTGTCAAGAAGTTGCCGTACTGGGATTGGGTTATGGCTTTAACTCCAAAACCCCAAAGGGATGTTCCTTGACAATGCTGCAGAGATGTGCTCTGGTCCTGTATTGCCTTGGAGGTGTTTTAGCCTATTGGGTTGTCTCTGACCTGTCGTTTTCACCTCCTGTTATAAGAGATTATTGAGTTTGGATCCCTTGCTTATATTTCCAGGAGTTGGATCACTCGTGTGTGTGTGACTCCACTTCCAGCCACTAGTTTGAGATGGAAGACACTGTGTTGGGCTATGAGGTTACCCTCTCTTTTGTTGCTTGTAGTTTGCATGGAGGAGTCAATTCCAACCTCAAAAGACTAAACTTACTGGTTGTAAAAGTTTAGACTTGGTCCCATGCAGTGAGAGGGCATTGAGAAGAGGTGCCCCTCCACTTGGGACACTATGGTTGGAGCAGGCAAAGATGAGACCAGCTGTAGCGCGAGGCCTGGGACCTGGGCGGCTCTTGAAAGCTTGGGCTTGTGAGAAGCATGTTCAGACTCAGGCGGTAGTCAGGGTTTGAGTCCTGGGCAAGCCCTCAAGGTACTGATGGGTTTATAAAGCAAGCCAACAGAAACTGGTTTATGTGTCATGGGTCACTTTTGAGTCCAGGGCCAAGGTTCAGCCAAATGTCCATACACAAGACCTAGTAGAAATCTGCATTCCAGTCTCTACCCTGCCACTGACTTGCTGTGTGACCAGAAGCACCTTTTACTCTTTCGGTTCCAGCCTCTTGTCCCTTTGTCGCACACCCCTCCTGCCTTTCTCCATGGGGTCACACTCCACTTCAGGGCTTTTGCACTCACACTTACTTGAGTCTAGAGTCTGGAGTGCACTCCTCCCCTCCCCCCAGGTATCCACTTGGCTCGCTCCATCATCTTTAGGAGTTGGTTCTGGTGCCATGGACTCTGAACATCCTATTTAGAATTGCAGCACCTGGCCCCAGCTCCTTATGTAGCATTCTTGCTTTGTGTTCCTCCCTTTTATTGTCACCAGCAGTGATGGTAATATGGAACTAATGGAGATTAAGCTTTAGGGAACTTCTATTTTCTGGGACCCTTCTTTGGCTGAGGGCGGGTACTCAGAAGTGCTCTTACACGGTCATATGTTTTTGTAAAATTTTCAAAATATTCAAGATCAATACACTGTCAGAAAAAAATTATTTTGAAAAATAATATTTTTATTGCAGTTGCTTAAGATAGCTCTCTCCACTCTGATTTCCCCTCTGTCTGCTGCACCTTGTGTCTAGTGGCATTTGGGATCCAGGTAGAGAAAATCCACCTGGGGAACATTTGAGTTTAGTAGAATATAGTTATGTGATACTCTTCCGTGTATATTAAGTTATTGCTGGCCTTCTATATTAGGATACACCCGTCACCCACTGTAGTGAGTGGGGGTCTGCAATGAGAAGAGTATTTAAGGTTAATAGGGATACTAGAAAACTTGAAATTACCTGAAATATTACAGTTCACATATGACAGGAATTTGATACAGGTTGCCCCAAATTTTACAATTCTCAAAATGTTCATGACATTACTAAAAAGGAATTTTGAAGTCAGAAGAATTTTTTCTAAATTATCAATAAAAAATCTGTTCTAACATCCTAGAGGAAAGACAATTATCTTTCCTTTCTCATTTTGGAAAATGATGATGCAAAACTGTTGCCATATAAAGAGTGTTCAAAGTGTAGACAGCCAAAAAAAAAAAAAAAAGAAAGAAATATATATTATGGAGGTGTTTCAGAAAATTAATAAGTATCTTGTCTCACTAATTGGATCTTTAAAAAAAGAAAATAAAATTAGCAAGTATGTTTCTTTTTTAGACTTTGCGATGTTTGTATTGTCAGCTTTTTAAAATTACAAGTTGCAATTTGTAATTGCATGATTTCTCACACAGTGTTGTATTTTCTCATTCTAAATAAATTTTCTTTTTAATACTTAAAAAGAAATAAAAAAATTAAAAGGAAATAATTTTTCCAAAAATTAGCCCATAATTTTAATGTAATCCAAATTAAATTTTCATTTAAAATTTTTGAAGGATTTAATAAACTTATTTCAAAATGTATATAGAAGCATAAAAATAAACAAATACCTAAATCAATCTTGAGAAGGAAGATAAAAAATTGAATATTACTGAATATTTTACAAATCTATAGTAAGACAATTGGTATTTAAGCAAAATGGACAAATAAAACAAAATAGAGATATCGGATACAAACTCATGTATATTTGTAAACAATTTATGAGAAATTTAACAACACAATTTAATGGGGTAAGGCCAAGTTGTATAATAGATGTATTGAGAGAACTGATCCCCTATATTGACAAAAATAAAACCAGATCTCCACTTAGTCCCACATGCAAAAGTATATTCTCATAGGACTAATAGCCTAAATGTCAATAGTAAATCTATAAAGTTAGTTGAATTAGGATACTATCATTATAACCTAGCAATAGGCATGAAGTCTTTAAGTAAAACTTTAAAAATACAATCCATAATGAAACTAAGGAGACATTTAATTGATTATATAAAAATCAAGAATTTTGGTTCTAAAAAACTATGGATATAATTAACAAACAAATAAAATATTGGGAGAAGATATTTGTTATGTCTAAAACTGAAAAGAGACTGATACATAACAGAAAACAGAGGGAAAACATACACATCAACGCATTGGTCATGTCAAATTGAACATATTTAATAATTTAAGGTGAGTATGCTGGATCTTAGTGATTTTCAAAAACCACAGAGATGTACATGCTGATATTCCGTAGTACCCTGAAGGACTCTTCCATATTTCATGTTGGTTATATTTACAGTAAAAACACTGCCTTTATGCCCCCAGTAGATACAGAATGGAAGCATCCTTTAGTTTTGTGACTCATCAGACTTACATCTTCTCACATGTTTCAGATGATAGAACATTGATTTTTTTGTTCCTATCACAAGCACTAAACACTTGACTGGGTAAATACTTTCCTTACATCAGAAAAATATACCAATATTTTTAAAGAATGTCATTGAGTTTCTGAACCCATATCTTATAAAATATTTCAATTCCTTATAAATCATTCAAATCAATGTCTATTTAGTTTGCTCTGTGAAACTGAATAGCAAACCATCACCATGATCTTCCTGTGCAATTTTTTGGAAATGTCCACTCTTTGGGCTTACCTGCCCTTTTCACAAAACATACCCAATGATTTTGATTACTATGGCTTACAGGAACATCACATCAATAAATGAGTCTGGTTTATGTTTTGAAGCTAGGTTACCAGGAGCATGATTTTGTTAATTTCAAAATGCATCTATTATATTAAACTGATGTTCAAAAAAATATATCCACTTTAAAAGTTTATTTCCATGTTTATTCAGAATGATTCCCATGATAGAGTCTGACTTCACTTGAAAATATACCACTGCTTCCATAGATAATTATATCTGAGACTTGAAGAATTAACTATCATTTTACAGTAATTATGGTTTCAAATATGAGACCAAGAACTTTGTAACAGGGCTTATCAAATTGCAAATATTATACATTCCCACAGGTTCAGTGTACTATATTGACCTAATTGCAGAGAATACCTTTTATTTGCCTCTCAACCAAATAGTCCCCTAAGAATCATAGCCAGATAAAATGGACTTAAGAATGTTACAGAAAGACAAACTTATAATGTGGATTTATTTTATTTTATGGGTATTTCAAATCTATGCTGCACAGCTGCAGACATTTTGTATTTGGTAATTTCTTTTCTTTCATAAGAAAGCCTACTTCTTGCCTGATTACTCTGGCTAGATCTTCCAGTACTATGTGGAATAGAAGTGGTGATAGTAAGTACCCTTGTCTTGTTCTAGTTCTTAGGGGGAATGCTTTCACCTTTTCCCATTCAGTGTAATGTTGGCTGTGGGTTTGTCATATATGGCTTTCATAATAGTGAAGTACATTCCTTCTATACTAGTTAGTTGAGGGTTTTTATCATGAAAGGGAAGTAGGTTTTACAAAATGCTTTTTCTGCATCTGTTGAAATTATCATCTGGTCTTTGTTTATACTTATGTTTATGTGACAAATCACATTTATTAATGTGCATATGTTGAGCAATCCTTGAATTCCTAGGATGAAACCCACTTGATCATGGTGAATTGTCTTTTTGATGTGCTATTGAATTCAGTTTGCTAACATTTTGTTGAGGATTTTTGCATCTATGTTCATAAGGCATATTGGTCTGTAGTTTTCTTTTTTGTTGTGTCCTTTCTTGGCTTTGGTATCAAGGTGATACTGGCTTCATAGAATAAGTTAGGGAGAGTTTCTTCTTCTCAATGTCATGGAATAATTTCTTTAGGGTTGGTACCAGTTCTTCTTTGTAGATCTGGTAGAATTCAGCTGTGAATCCATCTGGTCCCTGGCTTTTTGTTGTTGTTGTTGGGATATTTTTGTATTGCTGCTTCAACCTCACTGCTCATGATTGGTCTCTTCATGATATCTGTTTCTCCCTGATTCAGGCTTGGGAGGTTATTTGTTTCCAGGAATTTATTGTTTCCTCTACAATTTCTAATTTGCATACGTAGAAGTCGTCAACTGGTTTTACCTGTCACACAGGTTCACAGGATTCTTCCTATGCTTGCCAGTAACTTCAAGCTATAGGCAGCACACTTTTAGTCTTAGTGGCAATAGCCACATGACTTCCAGTTCCCCAGAGGCATTTAGGAAATGGTGGCAGGAGGTCTATGTATACACTAACAATGAAGGTATTGGGAAAAGATCATTTTCCATTAAAAAGCTGCAGATATTTCTCCTTAAATATCTTTATAAATCATCTTAGGATGTTTCTGGACTGAATCTTCTTCTCTTATTTGGGTAAAATGTGTATAACATTAAATTACTAGTTTAACCATCTTTAAGTATACAGTTCAATGATGTTAAGTATAGTCACAATGTTGTACAACCATCACCATCATCTACCTCCAATTTTTTTTCATTATCCCAAACAGAAACTATACCCATAAACAATAAATCTCCATTCTCCCCTCCACTCAGTCCTTGGTAACCTCTACTCTACATCCTGTCTATATAAATTTTTCCATTCTAGCTAACTCATATAAATAAAATTATATAATATGTGGCCTTTTGTATGTGGCTTATTTCATCTAGCATAGTGTTTTCAAGGTCCATCCATGTTGTAGCATATATCACAATTTCATTCCCTTTTGAGGTTGAATAATATTCTATTGTTTGTGTGTATATATACACATATATACATATCCCTTTTGAGGTTGAATAATATTCCATTGTATGTATATATACTTCATTTTATCTATTCATATGCTGATTGATATTTGAGTTGTTTCCATTTTTGGCTATTGTGAATAGTGCTCCTATAAATATTAGTGTACAAGTATGTGTTTGAGTTTCTGATTTAAATTCTTTTAGGTATATACTTGGAAGTAGAATTGCTGGATCATGGGTAATTACGTTTAACTTTCTGAGGACCCACCAAACTGCTTTCTACAGGAGCTGCACCATTTTACATTCCTACCAGTAATGTACAATGGTTCCAAATTCCCCACATCCTCACCAATGGACTGAAACATTAGTAGGCAAAGGATTTATACATATACACACTGTCTTCAGCATGGTATTCTATTTATCAGAATTCTCATTAGTTTAAAAAAGAAGAGCTCTCATTCTTCAGGATGAGCTGAAATGAAATGTTTTCATGTAAAGCCTATATGATAATTCATTATAGGAGATGAGAATCATACAAACAAATGGTACCTTATTTGAGAAAGAGTTTAGATTATACTGTACATTAAAAACACATTCTCTCATCGTGAGCATGGGTGAATTTAATCCTGCCACAAAAGCTTTTAAATCAACTTTGCTTCAAAACACAATGTAGCAATCAGTGATACACCACTTTTCATACAAGAATTTCAAATAAAACCTGTTGCAACAAAAACAAAAAAAGAAAAGTCTAGATTTTTGACTGTATCTTCTGACACATTCAGAAACTTGGAGCCAAGAAGAAGTCATTTGTATTTTACAGACTTTTTCATTTTTCCTAGAGCTTCTCTGTACTTTTCTAAACACATCTGGGGAAATGCAGGTACAGAGTGCACAGGATGTATATTTCTTCAATCAAAAGACATGAACCGTACGTAGGTATACACCCTACATAATGAGTGCGATGTGCACTGTCTGGGGAATGGACACGCTTGAAGCTCTGACTGAGGGGGTAAGGGGCATGGGCAATATACATAACCTAAACTTTTGCACCCTAATAATAAGCTGAAATGAAAAAAAAAAGAATATACAAATATAACAGAAGGCAGAAACAGATATACACATAAATAATCACCAGTTTAATGACAATGATGCTATTACAATACCATGAGAGGAAGGAGGGGTTTTAAATAAAAGATGTTGACTCAACTGGAAAAAAAAAGACATGAGCTCTTAGGCTATCCCATTTATAAGTGCTTTGAAGAAAATGATTTATTAGGATAAGGTAGAATAAAAAAATCTACATATAATACACTGAATCCTCATTGAGTTGCCTGGGGGTACTCATTACAAGCAAACTGCACTGCACGTTAGTTGTGATCCCTACAATTTACAATTTACACCACCATAAAAAAAAGTAATCTACCTTGTTCATGTGTCTGAGGCAATGATTTTGCCTTTTCACTTTAAATATACATCAATTCCATTAAATTCACACTTTCAAAAAATTGAATGTCCATCCTCTTTAAATTACAGGGTTTTTTCCACATTTTTTTTTTTGAAAAATTCTTTCTATGACATTTTCTCACGTTTAGACACACCACTTCTCAAGTCACTTCTGCACATGACAGAAATGAATTATTTAATGTGGTCTTTCAATCCAAACTGATACAAATTCACTCAAAATAGGACTGTTTATCACTGTGTATTCAAAATCCCAATCTATAAAAACTAATTCATCTTACAATCAAAATTTAAATCTTTCTTTATACATTGGGATGATTAATAGCATAGGTAAATTTTCTTATGATAAAACATTATTACATTGCTAGAACAAAAACAAATTAGAAATAATTTGTTTTGTTAATACATTTATAAATTCAGTCAACAAAATTTTTTAATTTAAAAATTTTGAATTCATACTTTAAAGTGAAATTGACCTACAATGTTTTATATTATCCTTCTATGATTTTGATATCAAGGTCATGCTACTTTCATAAAATGTGTTGGGCAGATTTTTATTTTTCCTGGAAAACAAAGCTTGTATAAATTAGTTATGTTTTTCTTGAAAGAGTACTAAACTTCACTTTGCAAACCATTTGTATGTAAAGCTATTTTTGAGGAGGGGAGGATATTTCCTGAACATTTTCATTTCTTTAATGAATTTAGCATTCATTTTTTTCCAGAAATATATTCATTTGTTTCCTCTTTCAAACATGTTTTCATATAATTTTCATGTTATTCCATTAGGTTTTTAAAATCTTACTTATATCTCATGTTATCAACTTTTTCCTGTGTTTTATTTACTTACCATATCTCACTTATTTTTTGTAATAGCTTTATTGAGATATAAATTCACATGTGACAGAACCCATTAATGTGTATAATCAGTAGTATACTTTTGTGTATATTCACAGAGCTGTGCAACCATCACCACAATGAAATTTAGAATATTTGCACTACCCCATCAAATAAATTTCATATGCTTAAACTAGTATGCTGCAATTCCTTCATCCTCCCCAGCTCTAAGCAATCATTAATCTTCATTCTGTCTCTATTAATTTCCTTACTATGGGAATTTCATATAAATAGAATCATGGTATGTGGCTTTTGTACCTTTTTTTCCTCTTACCACAGTATTTTCAATATTCAAGCATGTTGTAGCATGTATCAGTACTTCAGTCTTTTTTAAAGCAAAAAAATATTTTATTCTAGAGATACATCACATTTTACTTATCCATTCATCAGTTTGTGCACATTTGGCCTATTTCCACTTTTTGACTGTTATGGGCAATAATGTTATGAATATTTGTGTACCATTTTTTTGTATAAACATATGATGTTGAGTCTCTTGAATGTATACCTAAGAGTGGAATTTTGAAATTATATGGTAACTATGTGTTTAGCTTTTAAAATAACTGCTGAACTGTTTTGAAAAGTGACTGCACCATTTTACACTCTCCTAAATAACACATGGGAGCTCTAATTTATCTACATTTTTTCCAACACTTGTTATTATTTGTCTTTTTGATTATAACAATATTTGTGTATGTGGAGTGGCATCTCAGTGTGGTTTTAATTTGCATTTTCATAATGGCTAGTGATGTTGAGCATTTTTTCATGTGTTTATTGTCAATCTGTATATCTTCTTTGGAAAAATATCTATTCAGATATTTTGCTCATTTTTTAATCTTTTTAAATATTGAGTTGTAAGAGTCTTTATATATTCTAGATACAAGTCTCTTAATAAATATATGATTTGATTTGCTAATATTTTCTCTCATTCTGTAGACTATTTTTTCACTTTCTGGATAGTGTCTTTTGAAGTACAAAAGTTTTTAATTTTGAAGTCAAATTTATCTATTATTTCATTGATTGCTTATGCTTTTGATATCATATCTAAAAAAATGACAAATTCATGGTCATGAAGATCTACCACTATATTTTCTTCTGAAAGTTTTGTAGCCTTAGCACTAACATGTCTTTGATCCACTTTGAGTAATTTTTGTGTATGGTATAAGAGAGGAATTCAAATTCATTCTTTCGCAGGTAGATATACATAGCAGTTGCCCCACCACCATTTGTTGAAAAGACTAGTCTTTCTTTGTTGAAACATTTTGGCAACATTGTGTCAGTCAATTAACCAAAAAATGAGAGTTTATTTTTGAACTCTCAGTTATTTTGTATGTGTGTATCCTTATGACATCACAATACTGCATCACAACACAGTTTTGATTACAGTAATTTGTAGGATGTTTTGATTTTAGAAAGTGTGAGTCCTTCACCTTTCATCCTTTTTTTCAAGATCATTTTGGCTACTGTGTGTCCCTTGAGGTTTCCATATACATTTTAGAATCTGCTTGCCACTTTATACAAAGAAGGAAGCTTGGATTCTCATAAAAATTGTGTTAAATCTATAGATTAATTTGGGAAGTATTGCCATCTAGGAAATATTGTCTTTCTATAAATGAATATGAGGTGCCTTTCCATATGTCTAGCTCTAATAAAGTATAATTATTATAATATTCTTATAAAATTACTTTGTGATATTAGAAATGAATTCATTACCACGGATAATATCCACTTTCACTGCAGTGGCCAATTTCCTACACTGCTGTTTTTATGATTTAAAGTGAAATGGCCCAATGAATGTTATTTCTACAAATTGATGACTATTAAAGGAGGCTATTACTTTGATGAGTTAGTTGCACATTGATTTAATTGATTAACATTAATATTATATCTTCCCAAATTCTATATCTTACCTTCCACCATAAACAACTAAAAAAACTGTACAAAAGAGATGAAACAACTATCTTCAGTCAGTGTTCAACAGATAATTCAAAGATATAGTCTTTGAGAGAAGGAAAGGATATCAGAACTCCACATTTATTTGGCTTTCCCTTCAAGGCAAATTTTTATCTGTAGCACAAGAAAATGGAGCACAAACAGCAAGCAGTGGTAGCACAGAGCAGAGGAAAAAGACTGGAGTTTATAATTACTGAGTAACAGAGAGGAAGGAATTGCACAAAAGAGAAGTTAATGAAATCTTAATGGGGTTTGTTGGTATGTTTAGCTGAATGCAAGTCTGTGTATGAGCAGGAGAAGACTCAATGAAGTCTAGAATAGAACATATAATAGGAATCACAAACATTAACAAAAGCAAAAATTCTGGAGGTCATGTGGAGCTGCGAGACTTTGAAGTTTCAAGTACCCAGATGATGAAGTCCACAGTGAACACTCTTGTCATTCAGTGTAACTCCAGAAAAGACACAAATTAAGACTAAGACTACTCTAACTCTAGAGTAGGAGCTACACTCCCCCTTATAAATTCTAAACATAAGCATCAACAAAATAAGACTAACTTACGAGTAAATTAACTCGATACTACTGTGAAAAAAACTCAATACTATTGTGAAAGAAGAACCAAAATACAGATTATAATCAACACTGCTTCAAATAGTTCATTATAGAAATAAAAAATTATTGGACATACAAAGAAACAGGACAATAAGGTACATAAACAATAGAAAATGAAAGAAAACCAAGGAGGATTAAATATGACAGGTATCAGAATTAGCAGACAAAATCATTAACATAGCTATTACAAATATACTAAAAAGTGATTTAAACTTAAATGGGAAGATTAATGTAATATGTGCATAAACGGAGAATCTAAGTAAAGATATCAAAAGTTTGCAGAACTACAAATGATAATTTTAATTCAGAAAAATATAATACCTAAAAATTTTTGGAAATAAAAGTATTAAATGAGCTTAAAAAAACAAAACAGACAGCTATAAGTGAATATTAAGACAAGGTAAAAAATTCTACACAATGTAAGAAAAAATGAACAGAGCAGCATTACTGAACATGTTCCCATATCAAATCATTTAAATACATGACCTAGAATCTAGGAAAAAAGAAGATAGAGATTGGGGGCAGAAAGAAATGTTTGGTGACGTAATGGCAAAATATTGAAACTAGTTGAAAAGCATTAACATACAGACTCAAAAAACATGACAAACTGTAAGTCAAATAAACTCAAAAGAAACCGTGTCTAGGCATAATTATAGTCAAATTTCTAAAAACTAAATAGAAAACCTTAAAAAGGGACTGAGGTGGGACAAAGGCAATATATGTAACCTAAACATTTGTACGCATGTAATATGTGGAAATAACAGTCAAGCCGAAAATCAAATCAAAGACCCAACACCTTTCACAATGGGCATCAAAGAAAATTAAATATTTAGGAATATATTTAATGAAGGAGGTGAGAGATATTTATAGGGAGAACTACAAAAAAATGGGAAAATAAATCGTAGAAGATGTACACAGTTGGAAATCCCTACCATGTTCATGGATTGGTAGAATCAATATTGTTAAAATGTCCATTCTACCTAAAGTGATCTACAGAATTAACTCAATCCCTATCAAAATTCCACCATCATTCTTTACAGATACAGAAAAAAAATAATTCTATGCTTCATTTGGAACCAGAGAAGACCTTGTATAGCGAAAGCTATCTTAAGCAAAAAGAACACATTGTGAGGCATCAGTCTGCCGATTTCAAGCTTTAGTACAAAGATGTAGTAACCAAAACAGCATGGTACTGGCACAAGAACAGAGATGTAGACCTTTGGAATAGGATGGATATCCCAGATATAAAACTATACTTATATGTTCATCTAATCTTCGACAAAGCAGACAAAAGTATACATTGGGGAAAAGAATCTCTATTCAATAAGTGGTTCTGGGAAAACTGGATATCCACATGTAGGAGATTGAAACTGGATCCCCACCTCTCACCTCTTACCTCTCACAAAAATCAACTCACAATGGATAACAGACTTAAACCTAAAGAGCAAAATCTTAAGAATTTTGGAAGAAAATGTTGGGAAGACTCTTTTAGACATTGGCCTAGGTAAAGAATTTATGAAGAAGACTCCATATACAATCACAGTAGTAACAAAAATAAACAAATGGGACCTCATCAAATTAAAAATCTTCTGCACAGCCAAGAAAACTGTCCTTAGAGCAAATAGACAATCTACTGAATGGGAGAAAATATTTGCTTCGTATGCATCCAATAAAGGGCTGATAACAAGAATCTATATAAAACTTAAGAAAACCAACAAGAAAGAATCAAACAACCCCATCAATATATGGGCAAAGGACATGAACAGAAACTTTTCAAAAGAAGACACACTAATGGCCAGCAAACATAAAAAAGTACTCAACATCTCTAATAATTAGGGAAATGCAAATCAAAACTATAATGAGATATTATCTAACTCCAGTGAGAATGGCCTCTATCAAAAAGTCCCAAAATAACAAATGCTGGAATGGATGTGGAGAGATAGGAATGCTTTTACACTGCTGGTGGGACAGCAAATTAGTACAACCCCTATGGAAGGTAATTTGGAGATACCTCAATAAATAGAAATGCCATTTTATCCAGCAATCCCACTACTAGGCATCTATCCAAAGGAAAAGAGACATTCTGTAATAAGGACAGCTGCACTCGAATGTTTACAGCAGCACAATTCACAATTGCAAAGATGTGAAAACCACCCAAGTGCCCATCAATACATGAGTGGATTAATAAAATGTGGTATATGTACACCATGGAATACTACTGAACTACAAAAATCAATGGTGAACTAGCACTTCTTATATCATCCTGGATATAAATTGAGCCCATCCTTCGAAGTGAGGTATCACAAGGATGGAAAAACATGCACCGCATGTAATCACCGTCAAATTGGTACTAACTGATCAACACTAAGGTGTTCACATGGTAGTGTTTCTCATTGCATGCCAGTCAGGTAGGGGGGTGGGTGGTGGAGGGAGTAGGGATGTTAATGGAAACAGGGCATACTGTATGGGGGAAGGACACACTTGTAGCCCTGGCTTGGGCGAGGGATACATTTTTCATGTAACCAAAGTGTTCATACCCCCATAATACCCTGAATTTAAAAAAAAAGAAAGAAAGAAAAAATAAAACTTTAAAAAGAGCCAGATGAGAAAATGTAGATTAATTGTAAGATAATGATAATTTCTTATCATAAGAAAAACCACAACACAGAAGAAAAGAAACATATTTGAAGTGAGGAAATGAAATTACTATTAAACTAGAATTTAATATTCAACAGAAATACTTGTCAAATATGACAAAGAAAACCATTTCATACCAACAAAAAATTGTGATAGTTCATCACCAACAGAACTACACTATAAAAAATATTAAAAGAAGTTCCTCAGGCTGATGTTAAATGATGTCAGTTAGAAACTTAGATATATGCAAAAAAATTAAAAATGCTAGAAATAATAAATATGTGGATAAATATTAAAGAAATATTGGTTGGTATAATATAAATAATTATGAGAATAAAAAAACATAATGAAGTTTATAATATATAGTGGTAAAATGTATGAAAACAATATGACAAAGGACGAAAGATGTCATGAAATGATACTATTGTAACATTCTTGTCTATATAAAATTGTTTAATATAACTCAAGTTAGATTACAGTAATTAAACAATGTATATTTTAACCCTGAATGAGCAACTGTGACAAAATAACAAAGATGTGCAGTTAAAAAGCCAATAGAAGAGATAAAACTGATATATTTATGTATTCAGAAGTGGTCTGAAAAATGTTTAGAAAAATGAACAAATAAGAAAAATAAATAACATAAAGCTAAATGGTAGGTTTAAAATAAAGTGTACCAATAATTACAATAAGTGGTAATTACAGTACAATGGACTAAACACATCTTTTAAAAGGCATAAATGGTAAGTCTGGATAATAATGCAAGACTTTACTATAAGCTGTTGAACAACAATAGCAACAAAGTTAAATATAAAGACACAGGTAAGTTATAAGTAGTCTATGAAAAAACATACACCATGGCACACATGAATCATAAAAAAACTGAGTTGGCTAAATTAGTATCTTAAAAGATGAACTTTAGGACAAATAATATGACCAAAGATAAATAAGATGATTTCATAATGACAGTAAGACTAATTCATCAAGAAATCATAGAAATATTAAATGTGTGCACCTTAAAATACAGCTTAAAATACATAAAGCAGAAGCTGACAAACAGCAACATGCAAACTTTCACACAAATCATTGGAGATTTTAACACTTCTCTTGTAGTAATTGACAGAACAAATAGGCAAATAAAATCAAAATGGTTGTAGACTTCAACAAATTCTATTATCCAATTGAACCTAAGACAGAATACCTACATGAAGAATATGCACTCTTTGAAAGTTCACACAGAACATTCACAGAGACCATACACTGAGTTACAAAATATCCCAATATAGGCTGGGCGCAGTAGCTCACGCCTATAATCCTAGCACTCTGGGAGGACAAGGTGGGTGGATCGTTTGAGCTCAGGAGTTCGAGACCAGCCTGAGCAAGAGTAAGAACCCATCTCTACTAAAAATGGAAAGAAATTATCTGGCCAACTAAAAATAAATATATATATATATATATATATATATATGTATGTATGTATATTTTTATATATATATAAAATTAGCCGGGTATGGTGGCGCATGCCTGTAGTCCCAGCTTCTTGGGAGGTGAAACGGTAGGATCGCTTAAGCCCAACAGTTTGAGGTTGCTGTGAGCTAGGCTGATGCCACGGCACTCACTCTAGCCCAGGCAACAGAGCAAGAGTCTGTCTTAAAAAAAAAAAAACAAAAAAAACACAAATAAATTTATAAGATGAAACCATGCAGAGTATGTTATCTGATCAATATTGCATCAAATTAGAATTCAACAAGAAATACATATATATGGAAAAGCAACATATATTTGAAAAAAAAGTAATACACTTCTAAAATACACATGGATCAAAGAAAAAAAAATACAAGGGAAATTAGAAAATATTTTGAATTGTATCATCTTAAATGTAGAACAAATCTGTTTGTAAAGTTAAATTTAAGAAGTGTTTATTATTTAGAAAAAAATTATGAAAATATTTGTGGAATTCAGCTTAAGCAGTACATGGTATTTAAAAAATATAGTTTTAAAAAAAATATTTAAAAGTTAAATTTTGAAAACACTAATAACATTTATAATATCCTAGCTATGCTGATAAAAAAAAGAAAGAAAATTTGCCACTATTAAAAGAAAGGACGAAAATATGAATCTTACAGAACTTAAATGATAATAAAGGAATTTCATGAATAGCTTTATGGCAAAAATGTGACAAACTAAGAAAAATTGACAGATTCCTTGAAAGGCATATTACCAAAACTGACAGAAGAAATGGAAAATTAGATTAGCTCTGTTAGTTAGATAATGAGGGATTCAGGCTCTCCTACAGACAAAGGCAGGAATACGTCTGGGTATTGCCCACCTTAATCCTGCCCCAAGCAACTGCCACACCTGGGGATGGAGGAACACCTGCTAATCTGTAAAAGAATGCAGAAAATTCCCCAGGCCATGTTCCAGGCAGCCCAGGCACAATAGGATCTACAAAGTGACCTAGAGTAACCTAAGGCTAATTGTCATGTCATTAACTGTCCATCAGATTGGTTCAGGGTTGATGTCTGAACCACAAGGAGGGGCTCTATCCAGGCAATATAAAACAAGATCCCAGATCATTGCCAGAGCCCTTTTGTTATCAGAGGGGTCCTGTTCCTCCCTGTTCTGCGGCAAATGTATCTTGCCGTTGCTCTGTGAACCTGTATCTTGCTCTTGCTCTGTAAACCTATCTTGTCCTTCCTCAATAAACTTTGTTTCACACTTACCTTCCTTTTGGTGTTCCTGGTCATTCTTTGGCCAATAGTATACTAACAACTGTGAACAGACAACTACGACCTGACGGTTCCACATCTGTCAAAGGACTGGATTCCATAATTTTAAATTTTGGCACAGAATAAACATACAAAAAAAAAAAAGGCTTCTATGTTTAGATGGTTTTATTGATAAAGTCTATCAAATATTTGAAGAAGTGCTTTCAGAAAATAGATGAGGACAAAAGACTTTCAAAACCATTTTATGAAGCTACAATAACCCTGATTCTGACACCTAACAAAGTTATATATTTTTTTCAAATAACTGGTTTCCAGTTTTCAGTGGGCATGTAAGGAGCTTGGAAGATGTGACTAAGCTGAACAAACTAAAATCTTATCAATACTTCTTATATCCTTCAGAGAAGTGAGATCACAGGGAAAATTACTGTGCCCAAAATTGGAGAGGCAGGAGAAGAGAGAATCCAAACTTACAGGAGTAGAAATGCATGAGGAGAAATCTCTGTGGAACCAGTAGCAACATAGGAAAATCTGAGTTTTAATTGACAAATTGCTAGAGGCTCAGGAGGAACAAGCCAGGCAGTTAAAAACTCTAAGGTGACCCAGTGATTGGAAGACCCCACAGTTTTATGACATTTACCTTCAGGAGCTCAATTATGTTCTAACAGTGACTATCAAAGAAAAATCACATTGTGATTCCAGCAGGGGAAGGGGAAAAGTAACATTTTCAATTATACAAGAGTGTTGTGTTCTTCTTAACAAAACCTGCCATCAAGAAACATACAGCCGCCCTAGGCTCAACCAGAAGAAATAGAACTCCAGAACAGACCAATATCAAGTACTGAAATTGAAACAGCAATAAAAAAACCTTCCTAAAAAGAAAAATCCGGGACCAGATGGTTTCACATCCGAGTTTTACCAGACCTACACAGAACTGGTGCCAAACCTGCAAAAATTATTTCACAACATCGAGAAGGATGGAATCCTCCCCAACACATTTTATGAAGCCAACAAAACACTGATACCGAAACCAGGAAAGGACGCAACAAAAAAGAAAACTACAGAAAAATATCCCTTATGAATATAGATGCAAAAATGCTCAACAAAATCCTAGCAAACCAAATTCAGGTGCTTATCAAGAAAATAATCAATCATGACCAAATGGGCTTCATCCCAGAGATGAAGAGATTGTTCAACATGTGCAAACCTATAAATGTAATTCACCGCATAAATAGAAGCAAAAACAAAAATCATATGATCCTCTCAATAGATGCAGAAAAAGCATTTGACAAAATTGAACACCCTTTTATAATAAGAACACTTAACAAAATAGGCATAGAGGGGGCTTACCTAAAAAGTGATACAAGCCATATATGACAAACTCACAGCCAACATCATACTGAATGGGGAAAAATTGGAAGCATTCCCACTTAGAACTGGAACCAGACAAAGTTGCCCACTATCTCCACCTCTATTCAACATAGTGCTGGAAGTCCTTGCCAGAGCAATTAAACAAGGGAGCAGAATGAAGGGAATCCAAATTGGGGCAAAAGAGATCAAACTTTCACTCTTTGCTGATGATATGATACTATATATAGGAAACCCCAAGTATTCAACCAAGAGATTCCTGGAATAGATAAATGAATTCAGTAAAGTCTAAGGACACAAAATCAGTACACACAAATCACAGGCATTCATATGTGCCAATAACTATCAAACTGAGAAGCAAATCAAAGACTGAATGCCCTTCACAATAGCAACAAAGAAAATAAAGTACCTAGGAATATATTTAACTAAGGAGGTAAAAGACCTCTGCAGGGAGAACTATGAAACACTGAGAAGGAAATAGCAAAGGATGTAAACAGGTGGAAAACCATACCATGTTCATGAGACAGCAGAATCAAGATTGTTAAAATGTCTATGCTACCCAAAGTGATCTACAGATTCAATTCAATCCTTATTAAAATACAAACAACATTTTTCACAGATATAGAAAAAATAATTTTACACTTCGTATGGAGCAAGAGAAGACCCCATATAGAAAAAGCAATCCTAGGCAAAACGAATAAAATGGGAGGCATCAATTTACCAGACTTCAAGCTATACTACAAAGCTATAGTAATCAAAACAATATGGTACTGACACAAGAACAGGGACATAGACTTATGGAAGAGAACTGAGACCCAGATATAAAATCAGCCTCATATAGCCATCTAATCTTTGACAAAGGAGACAAAAACATACACTGAGGAAGAGAATCCTTATTCAATAAATGGTGCTGGGAAACCTGGATAGCCACATGTAGAAGACTAAAACAGGATTCACACCTTTTACCTCTCAGTAAAATAAACTCATGGTGGGTAACAGACTTAAACCTAAGGCGTGAAACTATAAGAAATCTAGAGGAAAACATTGGAACTACTCTCCTAGACATTGGCCTATGGAAAGAATTTATTAAGAAGACTCCAAAGGCAATCACAGCAATAACAAAAATAAATAAATGGGACTTGATAAAATTAAAAAGCTTCTTCACAGCCAAAGAAACTATCATGAGAGCAAACAGACAACCGACAGAATGGGAAAAAATATTCATGCTACACATCCGATAAAGGTCTGATAACTAGAATCTCTTTAGACCTCAGGAAAAACAACAACAAAATATCAAACAACCCTATCAAGAAGTGGGCAAAAGACATAAACATAAACTTTTCAAAAGAAGACAGAAAAATGGCCAACAAACATATGAAAAAATGCTCAACATCTCTAATCATCAGGGAAATGCAAATCAAAACCACAATGAGATATCACTTACCTCCAGTGAGAATGTCTTTATAAAAAGTCCCAAAACAATAAATGTTGGCGTGGATGCAGAGAGATGGGAACACTCACACAGTGCTGGTGGCACTGCAAACTAATGCAACCTCTGTGAAAAGCATTATGGAGATAGCTTAAAGAGATACAAGTAGATCTACCATTTGATCCAGCAATCTGATTCCTGGGCATCTACCCAAAAGAACAAAAGGCACTCTATAAAAAAAATCTGCAACCAAATGTTTATAGCAGCACAATTCACACTTGCAAAGATGTGGAAAAAACCCAAGTGCCCATCAATACATGAGTGGATTAATAAAATGTGGTATATGTATACCACAAAGTATTATTCAGCTATAAGAAACAGTGGTGATATAGCACCTCTTGAATTTTCCTGGATAGAGCTAGAACCTATTCTAATAAGTGAAGTATCCCAAGAATGGGAAAACAAGCACCACATGTAGTCACCATTAAATTGGTTTTAACTGATCAACATCTAAGTGCACATATAGTAATAATGTTCATCAGGTATCCAGCAAATGGCAGGAGGGAGGAGGGGATGGGTATATACACTCCTAACCTGTGGGTTGTGTACCATCTGTGGGATGGACATGCTTGAAGCTCTGACTCGGGTGGGGTAAAGGCAATATACATAACATAAACATTTGTACCTCCATAATATGCTGAAATAAAAAAAAATAAAAAGCAATGAGCAAGTAGAATTTGAAATTGAAAACATTATCATTAATCACATTAGCACCCCAAAGAACAAAATGCTTAGGTATAAATCTAATGAAATATGCATACTATCTGTTTAGGAAAAGCATAAAATTCTGATGAAAGTAGTTCAAAAAAATAAATGGAGAAATATTCTGTGTTCCTGGATGAGAAGACTCAATAGTCTCAAGAAGTCAAATATCTCCAACTTGATCTATCGATTTAATGTAACCCCAATCAAAATGCCAGCAAATCATTTTGTAGATATCAGCAAAATAATTATAATGTTTATATCGATAAGCAAAGGTCCCAGAATAACAAATTTGGCGGACTGATACTACTTGACTCCCACACTTACTACAAAGCTACAATAGTCAAGACAATGTGGTATTTTCAAAATAAAAGACAAATAAATCAATGCAACAGAATAAGTGAACCCAGAAGTCAACCCCCATAAAAAGAATCACTTTATCTTTGATAAATAAGTAAAGAAAACACAGTGGTACAAAGATTGTCTTTTTTAAAAATGATATTGGAACAATTGGACATTCACATGCAAAAAAAAAAATGAATCTAGACACTGACCTTACCACCTTTACAAAAATTAGCTCAAAATGAATCATAGTTGTACATGTAAAACATAAAATGTAAGTTTCCTAGAAGATACCATAAAAATCTAGATGCCCATGGGTATGGTGATGGCTTTTTAGATAAAGTACTAAAAGCAAGATCCATGAAAAAAAAGAATTGGTAACCTGGATTTCACTAAAATTAAAAATTCTGTTCTGTGAATGATACTCTGTTGAAGATGCTCTGTGAAAAAAAAAAAATATTTGCAAAAGACATGTTTGATAGAGTGTTATTATCCAAAACATACAAATTACACTTAAAACTCAACAATAAAAAAATGAACAGCCCAAATAAAAAATGGGCAAAAACATAAAAGAGATATCTTATCAAAGAAAATATACAGATGCCAAATAACTATGTGAAGGGATCTGCCACATCATATGTTGTTAGGGAATTGCAAATCAAAGCAACGAGGTACTACTACACACCTATTATAATGGCCAATATCCAAAATAGCAACAACACCAAATGCTGACAAAAATGTGGAACAACAGGAACTCTCACTCCTTGCCAGGGGTAATGCAAAATGGTACACCCAATTTGGAAGACTGACAGTTTCATAGAAAAATAAACATATCCCTACCATGTGAACCAGCAACTTCACTCTTTTCTATTTATTCAAATGAGTTGAAAATCTATCTCACATAAAAACCTGCACACAAATGTTTAGAGAAACTGTTCACTGCTGCCAAGACATGGAGGCAGCCAAGATGTCCTTCAGTAGGTGAATGCATTAATAAACTTGTACATCCAGAGAATGGAATGTTATTTTGTACTAAAAAGAAATGAACTATCAAGCCATAAAAAGACATGGAGGAAACTTAAATGCATGTTACTAGGTGAAAGAAGCCAATCTCAAAAGGCTACACATTGTCTGATTCCAACCATATGACATTCTTGAAAAACCAATATTAATAGAGACAGTGAAAGGAATAGTGGTTGCCATAGGTTAGAGGAGAGGTAGAGATGGGTAAATTCACACCTAAGTCATACAATGCACCCTGTCTGGGGGATGGGCACACTTATAATTTATACTCAAATGGTACAAAAGCAAATTATGTAACCAAAATGTTTGTACCCCTGTCTGAAATAAAAAAAATAATTAAGAAAAAAAATAAAATGAGCCATGTCGGTGACCTAAGACAAAGGTGGATAGTGATAAGCTGAGAGGTATAGTGGAAGGGAATCCAGTTCAACGTATGTGTGAATTAGCAGTAAGGTTTGACATTACTATTCAATATTGGACATTACTATAACAATATTGGATCATTTGAAACAAATTGGCAAAGTAAAGAAGTTTTATACATGGGAACCACATGAATTAAGCTAGCATCAGAAGAGAAATCGTCTCACAGCTTGCCTTTCTTTGCTACCACAAAATAAATCTGATCCATTTCTACACTGTATTGTTACATGTGATGAAAAATGGATTCTTTTTGACAATCACAAGTGTTCAGCACAATGGTTGAATAAAAATGAAGTGACAAAGCAGTTCAAAAGGGAATAACCATCAAAAAAATCGAATGGTGTCTGTTCATTCGTCCAGTGCTGTTATTACCCACTACAGGTTCATGAAACCTGGTCAATCGATTAGAGCAGATGTCTACGGCAACCAGTTGGACATAATGATGAGAATGCTTGTGATTAAGCAGCCGAGATTGGTCAATAGAGACAGGCCTATCCTCTTGCATTACAATGCTCTACCATGTCTCACAAACGCTGCTCAAACTACAGAGGCTGGACTTGGACACTCTCTGTCATCCACTGTATTCACCAGACCTTGCACGAACTGACTACCACTTCTATCAGGCTTTGGACCACTTCTTGCAAGGAAAAAAATATTTGATTCTCACCAAGCTGTGCAAAATGCCTTTCGTGATTTCATTGCCACTCGCTCTCCAGGATTCTTCACTTCTGGCACAAACAAGCTACCGTTAAGATAGCAAAACTGTGTGGATAGTTTAGGTACATGCTTTGATTCATTTCACTGCTTCTTGTTTGAAATAAAATAAACTATACTTTTGATTTGAAATAGGACATTTCATATTTAATGACCTAATACATCCAAAAGGAAATCAGTATATAGAAGAGATAGATAGATATCTGTGTTCTCATATTTATTGAAGCACTATTAACAATAGCCAAGATATGGAATCAACCTAAGTGTTCACCAATAGATGAATGGATAAAGATAGTGTGGTACATATTCACAGTGGAATATTATGCAGCCTTGAAGAAGGATGAAATTTTGTTATTTGCAACAATATGGATATAAGTGGAGGACATTCTGCTACCTTTTTACATGAATGCCCAGTAACATTCTGAATTATAATATTGATGTCTTCAGTCATTTATATCTCTTTGTGAAGAACTATGCGAAGCCATAATTTTGGATGTGATTTTGTGCATTTTTATAAACCAGTAATCTACGTGGGGATAAATACATTTTTAAAAACCCACTCAAGATATTAGACATTGAAATTACAGACCAAAAACTTTAAAGAAGTCAGCTATGCTATTTATACACTTTTTTTTCGCACATTGAGGGCGAAATTATCATCAAATTACATAAGGTTTATTCAGTCATCACATTAAGGGAGAAAAGTTTACTTTCTTTAATAGGAAGCTGTCAAATTTTTGGCAAATATATAGCAATAAACTCATTTTTTTTCTTAGCCTGTGAATACACCCTTATCCTTAAATTTATTTCTCTAAAGTGGCAGACTTAAAATTTCTGAAAAACCCTTAACCTCTTTAAGAAGTTCAAGACTCAAAAATTAGCCCTAACTACATCACAGGAAACCACCCCTTTAAAAGCCTTGTAGATATGCACAGGTATAAATTTCCACTCAGGTTGTTATAACTCATTAAGCCCCCAATTCCAATTACTTTATTTATTACAATTCAAAGTCAAGTAGTCTCATATAATTTCTGCCTCTACTTTATAAGCATGTCCATTTTTAGATAAGATCATATTTTCATAGAATTTCATCAACCATTTACATGTCTGACAGAATATTACAAAATTTAATAATTTATGAAGACTGCTTCTTTCATTATATAGTTGTTTAAGACCAATGTTATGTGTTCCTAGACATGTACATTCCTGACTATTCAAAATTTCTTTTTTTTCATAGTTCAACAAAATTTTGAGTGGAATTTTATCAGTTTCCTATTGCTTCTATGACAAATCACCATAAACTTTGTGGCTCAAAACAGCACATATATATTATATTATATTATATTACATTTCTGAAGATTCAGAAGTCAAAAATCATTTTCACTGGGCTAAAGTCAAGGTGTTAGCAGGGCTGGTTCTTTCTGGAGGTCCTTAAAGAAAATATGTTTTCTTGCCTCTCCTGGCTTCCAGAGGCCACCTGCATTTCTTTATTTCTTTGCTGGTAGCATTTTTCCCCATCTTCAAATCAAGCAGGGTAACATCATTAAATATCTCTCTCTCTCTTTCTCTCTCTCTCTCTCTCTCTCTCTCTCTCTCTCATAGTCTCATCATTTTCTGTTTT
>MPIZ01001205.1:1642522-1657570 GCA_003258685.1 Prolemur simus
ATTCCCTTAATTGATTATATCTAATCTCTAATAACCGGCAAAAATTGAATAATTCCAAAGGAATCCTCTCTTACCATTAAGATATGCAAAATTTACCAAAGATATTTTCTGCAAAAATTTAACTTAATTTTTTAAAATTTAAGTTTGATTATGGTATTGTGATTATGTTTTCTGGAGCAGTACTTATCTTTTTGAGGTCCATACAGAAATTTTTTTTAAATCAATATCTGTATTATGCTGGAACCACACAGAAATATTGATAGAGGAAATGATATAATGTCTGGAATCCGTTTAATAACAATTCAGGGAGGGGGATGAGAGCATCAATGTGGGTATACATACATGAGGCAAAAGTGCCTATGAGTTAATTGTTGAAGGTTGTTATATTATTCTCCTTACTTTTGCATATGTTTGAAATTTCCCATAAAGTCTTTTGTTCTGTGTTGTTTTATTTTGAATTCCATTTGACAGGGTTAGAGTTCTATAATCCTGGTTGGGAAACAACAGCTTTAACTTTACCACCACTTTAGGGACTGTATTAAGTTGGCTGGATGCACCACCAGCACCAAAGAAAGTGACAACTGGAGTTAGTGAAAGAAGATCTATTACACTAGAAAGGATCATATTGTTTAACAAATAACATCAGAAATAAAAAAGGCAAATTTAATATGATTGACATTATAATGACAACATCCCTTGTCTGTATTCTGACAAGCTCCTTTATAAGTAATTTTCCAAATTTTCTGACCTTATCATAACTCTGTTTTTCTTTAAGTTATAAAACTTGGAAAACCCCTTGTATTCATGTACCACCCTCTGCTGGTCTGGCACCATTCTATATTCATCTTTGCTCTATGGAGTTCTCTTTCCTTCAGCCCCTCTCTCTTTCTCCACTGCCAGCTCCCTAATGTTGAATTAGCTGGTCTAATGATAATCAACTGTCACACCTCCATGTTAACCAGCATTTAATCATTTTTACAACAGACATTCTGTGTCTATATTTTTGAGTTATAGCAAATATTTCAATAGAAAGTTTACTTTTATTTATTTTATTATTTTTTCCACAGTCTTTTTTTAAAAGTTACTTATTAATCATCAATAGAGAGAACAAGGTCCACAATCACTGGAGAAAGGTTGAGAGAAATCAGGTGGCAAAACAATTTATTAACAGATTCTCCCTCTCAGGTGTTAAAACTGTCATGCTTTTGTTTGCAGGCTTCAAGTTGGCTCTAGAAAAAAAGTGCAAATTAATTTGGGGAAAGAGAAAAAAATCCAAAGTATCCCTTTCTTGAATGACTCTTTAGTTCATTTCCCTTTCACCCAATCCACAGAATAGTGAGAAAGAGCCCAAGATTTGATTGCTGAAGAGCTGAGCTTAAGAAAGGGCTCTATCATTTCTACTACTGTGCTTCTGAGTAAATCATTTACACCCACCCCTTAGTTTTCTTTCTTTTTTTAAAAGAAAAAAAATTTTACAAATTTTTAATTTTGGAATATTACGGGGGTACAAACACTTTGGTTACATATATTGCCTTTGCAACGCCTGTGTCAGAGCTACAAGTGTGCCCATCCCCCAGAAAGTGTGCGCCACACTCATTAGATGTGGATTTAGGCATCGACTCCTCCCCTCTCCCACCTTCCCAACAGCCGAGGAATGTTACTTCCATATGTGCACATAAGTGTTGATCAATTAGTGCCAATTTAATGGTGAGTACATGTGATGCTTGTTTTTACATTCTTGTGATACTTCACTTTGAAGAATGAACTCGAGCTCCATCCAGGATAATACAAGAGGTGCCAGATCACCATTGTTTTTTATGGCTGAGTAGAACTCCATGGTGTACATATACCACATTTTTTAATCCACTCATGTATTGATGGGCACTTGAGTTATTTCCACATCTTTGCAATTGTGAATTGTGCTGCTATAAAGAGGGTAGATGTCTATATTATATAATGTCTTTTTTTTCCTTTGAGTAAATATTCAGTAGTAGGATTGCTGGATCAAGTGGTAGTCCCACTTGTGGTTCTTCGAAGTGTCCCCATATTACTTTCCATAGAGTTTGCACTAGTTTGGAGTCCCAGCTGCAGTGTATGAGTGTTCCTATCTCTTTGCATTCATGCCAACATTTGTTGTTTTGAGACTTATTGATAAAAGCCATTCTGACTAGAGTTAAGTGATATCTCACTGTGGTTTTGATTTGCATTTCCCTGATGATTAGAGATGTTGAGCATTTTTTCATATGTTTGTTGGCCATTGTTCTGTTTTCATTTGAAAAGTTTCTGTTCATGTCCTTTGCCCACTTTTTCATAGTTTTTTTTTTTTTTTTTTTTTTGCTGATTTTCCTGAGTTCTAAATAGTTTCTAGTTATTAGCCCTTTATCTGATATGTAGCATGTGAAAATTTTTTCCCATTCTGTAGGTTGTCTGCTCTCGTGACAATTTCTTTGGCTTGGTCATCACATCATAAATAAGAAAACAGTAACGGTGATATAGAATCTCTTATGTTCTCCTGGATAGAGTTGGAACACATTCCACTAAGTGAAGTATCCCAAGAATGGAAAAATAAGCACCATATGTATTCACCATCAAATTGGTTTCCCTGATCATCACCTAAGTGCACATTTGGGAATAACACTAATTGGGTGTTGGGCAGATGTGGGGGGGAAGGGGATGGGTGTATACCTATATAATGAGTGAGATGCGTACTGTCTGGGGAATGGACACACTTGAAGCTCTGACTTGGGGGGGGGTGAGGGCCATGGGCAATATGCATAACATAAAATTTTGTACCCCCATAATATGCTGAAATAAAAAAAATTAATTAGGCAGGTACAATTTCCTATGAAAACTGAATATCTTTCCATTTGAAAGCAACAAATAAGTAAAAAGTCAAACTACTCTTTCCATAAAGTCAAAGAAAGAAAGAAAGAAAAATACACTGTTTAAATGTTCAAGTACAATGATATGTAGTGAAACCTGCTTTGGCATTGATATTATGCTCAGAAGGATTTGGTTGCAGATGGAATTTCCATCTGGAAACCGTCCCTGCTGATAATCTTGGACAGTTTTATTGGCTTACTCCTCTAGAGACAAGTAAATCATCCAGCTGGCTACTTATGATACAGTTAAATTTGAACTTCTTCAGAGAATCTCTTTAATGAAGACATGGACTAATTACCTTGAAAATTATAAAGAAGTAAAATTTATACATATATAATGAAGAAGGATTAAGTAATTATTTTTATCCTGACTTTTAATAACATATCCAGGCAGAGTACTATGAATCTCAGTATTAACGTATAATGTGTCATATAAAATCACTTTTAAAAAATTATGATCATGTTTTAAAGAAATTCTATAAATAGTAGTTTCTTTATTTCTGTTCAGATATTGCATATTTTAAAAAGTCTGTGATTTCATTTCTGATTAAAATGAAAATATAAGACATTCCTGTATCTCTTTGGATAGTGAAAAGTAATTATTCTGCAAGGTGTCTGTACTTCAAAACTGTGCCACAAAACTGATCAACAAAACAATAAAAAAAGCAGGTTTTTTTCTGCAATTTTAACATAAATATTGTATTACCAGATCATTAGCAAAATTCTTAAGCAATTTAATTTAGTTGCACATAATAAACTAGGATATGGGTGTGAGTGGAAATTTCAGTAATCTTAACTTTTCTACATTCCCAATAATATAGCACAGGTTTGTTATAAAGCATTAATTACTGTTTCATTGAAGTTCAAGCTGCTTCCGTGTCTAATATAGCACATTTTTCAGTCCAGCCTAGAAAGGCAGTACATAAAGTAAGAAACATGATAATCAAATATTTGGGGGAAAATGACAATTATTTCAAAGTCAGATAATTTAACGGGAAAATAAGTATGCACATTCAAACAGATAGTCAAAGTAATCTACATGATTTGATTTTGACAACAAAAGAAAGACAGTTGAGAAAAATAAGTTCAACTATAATTAGTTAGAAAGCGACTAATTTTGAGTTATTAATTCCTATCAAGCCCAGAGCTGTAGAAATTATTGTATCTAGACTATTTTGTGACAATATTAACCTTAGTTCTGTTCTGGCTTCCCCCAAATAAGGAGAGTGGGGCATCAATAGTAAAGCAAACAGTAAGAAAGTTCCCTTTGCACTAAACCATGGTGTCTCTGTTCCTAAAGTACAGTCCATAATTTTTTTTTTTACTTTTTTTCCATAATATAAGCATATTAGAGCTGAAGAAGTTTCCAGAAAAACAATAAAAAGAATGAAATTTCAAAACTAGAATTATGTCCCTTCTGAAGATTGAGGTAACTAATTTTAAGACACATGAGAGGGCTGAAATTGCTAGCAATAATTTGCCATAAATATATGAATTTTTTTCCCCAAAGACTGAAACAGAACAAAAGTACCAATGGATGTCAACAGAAAATTCATGAATGGTAAATCCATAATAAGTTGTTAAGAAAACTTAATTAGTTTATGAGACAAAGTTTCTATTCTGATAATAAATAATAAAATATTACTATTAAATTTTTCAAAATTTAGAAAAGCTTGTGGAAATAAAATATCTAGACAACATTCCAGAAAAAAAACCTTTGTAAATGTTTTATGCTATATATTTCTAGTTCATTTATTTTATATTTTATTTCCTTTTACAAATACAAATATTTATTGAGGGTTTACCATGTACCAGACACTGACATACAATGTTGAGCTAAAAATAAGTAGTCTGTGCCTTCCTGGAGCTTGTAGCTTAAGGGTAGAGACTGGCATTAATCAAATAATTAAAGCAATAAATTGAAAAGATTTTCTACTAAGTTTAGTATAGGTAAACTAGCTATGAGGCTATTGCTATAACCTTGGTGAGAAAAGCGTTTAATTTGTGGTTGTGGTAGAAATGGGGAGAGGTGCAAGAATTTGTGAGCTTTCTGGTCAGTAGTATTTATTTGCATGCTGCATTAAGTAACTAAAGAATTCAGATCATTTTTATTGTACAAATATTACACAAGGGTTTAAAATTTTAAATGAATTTTCCCTCCTTTGAGCTTGTATAATTACCCTAATGTAGCCATGCTCACAGTAATAAAAATAGTTAAAAATATTTGTAGTATAGAAGATATATTTCCTTTTGGATTTACATAAACAGAAATAATCTAATTATAAAATTGCCATTAATTTAGAGAATGTTCCATAAAGTTACTCCTCCAAATTAGTCTTGCTGTGTGTGCCCAGTTAAAAAACACTATCAATTTGAAAAATTTGGTAATTAAAAATCAAGATTAATAATTAATAAACATAATTATATAATATTTGCTCCCAGTTCACAATGCAGTCTATCTGGTGAAACATTTCACACACACACACACACACACACACAAATATGTTTGAGTCAGAAAAGCCAACACTTAGGAATAAAATTTTCCTTTCTTCTTTATTCTCTTTTTTTTGAAATAAAACATCAAGTAATTATTTTTCAGTATAATTTATTATTTAAAATCAATATTTTCCTGATATTTCATATAACCTTTATCAAAAATATAATTGTAACTCACAAATCATTGAAAATGCATTGTTTATATGTTGTAAAGGTATACTTTAATTAAAACCTTGTGAAAATCAAATGCATCTCTGTTTGAATTTTGAAACTTTTTTCCACTAAACTTTAGAAACAAATACGCTCAAGAGATTAAAATTCTTGGAGTCCTCTCCCAGGATCTATTTAATTACACCATTCTTAGAGTGATTTTGGAAAATGGTGGCAAATATTTTTTCTCATCATCTTGATATGATATAAAATGTTTCCTTAAATTAATCATGGTTAAAATTATTAATTTTATCATTTATTTCTTAGATAATTTTATTAACAATGTAATTAAGCTTTCCACAGGAAAAAAATTTCATCTTAGATATCAAAATATCTTTTGAAATAGATATATACAAGTTCAATTGCTATGAAGCATTTGATTTATCTTGTTCTTCTCTACCCAGAAAACAAGCATATTTTTATTTTGGAATTGCATATAAGGCAACAAAGATAGTATTAAAATAAGCCTAGGCAAGAACTGACTTTGTTTCCCTCAAGAGAGGTTTAAATTGTAAGTCAGTATTTCATCACTAGCATTAGTTTGATTACAGGATAAAGGGAAATAGTGAAAGTTTTCTGGCCATTAAAGGTTCATCACGTACTCAAATTTTTTAGTGAGGAAACATATAATTCAATCAAAAAATTCAAACAATTGCTTTGAAGTGTTCTAATTCAATCAAAAACTAGTTACTGGAGATGTTTTAAAGGATAACATCAAGTAATGTCTTAGACAGGTAATGTAGTGAGTGGGTATAGACATTTACACATCCCATTGACAATAGCAATGATAACTATTTGCATTTCTAAGTGCGAATCTGGTGGCTGTCAAGAGACTGGTTCAACTCGGAACAGATAAAAGAGTAAATTCACATTGCTATGTGTCACTAGAAAAGACTAGTGGAATTAGAACATTACTTGTGGAAGTATTAATGTAAATTTATTTTTTAAGCTGCTTTCTAGATCAGGGGATTTTTCACAATTTGTTTATAATTGTTTGCAAACTATTTACTTTGAACTTTGATTTAATAATATCTTTTTAGATTTTTAAAACTCCCACATGCCATGAAGCAACATAATAAAACATGCTTTTAAATATTGGCTGGGGTAGGGAAGTTACATGCAATAAAGACTTAAAATTCCTCTGCAGTTATATTAAAGATAATTTAAAAGCTGAAATAAAAAGGAATAGAACCTTGATAATGTAATATATAATAAAAATTCACAAAGACAACTTTCCTATTTTTAATGAGTTCATTGTTTTAAAATATGCCCAAACATGAAGTATATTTTAGAGTAGCCTGTTTTCAGATATGATGAATCGAGCACTAAATGCATCTGCTTCATAAACAGACTTGACTGTAAGTCCTGAAGCCATGTTTGTCTTCAATTAAGTTAGAAAACTACGGTGAGGGATTTTAAATCTTACATAAGTGATGATATTCCCTTGAGGAAAGTGAAATATTACAGGTAGCTCAAAGTTGGGAATGAGAGGTAAGGCTCTCCAGTGAAGTGATGAATTCCTTCTCTCTGCTCTAGTTTTGTTAATGCTGTATTTCCTTAGAGCTAATCTTCCATTGCAGACTGAAATAGCTGATAGATTCATAGAATGAGTGCATAGGTTCCGAGAACCCCAGTCCATTGGTGGCATAAATAGTTACTGAATATGGAATCCCCCTTGCATTCAATTCTCCTCTTTAGTCTGCTAAATTATTTGTTATTCCCATATTTTGTTTTGAATTATAGTTCTGTTTCCAGCAAGCACCTATTGGCATGTATTTTGTGTTACTTCAATGACAGAGCACATTCATCCACGGGCAGTTATTGACCTACAATCTAGATGGATTTGTCAAATACAATATTGAACAAAGAACTGTGGCCTGAGAGGATCAAGACAGTTGGGAAGGAGATAAAACTAACTAAAAGCCATTACTTCAATCTCTTATTGAAATCTTGTGACTACAGAACCTCTCAAGATGACTGTTCTAGGGGGAGTAAAATGGCTAAAAATTCCATAGTGCAGATTGAAACAGGTCAGATTTCAGGTAGTTCAGTTTTGATCTGAGAATTGTTCATTAACCAAATTCATGGGTGGTATAAGAAAACAGAGGCTGTGATAATCATAGGACAGAATGCAGGGACAGTAAGATGGAGGTTGTTGTTTAGCAACTGTAAGTTGGTCAATTTCGTTTGGCAAGAGTGATGGGGAAGACAATTGAAGCTAAGTGAAAAAGTTTTATTCCTGCATCATTTTCACAAAGGCAAGTTTGGATAGTGGAGAAGGAAAATAAGTGGGACTTAAAGGAACTGCTGTGAGAAGGGAGGTCTGAGCAGAGTGAAATGCATTTGCAAATTTAGTGGCCAGCATAAGAATACTGGATGCCTGCGGGCTGTACAGGAAGAGTGTTGAGAGAGACAAGAAAAGACAAGGAGAACAGAGGAAAGCAAAAGATACGAACCAAATACAAATTTCATTCAGAGTATCTTTTTTCTGCTTAAACAGATATACCTTTATTTCCCTTCCTTTCCATTACCTGTTTTGCAACATCTATAAATGGTTCTAAAGGTACAGCTCTGCATGAGACTGAACCTAAAACCCCTTGGTTACCTCCAGAGAAGAAAATCAGGAGTGAGCATTTGAACATGTCTAAACTAGAGCTATAATTAGGTTTTTAGAATAGTTTTCTGGCCAGGAGAATGTGCATTTAGGCTCGTGCTTTCCTGCATTTCCCTATAGCGTGTTTCAATTGTCAGTCAAGGCCTTTGTCACAAATGCTAGTACTAGACACTGTGGGGTTAACAAAGAAATTGACCTGTTTCTTTACTCTGAAAGAAGGAAAAGATGGGACCTCAAATCTGGCCTTTCTATACCTCCAATACCTTAAGGATTTTTTGACTTCAGGCTTCTGTCACATGTATTGCCACCAAAGCTCAGCAGAATGTTTTTCTTCAATACTTTAAGGTTAAAGCCTGTAGCAACTTTTATTCACTTGTCACCTTTGCCCTGTTTCTTAGTGCCCTTGTTTTTTCATCCATCACGGATTCCTGGAGTGTTTTCTGAATAAGAGGAGGTGACCCAGGAATACACACTGTCAGGACATTAGGCTATGTATAGTATCTTTTTCTATTTTCCTCTTAAATGTTTAACATATAATAAAGAGGGCTAGATGAGCTCACTGAACCATTCCTGTGATTCACGACAGTAGACACTGTTCACAGGCTGTGTCTAAAGTCGTTGTGCTTGGCAATGATCATCTGGACAGATATTCCCAAAGACAATTAAAAATAATGATATTTATTGTTAAGCCTCCCTGCTTCACCTAATTATGCCCTAATGCTATGAAACGGCCCATTAAAGGGATCCAGGGATCCTTTTGCAGTGATATAACCTATTCTGTAGCCTCCTCACTCCAAACTAGTGTCTTTCTCTTCGAGTTTGCGTAAATTGACCCAACAATATGAGTGTTTTAAACAAATTATTAGATCTATTAAAAACTTTTCTGAATGTCGACTGGAGGAAAATGTAAACTATGAGTTCATTTTAATGAAGTTATTTTCAAGGTTAGAGAACAGACACCCAAAGTTCACTGATTTATAAATCGTCCAAATTTAATTATTTCCACCCAAATAAATGTATTAACTTGACCTTGTAGCTGCATAGATCCATTGTTGTTACTGAATATGCAATTAATTAATTCTGAAAAATACAAATTCACTACAATGTGCTTTATGTTCCCATGGGATATGAGATATATTTTAACCTTGTACGTTCACTTTTAAAATAATTTAGTATCTTCCTTTTCTCTTCTGAATCTTTGGAAAGGAAACAAAATAAGGTAGTTTCAAGCTAGATTTGATGACAGTTTTAAAAATATCATATTGTGGACAGAAAGGATATATTTTCATTTATTGCAAGTTATGAAATATATATTAATCAGAGTTAGACTATGCCAGAATTCTAGGACTGTATTTATCCACTAAATATATCCATATTTTAAAGCACACAATATATTGTAATACATAAAGAAACACAAACCTTTTATCAGCTTTACTTTTAAAAAAAATCATTCATGAAATTGGAAGGATAAGGTGACTAGGTGATAAAACACATGAGAGTTGGTCAATGTAAACCATGGTTTTGGATCATAAAAGTCTACTGCTCTTTGCTGGAAAGGAAGGCCACATGGAAGCTATAATACAACTGTAGTTAGAAACAATCAGATGAGGAAGCAATGCTGGTTCTTCATTCTCTTCACACTCCTGCCATACTCAGCCGGTTCTAGTATGAGTAGAATATTTTCTAAAACCATAAAAGGAGTCCTCTGGAAACAGGATCTATCTGAGATTTGGGCCAGATCCAAGTGAATGATTGACACTGTAACTTACTTGAGCCCTCTGATTCTTGGCCTTCTTAGAACTCTATTCAGAAGATTATTACAGTCATAATAAATGCCCTTATCCTCTCACCATCAAATCTATCAACTATGAACATATGTATCTTTCCACTCTCTGCAATCTTTTCTCCATATCCCTTTGAGATGTGCACCTTTTTGGATGATGAGAACCTTGTAAGTCCTCCTTTCTCATTCCCAGAGCAGAGTTGAAGCATAAATCTTGCTTAATCTGTCAATTTCTCCAAAACCCTGCCAGATTCAGGATGCAAAATGTAGTTTACATCTCAACTTGACAACACTTTCTTTGTCACAATCTTCAATCTAAAACCAATATGACAAATAAACTGAGGAATAGTCAAACAGTAAAGTGACATGGTATGAAATTCAATACATTATTGCTTAAATCTGGACCCAGCCACTCACTAGCTGTATGGCCTTGGAAAAATCATTTCACTTCATTCAGGGTTAATTTCATTATCTATAAACTGGACATTGTGAAATCTAAGTTTATTTTCAAGTATAACATTCTATCAGTCTAAATATTTTAAATTACCTCAGTTGGAAATCCAAATATTTATACCTGAATATAATCTACACAACAAGCAAAAAACACAGTAGAGGTCAAGAAAGGCCAAAATATGAGAAAATCATTTTTAATATTAATTACTTTAGCAGATATAGCAATTTAGAGAAGTAAAAGTTAATCAGCAACTGGATTAGATTAAATGGGCTTCTAGAGATACAAAAAATAAAAGATCCATATTTGGATTATCAGAAAGAAAGATTAAAAATCTGCTAAGTGAAGTAAAATAAGGGCCAAGAGTTGGGAGTCGATATAATATATTGAATATAAATTAAATGGAATACATCCACTAAAACAGAAGGTTAATATTTAGCGGTGGGTGAGGATCAGTCTTATTCTAGGTGTTGCTCCAGTAACTAATCAATAGCCAATCAATGACAAAAATAATCAGAAACTATATGACATAATGGAAGAGAAAAATTGTCTTTGTTGATTTCTTAGCAATCATAGCCACAATCTCTATCCATATAGGGCATTGGCCCCCTCAAAAGTCCTCTACTAATATATTCTATGAACATGTATTAAGCACCAACTTTGTGCCAGAAACTCTGCTAATTGCTGGTGACATAGTTACAGTCTTAGCTTATGATGAACATAGATGAAAAGTAAATAAATTATATGATAGACATGTTATTAGGGTAGTATTCACTATATAATATGTTATGAGTGGAAAACTGCCTTTCCCTATTGTGGTGAACAAACTCTAGGGTGGGATCCCTGACCCCTGCCTCCTACTATTCACTCCTTTATGTAATGATCTCTCACTTGAGTGTGCATGGAACCCGTGACTTATTGCTAACCAATATAATATGGCAAAGGTGATGGGTGGTGATTTTTTATATATATATATAATATATACATATATACACGCACACACACACATATATGTATATACACATATACATACAACCATCAACACTGATTGTGTTATTACTAGTTATTAGGTAATATTATACAGCTAGAAACTGATGGAGACAGGATTCAAACTATGGCTGGTTGACTTAAAAGCTTGTGACCTTTTAGGTATCAGTGATATCTTTTACATTTTGCCCTAGTAAAGCCCTCATCACTGACGGTATTTGGGTGCCACTATGTTACACTATAACAAATCTCCCTATGGCAATAAAACCTGCTCAAGATAGATTAAAATAACATCAAGCTAAGTGGAAACTCAACTTTGGCTCCAATTTTAAAAGTCCCTTTCAGATCCTTTTTTCCAAAGGAAAGTACTGATTCGTGAGCAAGTAAAAATCAGTTTGGTATCTGGAATCATGTTTATCAACCTTAGAAAATCAGGGGTTCTGTTAAAAATAAAGGACCAAAACTTTGGAAAAATTATGGTCAACTAGAGGATTCAGGTACTTTTTCCAAAGTATTTAATCTTTTATTTTTTTTAATTTTCCACCTTTATTTAGGTATAATTGACAAAATTGTGTATATTTAAGGTATACAACTTGATGTTTTGATATAAATATACGCTGTGAAATGATTACCACAATCAAGCTAATTAACAAATCCATTAACTCACATAGATACCATTTTTGTGTGCATGGTGAGAATACTTAAGGTCTACTTACTCTCTTAGCAAATTTTAAGTATATAATACATTAACTATACTCACCATACTGTATGATAGACTCCCAAATCATGCATCTTATAACTGAAAGTTTGTGCAATTCAATCAACATCTTCCCATTTCCGCCACTCCCCAACCTCTGGATACCATCCTTCTACTGTCTATTTTTATGAGTTTGGCTTTTTAAAAACCACTGGTGAGATCATGAAATATTTGTCTTTCTGTGTCTAGCTTATTTCACTAGCATAATGCCATCTGGGTTTAAGTATGTTGTCACAAATGACAGGATTTTCTTCTTTTTTATTTTGTGGCTGAAAAATATTCCATTGTGTGTATATGTATACTTATATATATATACACACACATACCCACAAATATACATATATTACACATTTTCTTTATTCATAAAATGATGGACATTTAGGTTGTTTCCATATATCTTGGCTAGTGTGAACAGTGTTGCAATGGATGTAAGAATACAGATATCTCTTTGACCTACAGATTTCATATACTTTGGATATATACCCAGAAGTGGGATAGCTGCATTTTATGAGAGTTCTATTTTAAATTTTTGGAGGAACTTCCATACTGTTTTCTATAAAATCTGTATCAATGTACATCACCACTAACAATATATAAAGTTTCCTTTTTTACTACCTCCTCACCAACACTTGCTATCTTTTGACTTTTTGATAATAGCCATCCTAATTGGGGTGCTATGATATCTCATTGTAGTTTTGATTTGCATTTTCCCAATGATTGGTGATGTTGAGCAACTTTTCATATATCTATTGGTCTTTTGTATGTCTTCCTTGGAAGAAAATGTCTATTTTAAATCTTGTGACCATTTTTAATCAGGTTATTTGTTTGCTATGCAGTTGTAGGAATTCCTTATATGTTTTAGATATCAACCCCTTGTTGGATATATGGTTTGCAAATATTTTCTCCTATTCCATAAGTTGCCTTTTCATTTTGTTGATTATTGATTATTTCCTTTGCTTTGCAGAATTTTTTTTTTAATTTGATATAGTCCTACTTATTTATTTTTGATTTTGGTGTGATATCCAAAACATCATTTCCAATACCAATGTCATGGAACATTTCCCCTATTTTTCTTATAGGAGAATTATAGTTTCAGGTCTTATGTTTAACTATTTAATATATTTTGAGTTGATTGTTGTGTATGGTGTAAGATGAGGATCCAATTTAATTTTTTTTTGCATGCAGTTATCCTGTTTTCCCAACATCATTTATTGAAGAGACTATTCTTTTCCCATTATGTGTTATTGAGACCTCTGTTAAAGATTAGTTGTTGTGTGGGTTTGTTTCTGATCTTTCTATTCTGTTCCATTCTTCTGTATATCTGTTTTTAATGCCAGTATTATACTTTTTGGCTCACTATGGCTTTGTAATATAATTTGAAATCAAGAAGTGTGATGCCTCCAGGTTTGTTCTTGCTCAAGGTTGCTGTAGCTATCATATTAGTGTCAAAGTATTTAATCTTATATATTCAAATATATCAATCTTTAGTATTTGTGGTTTGGTTTAGTCATGTATTAATGGTTTCCCACCATTTGTTCCAACATTTTGTTTTGTTTTTTCCTTGACTATTATAAATTTCTAGTATTTAAAGACTTGCTTAAACTTTGAAATTCTAGTAGTGCTTTGCTCTCCTTTTTCTACATTCACTTAATTCTCAATTTTTGATTTACCTATTTCTCTTCAAATCTTTGTGTTCTTAATCTTTTATGCAATATTCAGATTATGATAAAAATGTATTATTTCTCTCTGGCTGCTGGAGTTTTGTTTGGAGTTTGCTTGCCTTATTAAATTTATATGTTTATGCATTTCACCAAATATGGGAAATTTTAGCCATTATTTTTTAGAATACAGACATACCTCATTTCATTGCACTTCACTTTATTACACTTTGCAGATGTTGTGCTTTTTACAAATTTAAGGTTTATGACAACTTGACATCGAGCAATTCTGTTGGCACCATTTTTCCAACAGCGTATGCTCACTTCTTATGTCTGTGTCACATTTTGGTAAATCTTGTAATATTTCAAACTTATTATTTTTATTACATCTGTTATGGTGATCTATGATCAGTGATTTTTGATGTTACTATTGTACTTGTTTTGAGGCACCACGAACTATGTCCTTATAAGAGAAAAATGTTCTGTGTGTTCCCACTGCTCCACTGACCAGCTATTCCCCGGTCCCTCTCCCTCTCCTCAGGCTTCAGGCTTCTCTATTCCCTGAGATATAGCAATATTGAAATTAGGCTGATTATAACCCTATAATGACCTCTAAGTGTTCAAGTGAAGGGAGATTTGCACATCTCTCACTTTAAATCAAAACCTAGAAATTGTTAAGCTTAGTGAGGAAGGCTTTCTAGAAGCTAGGTCTCTTATGCCAAACAGTCCAGTTATGATTGCAAGGGAAAAGTTCTTGAAGGAAATTAAAAGTGCTACTCCAGTGAAGACATGCATGATAAGAAAGCAAAACAGCCTTATTGCTGATATGGAGAAAGTTTGGGTGGTCTGGATAAAAGATCAAACCAGACACAATTTTCCTTAAACCAAAGCCTGATCCAGAATAAGGCCCTAACTCTCTGCAATTCTATGAAGGCTAAGAGAGGCGAAGAAGCTTCAGAAGAAAAGTTTGATGCTAGCAGAGGTTGGTTCATCATGTTTGGGGAAAGAAGTCATCTCCCAAACATAAAAGTTGAAGGTGAAGCAGCAAGTGGTGATGTAGAAGCTGCAGCAAGTTTTCCAGAAAATCTAGCTAAGATAATTGATAAAATGGCTACAGTAAACAATGGATTTTCTTTTCTTTTTTTTTTTTTTTTTTTTTTTTTTTTGAGACAGAGTCTCGCTCTGTTGCCCAGGCTAGAGTGAGTGCCAT
>MPIZ01001205.1:1659573-1698025 GCA_003258685.1 Prolemur simus
TCCTGCCTCAGCCTCCTGAGTAGCTGGGACTACAGGCATGCGCCACCATGCCCGGCTAATTTTTTCTATATATATTTTTAGTTGGCCAGATAAATTTCTTTCTATTTTTAGTGGAGACAGGGTCTCGCTCTTGCTCAGGCTGGTCTCGAACTCCTGACCTCGAGCAATCCACCCACCTCAGCTTCTCAGATTGCTAGGATTATAGGCGTGAGCCGCTGCGCCTGGCCAATGGATTTTCAATGTAGATGAAACATCCTTCTCTTGAAAGAAGATGTCATCTAGGACTTCCATAAATAAAGAGGAGAAGTCAACACCTGGCTTCAAAGATTCAAAGGACAGGCTAACTCTCTTACTCAACGATAATGCAGCTGGTGACATTAAGTTGAAGAAATTTTCACTTTTCCAAAAATCCTAGCCCCCTTAAGAATTATACTAAATCTACTTGCCTTTGCTGTATAAATGGAACAACAAAGTCTGGATGACAGCACATGTATTTGCAGAATGGTTTACTAATTTTTTTTTTTCTTTTTTCCTTTTTTTTTCTTCTCTCTTTTTTTTTTTATTTCACCTTATCATCATGGGGGTACAAAAGTTCAGGCCACATACACTGCCCATGTCCCGCCCATCCCCCCAAGTCAGAACTTCAAGTGTGTCCATTCCCCAGACAGTGTGCATTGCACTCATCATGTAGTTATACCCCCACCCCTGTGTCAGAACATTCAAGTGTGACCATTCCCCAGACGGTGTGCAATGCACTCATTATGAAGTTATACACCCATCCCCTCTCCCCAACCCCCACCTCAGTCCAATACCCAATTGGTGTTATTCCCAAATGTGCACTTAGGTGATGATCAGGGAAACCAATTTGCTGGTGAGTACATGTGGTGCTTGTTTTTCCATTCTTGCAATACTTCACTTAATAGAATGGGTTCCAACTGTCTCCAGGAGAACAAAAGGGACTCCATATCACCATTATTTCTTATAGCTGAGTAATACTCCATGGTATACATATACCACAATTTACTAATCCACTCATGAATTGATGGACATTTGGGTTGCTTCCACGTCTTTGCAATTGTGAATTGTGCTGCTATAAACATTTGGGTACAGGTGTCTTTTTTATAGAATGACTTTTGCTCCTCTGGTTAGATGCCCAATAATGGGATTGTTGGATCGAATGGTAGGTCTACTTGAATCTGTTTAAGGTATCTCCATAATGCTTTCCACAGGGGTTGCACTAGTTTGCATTCCCACCAGCAGTGTATGAGTGTTCCTGTCTCTCCGCATCCATGCCAACATGTGTTGTTTTGGGACTTTTTGATAAAGGTCATTCTTACTGGAGTTAATTGATATCTCACTGTGGTTTTGATTTGCATTTCCCTGATGATTAGGGATGTTGAGCATTTTTTCATATGTTTGTTAGCCATTCTTATATCTTCTTTTGAAAAATATTTATTCATGTCGTTTGCCCACTTGTTGATAGGGTTGTTCGATTTTTTCTTACTGACTTTCCTGAGTTCTAAATAGAATCTTGTTATCCGTCCTTTATCTGATGTGTAGTATGCAAAAATTTTTTCCCATTCTGTAGGTTCTCTGTTTATTCTCATGACTGTTTCTTTGGCTGTGCAGAAGCTTTTTAATTTAATCAGGTCCCATTCATTTATTTTTGTTGTTGCTGTGATTGCTTTAGGGGTCTTCTTCATAAATTCTTTGCCTAGGCCAATGTCTGTAAGAGTCTTATTCCTGAATAGACCAATATCAAGAACTGAAATCAAACAGCAATAAAAAAACCTTCACAAAATGAAAAGCCCTGGGCCAGATGGGTTCACACCCGAATTTTACCAAACCTTGAAAGAATAACTGATGCCCATCCTACATAAACTATTCTCCAATATCGAGAAGGATGGAATTCCCCCCAACACGTTTTACCAAGCCAACATAACATTGATACCAAAACCAGGAAAGGATGCAACGAAAAAAGAAAACTACAGACCAATATCTCTTATGAATGTAGATGCAAAAATTCTCAATAAAATCCTAGCAACTCGAGTCCAAATGCTTATCAAAAAAATAATCCATCACGACCAAGTGGGCTTCAGCCCAGAGATGCAGGGATGGTTTAACATACGCAAATCTATAAATGTAATTCACCACATAAATAGAAGCAAAAATAAAGACCATGTGATCCTCTCAATAGATGCAGAAAAAGCATTTGACGAAATTCAACGCCGTTTTATGATAAGAGCGCTTAACAAAATAGGCATAGATGGGACCTACCTAAAAATGATACAAGCCATATATGACAAACACACAGCCAACATCATACTGAATGGGGAAAAATTAAAAGCATTCCCACTCAGAACTGGAACCAGACAAGGCTGTCCACTGTCCCCATTACTTTTCAACATAGTATTAGAAGTCCTTGCGAGAGCTATCAGGCAAGAGAGTAGAATCAAGGGTGTCCAAATAGGGAAAGAAGAGCTCAAACTCTCACTCTTTGCTGATGATATGATGTTATATCTGGAAAACCCCAAGGACTCAACCAAGAGACTCCTGGAATTGATCAATGAATTCATTAAAGTCTCAGATTACAAAATCAATACACACAAATCAGAGGCATCCATATATGCCAATAACAGTCAATCAGAGAACCCAATTAAAGACTCAATACCCTTCAAAATAGCAACAAAGAAAATAAAATATCTAGGAATATATTTAACTAAAGAGGTAAAGGACCTCTATAGGGAGAACTACGAAACACTAAGGAAGGAAAACCCAGAGCATGTAAATAGGTGGAAAACCATACCATGCTCGTGGATCGGAAGAATCAACATTGTTAAAATGTCTATACTACCCAAAGTGATCTACAGATTCAATGCAATCCCTATTAAATTACCAACATCCTTTTTCACAGATACAGAAAAAATAATTATATAATTTTTATGGAATCAGAGAAGACCCTGTATAGCAAAAACAATTTTAAGCAATAAAAACAAAATGGGAGGTATTATTTTGGCAGACTTCAAACTATAGCACAAGGCTGTGGTTATTAAAACTTCTTGGTATTGGCACAAGTACAGGGACACAGACCAGTGGAACAGAACAGAAAATCCAAATATAAAGCCATCCTCATATAGCCATCTAATCTTTGACAAAGCAAACAAAAACATACTCTGGGAAAAAGATTCCTTATTCAATAAATGGTGCTGGGAAAATTGGATAGCCACATGTAAAAGACTGAAACAGCACCCACAGCTTTCACTTCTCACAAAAATCAAATCACAATGGATAACAGAGTTAAACCGTAGGTGTGAAATGATTAGAATTCTAGAAGAGAATATAGGAAAGACTCTTTTTTTTTTTTTTTGACACAGAATCTCACTCTGTTGCCTGGGCTAGAGTGTCATGGCATCAGCCTAGCTCACAGCAACCTCAAACTCCTGGGCTCAAGCAAATTCTTCTGCCTCAGCCTCCCAAGTAGCTGGGACTACAGGCATGCACCACCATGACTGGTTAATTTTTTTTCTATATATTTTTAGGTATCCAGCTAATTTCTTTCTATTTTTAGTAGGGACAGGGTCTCACTCTTGCTCAGGCTGGTCTCAAACTCCTGAGCTCAAAGGATCCACCTGCCTCGGCCTCCCAGAGTGCTAGGATTACAGGTGTGAGCCACCACGCCCAGCTGGTTTACTGAAATTTTAAGCCAACTGTTGAGATCTACTGCTCAGAAGAAAAAAAGATTCCTTTAAAAATATCACTGTTCACTGACAGTGCACCTAGTTACTAAAGAACTCTGATGGAGACATACAAAGAGATTAATGTTGTTTTCATTCCTGCTAACATGTCATCCATTCTGCAGCACATGGATCAAGAACTAACTTTGACTTTCAACTCTTATTCTTTAAATAATACATTTTATAAGGCTGTAGCTGCCATAGATATTGATTCATCTGATGGATCTAGGCAAAATAAATTGAAAACCTTCTGGAAAGAATTTGCTATTCTAGATACCATTAAGAACATTTGTGATTCATAGAAGGACATAAAAATATCAACATTTACAGAAGTTTTGAAAAAGTTTACTCCAACTCCCATGAATAACTTTGGTGGGTTCAAAACTTCAGTGGAAAAAGTAATGCCAATGTGATGGAAATAGCAACAGAAATGGAATTAGAAGTGAAGCCTGAGGATGTGACTGAATTGTTGGAATCTCATGATAAAATTTGAAGGAGTGAGATGTTGCTTCTTAGGAATGAGCCAAGAGAGTGCTTCCCCCCACTCCCCAAACTAGTTCATTTAATTTTTATTTTATTTTATTTTTATTTCATAATATTACAGGGGTACAAACATTTTGGTTACATATATTGCCTTTATACCACCCAAGTCAGAGATACAGGTGTGCCTGGCCAACAGACATATGAAAAATTGCTCAACATCTCTAATCATCAGACAGTGGTTTTTTGAGATGGAATTTATTTCTTGCAAATATGGTGTGAACATTGTTGAACTGACAACAAAATATTTAGAATATTTTATAAACTTAGTCAACAGAGTAGAAGCAGAATTTGAGAGGATGCACTCCACTTTTGAAATAAGCTCTACTGTGGGTAAAATGCTATAAAACAGCATCATATCCTTCAGAGAAATCTTTCATAAGAGGAAGAGTCAATAGATACAGCAAATTTCATTGTTTTCTTATTTTAAGATATTGCCACAGCCACCCCGACCATTAACAACCTCTATTCTGACTAGTAAGCAGCTATCAACATCTAGTCAAAACCTTCCACCAGAAAAAAAGATTACAGCTCCCTGAAGGGCTCAGATGATCATTATCATTTTTTAGAAATAACGTTTTTTTAAAAAATTAAGGTATGCATGTTGCCTTTTTTTAGACACAATGCTATCACATAGCTAATAGAGTATTGTATAGTATAAACATAACTTATGTATACATTAGGAAGCCAAAAACTTTGTGTAATTCTCTTTATTGCAATATTCTTTTTATTAGTCTTATATATTTTCTTCTAGCTCCATTCATTCTTCTTCTAAAACTCCAAAGATATAAACGTTAGATCTTTTGTTATTGTTCCAGAGATCCTTGAGCCTTTCTTCATTTTTTTTTTAGTTTGTTTTCTGTTATTGAGATATTTCTTCAAGTTCACTGATACTTTTGTTTGTCATCACCATTCAACTATTGAATCCCTACAGCAATTTTATTTTAATTTCAGTTTGTATATTAATATTTTTCAGTTTTTTAATTTCTATTTAATCCTTTGTTATGTCTCCTTTTTTGGTGAGATATTCTTTTTGTAAATTTGTTTTAATGGATTTTTAAATTGTGTTTAAAGCATTTTTGATGAATAATTAAAAATCCTTCTCAGTTAATTGAAATATTTGATCCACTTTGCTATGTCAATTTTCTTTCCTCATTTCATTGTTCTAATATAATGGCTCCAGTGTGATGAGTGTTTTTCATTTCATCCTCCACATTTATTAGGTTAAATCAAGACTTTGAACCCTATTTAAGTTTTCTCTTTTAGCAGGCAGTAATTTTGCTTAAGTTTAGCTAGGTCTACATCTTTGGACAGCAATTGCAATGACGATTTAGTTTTTGGTGCCTTTCCAGTGCTCTTTTGGTATACTTTGTTTGGGGCCATTAGAGTTCCCTTTGATCTTTTATGCTGCTTTCCAGAGGGGCTGAGGCACTTTTCCTGGCTGGGCTGCCTATTATCTCTAAGTGGATAATAGGAGACTCTGGCCCACATAGATGGAGAGTGCTTCTCTGAGCCGTTCATGTTCTAAGGGATCCCACTCAAAACTCCCTATTAGAAATACTGATACATCTAGTGTTTGTGAGTTCAGAAATGAAATTCTGTACTGTAGCTATTCTATCTAGCTGTTTATTTCTAGTGGAATTCTCCCTACTACCATCTCTAGATGAGGGAAAAATATCTTTGGCTCACAGGGCTGGAGGGTACATCCCAAGGCTCAGCCAGGCTGATAGTGTTTCCATATGGATCAAGGCAATCTCTGGACCATTTGGAAAGAGAACAATCTCCTGGCCTGAGATATTTGTTGTTAGAAGAATCTCCCCTTCTGGTGCCTGAGGGCTGGGCTGCCTCATATCGTTACTGGTTTTCCCATTATATTCAGGAGAATTTCCTATTTCGCCTTCCTCTGCTGCTATGTGGGAATGTTGGCTTATTACCAGACTAGGATTACCTTATTCTGCTGTGTGGACACTAATGAGTCACTGGACACTTATATTTTTCCTTCATACCTGGAATCCCTAGAAGGTCCACATTCCCCTTTCCATGTTTCTGAATCCTCCTATCATTGTCTTATCCCTTATTTCCAGGATTTATAGCTGTATTTAGCAGGGAGGAACAAAGAGGGATGAATCTACACCATAATTTCTTGAGATTAAGTCCAAATTGTTGTACTTAAAATGGATTTGGGGCAGTTTATTTTTGTTAGTGTTTTCTACAGTCATACCCTGAAATAAAATAGCATCAAAACAATTTTTTATTTAGAGAAACTTTTTGAACAGACATCTGCTCATAATTAAAGCTAACTAGAATAATGAAAGAAAACCTAAAGTATATGTGATGCATCAAAATAACAAAGTGCATTCAGGAGCTTCTCCATCCCAGAAGAAATAAATGACATCATTTATGAAATGTGAGTGATAGCCATGCCAGAAAAAATAAGCCTTGAAAAGTCTTAAAATCTTTGCAGGGATCATAGAGAATTAAGACTGGTTTAATGTCAAATCTTATATAGAATTAGGGTAATAAAGCAAAAAATGAGATTCACAAGGAAAAATGTGTCTGTCCTTAAGTAGAGTCAGAATCCATACAAATGTATTTCTTAATTTATGGATCTTGTTACTACTTGTTTATATTGGGTAGAAATGAAAGATCACATACAATTTTAGTGAAGCAAGACAGGTTCCAGTTTGAGGAAGTTATTAAGAAATAGAGATTTACCTTTTATAAATAACATCTGAAAAAAGTGAGCATGAATTTGGCACATATCCTAATCTTAGTGTATCATAAATGTTTATTTTTTAAGACAGGCTTTTGATTCCCTATGACATTTACTTATTTATATTTAACATTGCACAGCCTAAGCAGTGTGTAAATAAAATATGCAAACCCCTTAAAACTTTCTAATTAGCACATGTGGAAAGAAGGTATAATAAGCATTTTTTATAATTACGTTTGAGAGTTGTCTGCTTTCATCAATATAATAATAAATGCAACTATTTGGATACTAAACTGATAATGAAGAATGCTATGTCAAATTAACACAGACTAATGGCTCTATTTACGCTGTTTGTAGTATAAAAACCAAAGAGCTGCATGTTGCAGAGTTTGTGGATTGTATTCTTCACATACATTTTACAAATGAAGAACCGAAAATGATAGTATACTGAGCTAAGAATTGTAAAAAATTTATATGTTTCCTACCCCTTTTTTCAGTTATAAGAATAATGAAATTGTCTATATAAACAATTCATGAGAAACATCTGCTTCTCCAGTCTTGATGTGAACATCCAATAATTCCACAAAGGCCTTATTTGACAGGCTTCAGCTATAGCTATGATGAGGAGCTGATTCTTAAGACTAAATATAAAATCACAATGATATATCAACAGCTGTGATCTGAGGCAAAAGTCCAACTGGGTGGAAGTGGTATAGCCATTAACTTTTTCTCCTAGGACACAAACTGCCCTATTGGAAATGCCATGAGATCATAGGGTGGTTATACTCTTGATTATACAAGCATATGTGTTCTTAAATCTGCACACCAAACATTTCCATGTGTTCTAAGATATAAGTCTCATTGACTCTCAACAGAACCTCTCTGTATAGCATTGGATTAACATTTAATTCGTTTGACTGACATCCAGGTCACTGCTGTAACAATGACAGAACTGGTTGCAACCAGAGTAACTAACCACTGAATATTTCTATACTACTCAGTGTCTTTGTTTTTTTTTTTGGGGGGGGGGCTAGAAAACAAATCAGTAGCAAGCATTGTCATGTATCCTTTATCCTATTCCTCTACTTTGACAGACCTGAATTAGGCATAGAGGTTACTTAGTATCTGTGAACTAAAATAAAATCCTAAGCCACTCAATCAACTGAACAGAGCCCCCTCTTGGCCAAGAGGACCCCAAAGAAACCTTAAAACTGAGTTCCTGGCCATGACTCAATGGGAGGTCAGACATGCCTCATTATACCTGCTCACTTGTTAATGGCCATTAGGCTTTCTTCTCTAAGAGTTAAAGAGAACCAGCCTTTTGAAAAGACTTGCTCCCCCTCCCCCTGATTTAAATCAACTGCCTAATGCTGCTCCTCCCTTTTGCAGTTTTGGCACAACAACTGAACAGCATTCCTTTCTGATATGGGGCCACTGACCATGAAGTGGTTCTAACCAGCCTAAGGAGGATGCACAGTAGGGTTTTTGTGTCCTCTGCTTTACCTTTTGATGTCAGAGAGCTGAAAATAACACCATTGGGATCATGCTAATACTGCTATTTTCTGTACATATAGCCTATGAAGGGGCATGACACTCAATTATGTATGTTCATGTATCTCACTTCATAAATATTCACAACTCCTCCTATAGCGTGTTAAATATGTATATTTGGAGAGGAGGTGGAGCAACATGGTCAAATAGAAACCTCCAGCAATGGTACCTCTGCAAGAATACCAAATTCAACAACTATCCATGTAAGCAAACAGCTTCAGAAGAACCAAAAATCAGGTGAGTGATCATACTACTTGGTTTAAACATTATATCAAGGAAAGAGGCACTGAAGTGGGCAGAAAAGGCAATATTTCATTGCCTACATCACCCCTCATCATCTCCCCAGCAGTGTGGCACCAGCACTCCAAGTGGAGAGAGAATCTGTGTGCCTGGGTGAGGGAGAGTGAAGGGATTTGTGGAATTTTGTATTGAAACTCAGGGCCACCTTGGCACAGGGAAACACAGCACAGGGCAGAATTCTGCTGATGCTCACAGAGGGAGTGTTTAGAACACCTTTGCCAGAGGGAAATCCTCCAACCTAAACCCCAAGTTCTGGTTGTCCTTACCACCACCTGACAAAAAAATACCCTGGGGCCTGGAATAAATTTATAAAGCAGTCTGGCCACAAAAACTTCATTCCTTGGGTAATTCCTTTAGCTGTGCTGGTTCAGAGCTAAAGGACTTGGGGTATACATGACCCAATGAGACACCAGCAGTTGTGGCCAAGCCAGTGCTGTGTTACCTGCCCTGACACCGCCCGACAACTACAATCATTGCAGCTCAGGGAGACTTCTTCCACTTGGGGAAAGGAAAGGGGAAAGTTCAGGAGACTTTGTTTTGCAACTTGCATACCAGCTCAGCCATAGTAAAATAAAGTATCAAGCAGACAACTGAAGCCCCTAAGTCCAGGCCTTAGTTCCTAGAAGGCATTTCTGGACCCCCAGGGTAAGAAGGAAACATGCTGCCTTGAAGGGAAAGACCCAGTCCTAGCAGGATTCACCACCTACTGACTAAATAGAATAAACATTGGAGGTAGTCAGGCAACATTCATAATGGGTTTTGGGTAAAAGTGGGCTGGCTTCAGGTGCGACATAATGCTAGTGGCCATGAGGGAGTGCCCACATCCCTCCTCCTCCAACTCCAGAAGACCAACACAGAGAGTGATAGAAAAGAGTGAGAGACCTTAGCCTGGTAATCCAGGGAATTCTCCTATATCTTACCCAAGTCCACCAAGGTGGTACTACCAGGAGTCTAGAAGAGTCACAGCATTACTGGGCTTGGGGCATTGCCTGTGCTGATATGGCTTCAATGATGAAAGACTTAGATCACAACACTCAATTCCCTTTGAATATCTGGAAAGCCTTCTCAAGAAGGACAGGTTTGAACAAGTCCAGACTGTGCAGATTAAAATAAATACCTAACTCTTCAAGCCCAGACATCAGTGAATACCCACAAGCATAAAGAATACATGATCTCACAAAACAAACTAAATAAGGTACCAGTGACCAATCCTGGAGCAATGGAGATAGATGGCCTTTCAGATAAACAATTCAAAATAACTGTCCTGAAGAAGTACAACGAACTTCAAGACAACACAGAGGAGGAACTCAGGAGGCCATCAGAGACGTTTAACAAAGAGATTGAAATGACAGAAAAAAAAATCATCTAGAAACTCTGGAGCTTAAGAATTCAGTTGAAAAATTAAGAAATGCATCAGAGTCTCTCATTAGCAAAAATAACCAAGCAGAAAAAAGAATTAGTGAGCTTGATGACAGACTATTTGAGAATGTACAGTCAGAACAGAACAAAGAAAAAGGATAAAGAGAATGAAGCATGCCTACAAAATTTAGAAAATAATTTCAAAAAGGCAAATCTAAGAGTTATTGGCCTTAAAGAAGAGTTAGAGAGAGAGAGAGAGAGAAAGAGAGATAGATAGATTGGGGTAGAAGGTTTATTTAGAGAAATAGTAACAGAGAACTTTCTAAACCTAAAGTAATATATAAATATTCACATACAAGAAGGTCATAGACCACCAAACAGATTCAACTCAAATAAGACTACCTCAAGCCATTTAATAATCAAGCTCAAAAAGTTATAGCTAAAGAAAAAGTGAGACAGGAAGCAAGAAAAAGAACAACTAAAATATAAAGGACTCCGATACATCTGGCACCAGACCTCTCAGTGGAAACATTGCAGGCTAGGAGACAGTTACATTACATATTAAAATTTCTGAAGGAAAAACAAAACAAAACAAACAAACAAAAAAAACTTTATAGAATATTATATCCTGCAAATATATCCTTCAAACATGGAGGAGAAATGAATACTTTTCCAGACAAAAAAAGGCTGAGGGATTTCATCAACACCACACCCATCTTATAAGAAATGCTACAAGGAGTTCTTAATCTGAAATAAAAGGGGTTAATGACCAATAAGAATCATCTGAAGGTATACAAGTAACTGGTAACAGTAAGTACACAAATACAGAATACTATATTGCTGTAATTGTGGTGTATACCACTTAGACCTTGAGTAGGAAGACTAATTGTGGTATATAAACCACTTATATCTTGAATAGAAAGACTAAAAGACAAACCCAGGAAAAATAACTACAACAACTTTATGAGAGATAGATAGTATAAAAGCATATAGATGGAAACAACAGAAAGTTAAAAAGCAGGGAAGCTTGGAGTTAAACTGTAGAATTCCTGTTAGATTCATCTTTGTGGGTTTACTTGTTTGTTTGTAAGCAGAGTTGTCACATGTTTAAAATAGTTGGTTATAAAATGTTTTTTGCAAGTATAATGGTAACCTCAAATCAAAAACTTACAACAGATACACAAAAAATAAAAAGAAAGAAATTAAAACACATTACCAGAGAAAATAACTTTTAAGAAAGGAAGAAAGAAAGAAAGAGAGGACCACAAAACAACCAGAAATCAAATAACAACATGGGAGTAGTAAGTCCTCACCTATCAATAATAACACTGAATGTGAATGGACTAAATTATCCAATCAAAATATGTACAGTGGCTGAATGGATAAAAAATCAAGAGCCAACTAGATGTTGTCTGCAAGAAATACACTTCACCTGTAAAGTCACACATACTGGGATAGAAAAACATATTCCATGCAAATGGAAAACATAAAACAGCAGGAGTAGCTATATTTCTATCAGATAAAATAGATACCAAAAAATAACTGTAAAAAGACACAAAGAAAGCCATTACATAATAATAAAGGTGTCAATTCAGTAAGGGGACATAATAATCATAAATATATATGTACCCAACGCTGGAGCACCCAGATATAATAGCAAATATTATCAATGCTAAAGAGAGAGATAGCTTCCAATACAATTATTGTTAGAGAACTCAACACTCCACTTTCAGAATTGGACAGATCATCCAGACAAAAAAATCAACATATAAACATTGGACTTAATCTTCACTATAGAACAAATGGACCTAACAGATATTTACAGTGTTTCATCCAACAACTGCCAAACACATGTTTTTCTCCTCAGCTCATGGAACCTTCTCAAGGATAGACAATATGATATGTTAGGCCACAAAAAATGTTTCAGAAATTCAAAATAATTGAAATTGTACCAAGTATTTTCTCTGATCACAATGGAATAAAACCAGAAATCAATAACAAGAAGAACATTGGAAAATATAAAAACATATGAAAATTAAACAATAAACTCCTGAATGACTAGTGGGTCAATGACAAGAATAAGAAGGAAATTTAAAAATTTCTCAAAATGAATGAAAACAAAAACACAACATATTAAAACATATGAGACACAGCCAAAGCAGTAGTAAGATGAAAGTGTATAGCAATAAGTGCCTACATCATAAAAGGAGAAAAGTTTCAAATAAACAACTTAATGAGACATCTCAAAAAACTAGAAAACCAAGAGCAAACCAACCCCAAAATTAGTACAATAAAAGATATAATAAAGTTCAAAGGAGACATAAATACAATTGAAACCAAGAAAACAATACAAAAGATCAATGAAAGAAAAAGTTGTTTTTTTGAAAAGATAAACAAAATTGATGCATCTTTAACCAGGCTAAGGAAAAAAGAGAGAAGACACAAATAAATAAAATCAAAGATGAAAAAGAGACATTACAACCAATAATTGCTAAAATCCAATGAATTATTAGAGACTACTGTGAGTAACTTTATGCTAATAAATTGCAAAACCTAGGAGAAATGGATAAATTCCTAGACTCATACAACCTGCCAAGGTTGAACCAGGAGGAAACAGAAAACCTGAATAAACCATTAACAAGCAAGGAAATAGAAGCAGTAATAAAAAGTCTCCCATCAAAGAAAAGCCCAGGACCTTATGACTTCACTGATGAATTCTACCAAGTATACAAAAAAAGAACTAATATCACTCCTACTTATACAATTCAAAAAAATGAAGGAGGAGGGAAAACCCCCCAACTCATTCTATGAGACCTGTATCACCCTGATACCAAAACCAGGCAGAGACACAACAACAACAACAAAACTATAGGCCAAAATCTCTGATGAACATAGATGAAAATATCCTCAATAAATTACTAGCAAAATAAATTCAACAACACATTTAAAAGATTATTCATTGTGATCAAGTGGGATTCATCCCAGGGATACAATAATGATTCAACATATACTAATCAATCTGTGATATGTTATATCAACAGAATGGACAAAAGTTATATGGTCATTTCATTTGATGCTGAAGAAGCATTCTGCAAAATTCAACGTGTCTTCATGATAAAAACTTTTAAAAACCTGGGTATAGAAATATTGTTAAAAGCCATATATGGCAGACCCCTGGTTAGTATCATACTGAATGGGGAAGAATTCAAAGCCTTTCCTCTAATATCTGGATTAAGATAAGATGCCCTCTTTCCCCACTGTTCTTCAACATAGAACTAGAAATTTCAGTTTGAGCAATCAGACAAGCAAAAGAAATAAAGGGAATTCAAATTGGAAAGGAAGAAGTCAAATTATCCTTGTTTACAGATGATATGATCTTACATCTAGAGAAAACTAAAGACTACCCCAAAAAACTATTATAACTAATAAAAAACTCAGTGAAGTTCCAGGATACAAAATCAACATAAAAAATCAGTAGCATTTCTTTATGACAACAGCAAACACTCTGAAAAACAAACTAAAAAAGTAATCACATTTACAGTAGCACAAATACAATAAAATACCTAGATATAAATTCATCAAAGAGTGAAAGATCTGTATAGTGAAAACTATAAAATATTGAAAGAAATATAACTTGAACTTTTGTACCTCCATAATAAGCTGAAATAAAAAAAGAAATATAAAAGGACACTAAAAATGGAAAGATATTCCATGCTTGTGGATTTATCTGAATCAATATACAGATTCAATGCAATCTCCATCAAAATACCAATGACATTCTTCACAGAAATAGAAAAAAATCCTAAAATTTATATGGAACCACCAAAGACCCAAAATAGCCAAAGCCATCTTGAGCAAAAAGAACAAAAGTGGAGGAATTACATTACTTGATTTCAAATTATACTACAGAGCTGTAGTAACCAAAACAACTGTATTAGCATGAGAACAGATACATACAACAATGAAACAGAGAACCCAAAAATAAATCCACACATCTATAGTGAACTTATCTTTGACAAAGGTGCCAAGAACATACATTGAGGAAATGACAGTCTCTTCAATATATGGTGCTGTAAAAACAAGATACCCATATAGAAGAATGAACCTTGAGCTTTATCTTTCACCATATACAAAAATCAAATGAACATGGATTAAAGACTCACATCTAAGATCTGAAACTATGAAACTACTCAAAAAATATTGGGGAAATGTTTCAAGACTGTCATCTGGGCAATGATTTCTTGAGTAATACTCCCAAAGCACAGAAAAACAAAGCAAAATTGGGGACAAATGGGATCACATCAAGCTAAAAAGCTTCTGCACAGCAAAGGAAAAAATGAATGAAAGTAAGGGAAACCATAAATAATGGGAAAAATATTTGCAAACTACCCATATGACAAGGGATTAATAACTAGAATGTATGAGGTGCTCCCACAACTCAATAGGAAAAAAATCAAATAATCTGATTGAAACAGTCAAGCTAAGGGTAAAATCAAAGACCCAATACCATTCACAATTGACACAAAGAAAATAAAATACTTAGGAATATACTTAACCGAGGAGGTGAAAGATATCTACAAGGAGAACTAAGAAACACTGAGGAAGGAAATCGCAAATGACACAAAGAAATGGAAAAACATATCATGCTCATGGATCAGTAAAATCAACATTGTTAAAATGTCCATACTGCCCAAAGTGATTTACAGATGCAACACAATCCTCATCAAAACATCAATGTCATATTTTGCAGATCTAGAATAAAGAATTCTATGCTTCATTTAGAACCAAAAAAGAGCCTGAATGGTCAAAGCAATCATAAGCAAAAAGAACAAATCTGGAAGCATCACATTACAAGATTTCAAACTATACGACAAGGCTATAGTATCCAAAAGAGCATGGTATTGTTACAAAACTAGAGTCATAGACCAAAGGAATATAACTGAGAACCCAGACATAAAAGCATCTCCCTACAACCAACTGATCTTTGACAAAGCAGACAAAATCATACACTGGGGAAAAGAAGCCCTATTCAGTAAGTGGTGCTGGGATAATTGGATAGCCACAGGCAGAAGAATGAAACAGTATCCCTATCTCACACACACGCACACACACAGCATGAAGTACTACTCAGCCATAAAAAGAAATGAATTAATGCCTTTTTCAGCTATTTGGATGGAACTGGAGACCATCATCCTAAGTGAAGTATCTCAAGAATTGAAAAACAAACAGCACATGTACTTGCTAATAAGTTGGAGGTAATTGATGGGCACACATTGGCACAGAATGAAGTAACAGTCATTGGAAATCAAGAAGGGGGAAAGGGGATAAAGAGGGAGTAAATCCCTACCTTAGGGGTACAATGAGCACTATTCAGGTGATGGACACACTAATAGCCCTGACTTAAGCATTATAAAGGCTAACCATGTAACAAAAACATTTGTACCCCCTTAATATTTTTAAATAAAAAAGTAAAAGAAGTGGGCAAAGAATCTGAATAGACATTTCTCAAAGACACATACAAGTGGCCAACAGGAATATAAAAAATGCTCAACATCATCAGTCATAAGAAAAATGCACATGAAAACTACAATGACATATCATCTAACCCCAGTTAAAATGTTTTTTCAGTGATGCAAGAATGAATGCTGGTGAAGATGTGGAGAATGGTGAACCCTCATACACTGCAGGTGAGAATGTAAATTAGTGCAACCACTATGGAGAACAGTATGGAGTTTCCTCTAAAAACTGAAAATAGAACTACCATGTGCTCCAGCAATCCCACTGCTGGGTATAGATCTATAGAAGAGGAAATCAGTATATAAAAAAGATAGCTGCACTCCCATGTTTATTGCAGCACTATTCACAACACCAAAGATTTGGAATCAACCTAAGTGACCATCAACAGATGAATAGATAAAGAAATTGTGATACAGGCCAGGCACGGTGGCTCACGCCTGTAATCCTAGCACTCTGGGAGGCCAAGGCGGGTGGATCGCTCGAGGTCAGGAGTTCGAGACCAGCCTGAGCAAGAGCAAGACCCCGTCTCTACTAAAAATAGAAACAAATTATCTGGCCAACTAAAATCTATATAGAAAAAAATAGCCGGGCATGGTGGTGCATGCCTGTAGTCCCAGCTACTCGGGAGGCTGAGGCAGGAGGATCGCTTAAGCCCAGGAGTTTGAGGCTGCTGTGAGCTAGGCTGATGCCACGGCACTCACTCTAGCCAGGGCAACAAAGAGGCACTCTGTCTCAAAAAAAAAAAAAAATTGTGATACATATACAAGATGGAATATTATATAGCCACAAAAATGAAATCCTGCATTTACAACAACATGGATGGAACTGGAGAACATTATGTCAAGTGAAATAAGCGAGGCACAGAAATATAAATCTCTCATGCTGTCACTCATGTGTGGGAGTTAATATTAAAAACAATTGATGTCATGGAGACAGAGAGGGGAATGATGGTTACCAGAGGCTGGAAAGGGGAATAGGGAGGGAGGAATAAAGTGGGAATGGTTAATGTGTGCAAAAATATAGTTAGAATGAACAATATTTGATAGCACAGCAAAGTGACTATAATCAACAATAAGTTAGGGTATACTTTAAGATAACTAAAAGAGTGGAATTGGAATGTTCCTAACACAAAGAAATGATAAATTCTTGAGGTAATGCATATCCCAATTACCCTGATTTGATTAATTCACATTGTATGCCTGTATCAAAATGTTATATATACCCTGTAATGATATACAACTATTACACATAGTCATTATAATTAAAAAGAAAAAAGAAAAAAAAACAAAAAATATATATTTTTCCATCCCACTTAGCATAAATTCCTGTTCCCATCATCCTGCCCTCAAAATACATGATCTCAGCTTCTGTTTGAAGCTATGCTTCCTATAATGTCAGAATGGACACCATGCAGGCTGCAACACTTTATGAGAAATAAAGTTCTTTTTTCCAAATGTATAAGCTTCATCATTTCTTCAGTTGACATATATAAAGAAGCACAATATCAGCAAATAGTCAAATATATTTATATCTATATCTATCTACTCATATATATATATATATATATATATATATATAAGCAAAGTAAATATTTGATCAAGGCAAGTTAGGACATTGCTATTTATTATCTTCTTATTCTCCACTCTTCACTCACTACTTCAAAATCAAATGAACTTTATATTTGTGATATGTAAAGTGTAGAAAAGTTTGTCTCTCTGGTTAATGCACATTACATTTAAATCTCCTCTACTGTTAAATTACATTTATTATTTAATTGAACTTAGATTATTTCATTGTATTTAGAGAAACTTATTCCTCTTTTGAACTGCTAATTTCTTTTTTTACAAGAAAAATTGTCAAATTTATTGGCTTCTTAAATTTATTGCCATTTAATAATATTTCCTATGATCCTCTTTTTTATTTTAGAACATTATGGGTGTACAAACACTTTGATTACACATATTGCTTTTGCTACATATCTGATAAAGGCTGATAATTATAGTCTGTATAGAATTCAGGAAAATTAACAAGAAAAAATCAAACAACCCTATTAAAAAGTGGTCAAAAGACATGAACAGAAACTTGCTAAAGAAGACAAATGGCCAATTTCTATTAAATAACTATTTTCTACAATGCCCAGCTCAATGTCCAGTTCCTGTATGAAATATTTTTCTGACTTAACAAATTATCCATTCTCTGAATTAGTGTAGTGTTTATAGTTATATAAATCAATTTAGAAATTATATATTATCAAAATATTGCTATTTTATATGAAAGTCAGAGTTCACATAAATGAGAAGCTGCTTAATGGTAGAGGCCATGTTATATAAATTTAAGTAAAAAAAATTGTGATTGAACATTTACCTACATGCCTGATATTCTTCATACATAGAGTATTTAACACTTTTGATGGATCATTAGTAGGTTCTGACTAGTTGCCCAGTACTGTGAAATCTGTTATCCTCCAAGTAGTATATTAATTAAATTTGAGAGGAATCTTAGTGGAAAGAATGTGAGGCTTTTTTTTTTAGAAGATAGGTGAATAATATAAATAACTTCTCTTACAAGATATTTTCAATATCCACATTTAGGTAAACAAAGACTTTGAAATCATCATCATGTTCTCATTTGTATGAGAGCAATATATCAATAAAGAGAATATTCTTTGCTTTCTAAAGCACGAAAATCTTATCCTTCATGTTTTCCCAATCATTTCTATTTGAAAACACTTACAGAAAGCTATCAAAATACAGATTAATAGCTAATAATAATAATAAAAGTTTAGATCACTTGGATAGTTTGTTTTCCATATTCCCAGAAATTAAAATCTGTTTTGTGGGTACATTTTTCATAATTGGGGATTAAAAACATTTTAAAAATTTAAAAGTTAAAAGCCATCACTTATGTACCATAAATTTAAACTTTGATTAAAAAACCCAAAATTATGCCTCTCCTTATACTAAACTGCATAATGTAGCATATTTCATTTGCATAATATAGTATACAATATAGGTCAAAATCTTTATTTTATTTTTATGATCTATTTGTGTAAATGAAGTTTAGTTTCAATACTGTGATACAAATAAAGAAAGAATTACTGAAAATAAAAGCATAGAGAAAATAACCTTTGCTGGGAAGATGTTGCTTTTTAACATTAAGGTAGCAAGTTACTTAGCTTTTTTCATCCTTCCTAAAGTGTGTGGTTTTAAACGAGACAATGTAAATAACTTAAAAGATGAGGTCAAAAGGCCCTTATGAGTTATGCCATCATTATGAAAGAACATTTTTCAGAAACAATTTGAAAAACCATAAAGGTTTTTTGGTTGAAGATATTCTCTTTCTAAATAGAAATGAAGAAGTTTAATGAATATCTACAACTCAATACAAATGAAAATGAAGTTTGGCCAAAATACTCATTTGAACAAGCTTTTCCTCAGAATGAAAGTGCTATTGTTTACATCATTTTAAAAATAATCATGGCCGGGCACGTCTGTAATCCTAGCCCTCTGGGAGGCCGAGGAGGGTGGATCGTTTGAGCTCAGGAGTTCGAGACCAGCCTGAGCAAGAGCGAGATCCCATATCTACTAAAAATAGAAAGAAATTATATGGACATCTAAAAATATACATAGAAAAAATTAGCCGGGCATGGTGGTGCATGCCTGTAGTCCCAGCTACTCGGGAGGTTGAGGCAGGAGGATCACTGGAGCCCCGGAGTTTGAGGTTGCTGTGAGCTAGGCTGATGCCACGGCACTCTAGCTCAGGCAACAGAGTGAGACTCTGTCTCAAAAATAAATAAATAAATAAAAAATAAAAAAATAAATAAAAATAATCATACTTTGAAATCACAGTAGGAAAGAAAGACTCACAGTTTTTCTTAAACAGTTTCCTTGTGGCTTACAGAAAATGTCAAAAATGACAACAAAGTTGAACACAACAAAAATGTATACTGTCAGCTGTTTACAAATTAATAAAATAGGACAGTAAAATGAATGTCTATTTAAAACAAGGAAGTATTTTATTCTCCATTGTACGAACCAATTAACAAACGAATACTCTGAAAGTGTTAAAAAAAGAAATATTCTCCTTGCTGGTAAATCTCTTATCTTTAGAGTATTGAATACTACCCAAAAGAGCAGGGTAGATATCTTCACAAAACTAATGGGTTGGATTTAATTGAATTGATGAGGAGTATTATAGTAAGCTTTATTGTATGTTTATAATAAGTTTTCCAAAAAGGTATTGCAGGGGCAAAGTGTGATGCCTTTCCTCACCCGACATAAGGGCCACAGCTGACACTCGTATAACAAAACACAGCAAGAGAAAAGCATAACAAATTTATTTAATCAAAGTTTTACGCAACATGGAAGCCTTCAGAAATAAAGACCTAAAGATCCAGGAAAAACTGCCTATTTTTATGCTTAGGTTTGATGAAGAATGAACAACCATGTAGAAATCTGACTGGGCAAAAAGGGTATGATCTACTGTTGATAGACTGAGGGGGAACCCAGCAAGGCCTGTCTGTTCAGATCCTTCTTGGCCTCTCTGTATAGCATTTCTTCCCCCAAATGAGGCAGGACCCCTTTAGAATCAGGGTCTTCAAGGGAGAAGGGAGAGATGGACCTTTCTAGGTTCTGTGGCTTGCTTTGTAGGAGAAAGTTTCTAGTTTCTAGACCCACCTTGGAGAAGAGAATTCTGGTTCCTACGACTGCCTTCAGGGAAGAAAGAGGGGTGGGAGATAGGAAGATGGGAGAAAGTCAGAGAGACCTTGCTTCTGATATCTTCCAGTGTCTTTCAGTTCAAAGTACTCAGCACGTCAAGGTGCCATACCTTGGGATATCATGCTCTGAGCCCCACCAATATTGATATAATTGAAACAATGTTTTCAAAATAGAAACCAGATTAAAAGGTATTTGATCAAAGAGAAAGAGGGAAGATATTAAGGTAGAGGAAATGGTTTGGAGGCTATGTCAGTCATTCAGTTGTGCAACAAAAATAAGGGTAGAGTGACAACATACATCTTACTAATATAAAGGGCCAACTTCAGACAAGTTAAAAAAAACTGGAAGTATGTCAATGAAAGAGATTTTGGGGAAAAAACACACTCTAAGCCTAAATAAAAATATACATGTTTTCAAACATTTTATATTGACCAGACTTGCACTCTAAACCAAGTCATTCTCCTTTCCCTCTAAAAAAATGCATTCTCTCCTTCTTTGAACGAGAGGGAGAATACTGGTACTGTTAATAGGAAATTCTGGTGTTGATGAAACTTCTGAAATTACTCAAGCCATATTTCCGAACTCATAATTACCTGAGAAGCTTCTGTAGAAAAACTTATTTTCCTGGTCTCACTTCAGAAATGACAGAAAGCAATATTTTTTACTGTTATTTAGGCGAGGCTGATATGCAGCAAGATTTGTGAATTCAGTGATCTACGAATTATAATTATTAATACATATAGACCCCAGAGCTTAATGATGGTAATGGGATTTAGAGCCATACTTCTTCAATTCAAGTCCCAGTTCTGCTGCTCCGTATACTCTCTGGAAAGTAGTAAAGTTCTCTGTGCCTAATTTTCCTTATATTTAAAGACTATAATTCAAAGCTTTGTGTAAGAAGTATGTCAGTTAGTATATAAAAGGATTTTAACAGTGCTTTGCAGAAGGAAAAGGCTCAATTAACATTAGTATATGCTTTATCTTCGTTGGTTTCACTTGTAATGACTCTCCTGCCTGAACCCTGGGTTTACAAAACACAAATCTATCCCTTGGATTGCTTAGGAAAGTATCCTTCACAGTGTGGAAGTATTCGATAAAGACTCATGATATTAACATTAAAGTGACCCCTACAACCTGAGTGGTTTCTGTCTAAAATAATATAAACAATCTGAGACTTAGAAAAATGGCCATTTTTATTACTTCCTAGTTAACTTTGGGGTGAATTCTAGAGTGTTTGGTAGACATATTTTCTGTTCCTCCAAAAGTTTGTTTTTGGAATAGCAAGGCACATAATAGAAAAGTTTTAATATACACATATCTACTTAATTATGAATCACTTTTTGGAAATATATGAAAATAACCATCCAAGACTATTTTATGCAAATTTTATGAAAAAAATAAATTTATTTTGGAGATAGAACTGATTGGCACTTACAAAAGTTAAAAGTACAGGGATTTCTGTTTTCATCTTAGTGGAATAAATATAATAGTACCCCAAACAAAACATCAGAAGCATTTTATACTGGATTTGCTTCTCTCTCTCTCTCTCTCTTCTCTCTCTTTTTTAATTAAGTTAGAAAGAAGATGGCATTTAGTTATGGGAAGGTATGGCATTCCTATTTTCCAGGACGTGTTTGCAGTTAGGATTTTCATTTTTCACCTGGTTTTGATTGATAATTTTTAAATTGAGGTATAATTTACATATAATACATATGCAGTTTTATAAATTTTACCATAAATCCAGTAACCACAACCCCGGTGAAGATGAAGACCATTTCCACCACCCGAGAGTGTACCCTAATTTGCCTTTTTAATCAACTCACTTCCTGGAGGCAAAGAGTGCTCTGATTTGTTCACCATAGATTAGTATAGCACATCCCAGACCTTCACTTAAATGGAATTACACAGTAGATATTCCTTTCTCTGGCTTCTATCATACTATGTAATGTTTTTGAGATTAATCTGTGTTGATCATCTGTGAAGCAATAGTATTTTATTCTTTTTGTTGCTGAGTGCATTATCTGAATTAACTACAAACTTGATTGTCCATTTTCCAGTTGATGGTGTTTGGGTGTTTCTGGTTTTTTGCTATAAGTTAAGTTGTGAACATTCTCATACAAGTGTTTTCTTTTTCTTTTCTTTCTTTTTTTTTTTTTTTTTGGTATGTGTGTTTGTTTGTTTTGCTTGTGAACAAACATTTCTCTTCATTAAATATTTAGAATGGAAAAGCTTGGTTATAATGTGAGTGTATTTTGAACTTTATAAAGAAATATCAAATAGTTTTTCAAAATTGCTGTTCCATTTTACATTCCTGTCAGCATTGCGTGTGAATTCTATTGCTCCACATTTTGCCTGCATCTGGTATTGTCAGGGTTTTTAATTTTAGCAATTTCAATGGCTGTAAAGTATTATCTTATTGTGGCTTTAATTTGCATTTCTCTGATGACTAGTAATGAACATCTCTTTGTATGCTTATTAGTCATTCCTACTAAATGGTTTTGTGACATGACTGGTCAAGTTTTTTGACCATTTTAATTGATTTTTTTCCTTTTAATATAATTTGTAAGAGTTCCTTATATGTTCTAGATATAAGTCCTTTATCAGATGTATGTATTAATATTATAAATATTTTATCCAAGCATGAGCTTGTTTTTTTCATGCTTTTTGTGGAACATATATTTTTAATTTTAATGAATTATAATTTATTTATTATATTTTTATTTTTTGGTTAACACTTTTTGTCTCCTGTCTAAAATTTATTTGCATACCCTAAGGTGGCAAAGATATTTTTCTAAATTTTCTTCCAGAACTTTTATAGTTTTAGTTTATACATTTGTGATACATCTCAAATTAATTTTTATATATAGCATGAGGTCAAGTTCAGGTATATACTCTTGTAGACAGACATTTAGTTGTTCTAACACATCTGTTAAATGTGTTTAACTATTCTCCAAATGATTTATTCTGTTACCCTTTATTGACCATGAGACTACCTTGGCACTACTATTAAAGATCAATCATCTATTTATGGATTTAAGTATGGACTGTGGTATGTCTCAATGACCTATTTGTCTTTTCGTAGGTACCACATTGAATATTGTATCTTTATAGTAAATCTTAAGTAGTATAAGTACTCCAACTTTATTCTTTTTCAATAATGTTTGGACTTTTTGGATTTCTATATGAATTTTCAAATCAGTTTGTCAATCCAATTCACCCACTCCCCATCTTCTTGCTATTTTTGTCATATATACTACTTTTACATAAGTTATGTCATACAATACATTGCTTTCACTTGCTTTAACAAATCAACTGTATGTTAATGAGATTAAGAAAAGAAAAAAATAGTCTATATTTACCCACATATTTACCATTTCCATGCTTTTCATTCCTTCTTATGATTCAAATTCATAGTGTCATTTCTCTACTTTCTGAAGTGATCCTTTAGCATTCTTGATAATGGGGGTTTGTTGGCAATGAATTATGTTGCTTTAATTTTTGAGGAATATTTTACTCAATATAGAATTCTAGTTTGAAAGCATTGTTTTTTTCTTTGAACACTTAAATGTCTTGCTGTCTGTAGAAATTCAAGTCTAAAGTAGACTTCTGATTAAAAGTCAGTCACTAATCTTGTTAATGTTTCTCTGCATATTGTGTATATTTTCTTTTCTGACTGCTTTTACAATTTATTTTTCTCTTGTTTTTCAGTTGTTTGACTATAATATGTTTAGATTTGACCTTTATTGTATTTATACTACTTAGGTTTAGTAAACTTCTTTCAGTTGGGCTTTGATATTTTTCATCAAATTAGGAAATTTTTTTTAGCCAATATTTGTTTTCAAAATTTTTTCACATTTTGTTTTTCCTCATTCCTTCTGGAACTCCAATTACACATATGCAATGTTACATGTTATTGTCCCACATACCATTTAGCTCTGTTTATTTGTTATAAATCTTTTATTTTCTCTATGCTTCAGTTTGGAAAATTTTTACTCACCTGTCTTCTAATTCAGCAAACCATTCTTTTTGGTGTTTAATCTTTTGTGAATCCTACTTAATGATTTTTTTAAAAAATTCAGATATTGTAATTTTCAGAACTAAGGTTTCTGTTTGATTCTTTTTCAGATACTTCACGTCTCTTGAAGTTCGCTATGTCTTCCTCATTAGATTTTTTTCTTGAGATTCTTTAACATATGTATCATAGTTATTTTAAAGTACATATCTGCTAAATACACATCCATCTCATCTGTGCATCTCCCTTTATTCACTCTTCCCCCTCCCCCTCAATTTTGTGTCACATTTTCTTGTTTATTTATTTGTCTGGTACTTTATGCTTATATACTGAACATTGGGGATAGTATGTTGTAAATACCCTGGATTCTCTCAGTTTCTGCTAAAGAGGATTGACTTTTCTTCTACCAAGTGTATAATTAGTGACAAAGCATTGTGACCCAGTGGAGCCTTCATTTTAGACTTTGTTGGGTTGAGTCTCTTATAATGTTGCTCTTAATTTTAAGGCATTGCCCTTAGCTCTGGGATGTGAGTACGTCTCCTAAGGCATGTCCCTTCTGGGGTTTCAAAGGAAAGCTTTAAGTGTTTACCCAGCCTCTTGACATCAGTGGGTCTTGAACTCACCAGCATTTTGCAACTGCTGAAATGTCTGCCCAACAATTTCAGTCTTCTTTCAGGCTGTTTCTTTCATCTGTTTCTTTTTTCTCAGCTCCTAAGAGGTTGTTTTCTTTCTGGTCCCTTGAAATCCTACAACATTTTTTTTTTTTAGTCTTCTGTGTGCAGGAGAAATAGAAAGATTCACAAAGCAGACATGGGCTGAATTTCCAGTGCATGAGATGTGGTAGAAAAAAATCCATATTCAGAACTCTGAATTACTGTCAGAGAGTTATGTATTCCTGGCCCATGTGCATGTGGAAATTTAGAACCCAAAGTATAAGTTATGACTGTTTGGTAGATTGTCTCAAAAGGTTAATCTAGTCATTCTGTCTTCCTGAATGACCATGTAGAAATTCTCGTTTAATCAATTTTCAGAATCAATTGTGATGATGGTAAAAACTAAAGAATAGCTGCAGGAGGTTTATGTAAATGGGCCTAAAACCATATCTTTTTCATTAGATTTATTTTTATTTTTTTCTTTAATATATTTAGTGTTTCATTTAAGATAAACCTCTATTCGTGGCTGTAATATGGCTGCTTCTGTAAATATTTCAAAATTTTTTAGGACTATGATACACTCTTTTTCTCGTTGAAATATTTAACTTCTTGGACATTACTGCCAAGGCACTTAAAAAATCAATTAGACAAATAAATTTTCAGGGAAACAAATAGCACCTAAAAATATACATGATGAATTAATATATGGAAGAATTCAGGGGAAAAACATATTGTATTATATATCCTATATCTCTAAAGTTTATCAATTGAAAAACCAGAAATAAAATATTAATACAACTCCATCAATACTTCTCATGGGCTCTCTACAGGATTCAGCTTCAAATAGAAATTAACTGAAGAAAAAAAATTACTTGTATCCTAATATGTTAGGAAGGCTAAATAAAGATCAAATTCAAATAAATAAATTAACTCAAAATTATTGCAGTAAAACTAGTCAATGATGGCACTTTAATTTTGATGCTGTAGACTGTTATGAAAACAGTTATAATATGTGGAAAAATTACTGGATTTTCTCTTCTAGGCTACCTTGTCAAAAATATTGTAATAGATTTCCTTTCATTAAGTACAAACATAAATAATTAATTTACATATAAATATATATGTTAATATAAAATCTGTATTAACTTTCAGGGAAATATGGATACTGAAGTAAATAAAAATTATCACTGACTTCTAAAAAGACTAGGTGAGTTTTCAGGGAATAAGAATTGCTACTATTCACAATTATGTAACCAGATTTATGCCAGATTGAACAAACTAGTATTTTAAAAGTACTCTTATTTTTATTTAATTGCTGGATCCTCCTTGACATCTGTATCCTATTTTAATTTAATTTTACTCTTCATTTTTGTTAGAAATTCTAGTATCATAAGGTACATGGTAATATTTTCAATCAGTTTTACCATTAAGAAACAATTTGATTTGCTTTACAGATGTGTGAAATGTTCCATGTATTACGTTTCTATGTTTTCTTGGTTTGTCTTGTGTATAGAATTTTAAGACTGTCATATATAATTACATCATTCTCTTTATTGATTTTCGACATTATATGTTAAAAAAAAAGTATCTTTCTGGAGACTTCTATAAATCCAAAGTGTTTGGAGTGGTCAAAAGCCTTTTCCCCTTGAGATGTTATACTATGACCTGTATGGTGATGGTAAAAAGAAATCATATTATTCTCAGATTGTGTAAAGTATTCTAATGAGATAACTTTTAATAACAATTTTGGATCTATCAAGCATCTTAAAAGTACTAAATCAGGTATTAGTAAATATTTCTTCATGAAATAACAGTCATTTTGATTAATAAATAGATTAAACATAATTAGTATCCTGCTTTGCTTATCAAGGTAAATATTTCCAAAAATATTTCATTTTTAATCACAAATGATAGAAATTACAATCAAGAATACTTCTATTACTATTAGGGAAGCAGAGTCATAGATTAAGAAAGAAGTAAATTGATTGGAAATTTAGATATTTTAAAATAATTTTTAATAAGAGTCCAGAGCAATTTTACTGTCTACAAATTAAATTCTGCTCTCCCCATCCCCACATTTTTTATATCTGATGCTAGATGATATTGAAAACAGAGAGAGGCTGAGCATGGTGGCTCACATCTCTAATCCCTGTACTTTGAGAGGTCAAGGTGGGAAGGTCACTTAAGTCCAAGAGTTCAAGACCAGCCCAGGCAACATAGTGAGACCCCATTGTTAAAGAAAAAAAAAATAGAAAAATAGAAAAATTAACAGGCTTAGTGATGCATGCCTGTAGACTCAGCTACTTGGGAGATTGAGGTGAGGAGATTGCTTGAGCCTAGGAGTTGGAGGTTATAATGAGCTATAATTATGCCACTGCACTACAGCCTGGGTGACAAAATGACCCCTATCTCCTACAATAAAAAAAAAAAGAATTGAGAAATACTGACAAGAAATGAAACTTCATTTGACATGAAGACAAATGTCACAAATTTCATTAAACATATATTTTAGCCAAAATATTGGAGGATACAGACTATCATAAATTCCATTATTACAAATGAACAAATACTTCCAATAAATGGTTTCCCTAATCACGTGCTTTATGTAAGTATATGTTATAGCTATGGTGACCTTATTATTTTTCCTCCAAATCCAGACAAATGTAAGTGAGAAAGGGGATAGTAACTGGTTGAGTTGTTGGGGCAATAGAAATAAAGTTGAACTATCATGGGCAAACCAAGCACTATGGTCATCCTAATGATACTTTATATTTTACTTGTGGAGAAGTGTCTTTTTGCAAATAGGCAGAAAATCAATACTCAAAATATCTCTCAAAATATATCAGAGAAATTCAAATATATTGCTGATGTGATGAATTATTTTTCTTTTCTTCACAAAAGACTAACACATATATTTAATATAAAGGTCATGCATATGCATCTGTATGGGTTCCAGTGTAATGTGTAGCTGTTATTCTCTTTCATTTTGTCAGTTGCATACATTATAAAAATAAAAATGAAAATTAACAAAATCTAAAGATGTATGTTTTACTGTTATCTTTCCTCCTAGCAATTTAGAGATTGTGAATCAAAGAAATCCAGAGTTATTGGCAAAATGAGATTAAAAATAAAATAAACCTGAAAAAACTCCCTAATCCAAGATTCAGTGAAAAATTTCTACATTTTTAACGTGAAAATACTTGTTTAAGCGTCCATAGCTTTTACCTATCTTATATTGCATCTCAGACTTCACCCTCTTCACTTTTTTGAGTTGACTCCAAGTAAGCATCCCTTTATTTCTACTTCCTAAAGTAAGAATTAATATTTAAAAGTAGTTTGCATAAGTAAGCAATCAAGTTTCAAACACAGATTTCTTTTTTCTAATGAGAAGATACATTACAAAATTAACACACAGCTCACACAAGTCTTGACACACAGTTCTTTAGGTATCCTTGCTCCTACTCTCCTCTCCTTTTTTTTTATTATTTCAGCATATTATGGGGGTACAAATATTTAGGTTACATATATTGCCTTTACCCCATTCCTTTTAAGAAACCCAAACAAAGATTTCCAAAGCACAACAAAAACAGGAAAATACAAAATTAATAACATGCAAGCTGGAGTATAGTGGTGTGATCATAGCTCATTGCAGACTCAAACTAATGGGCTTAGGCCATCTTCCTGTGTCAGCCTTCCAAGTAGCTGGGACTACAGGCGCTCAGAAAAAAATAATCTCTTCCCTTTTCCCAAGGATTTCATGCAAAACACTGTATAAAAGCAACCAGAATATACCACTTCCCTTCTTTTGGCCAAAAGTAAACACACATATTTACATATTATTTCTCTTTTCAACTTAGTTTTGTCACAGACTGTGAAGCTACATATAAAATGAATACACTCAAATGAAAACTGATTGTTTATACTACTCACCTCTTATCATTTGAAGTGGATTCACCAGTGGATACTTTTTTAAAAATTAGTCTTTAACAAACATTTGGTCTTAAGATATGGCAATGGAGGGATATTTTCCAGTGTGTTGCAGTTATTTTTAAGTCATTTCATCAGGGTATTTGTCTTATATTAAATTGTATTCATGGTTAACCTGGATCTAAGAATACCATCGTTCAAAGAAAGAGTGCACAGAAGGGCAAGAAAGGAGATATAGTACTGATACTTATCTGTTACTTAGAACTAATTCATCATGTTAAATTGGTGTATTCCACTTGGTGAGAGTGCCTATAATTGAGGTAAGTATATCTGCAAACAATTTGTGACTCATTTTTCAAATTTAATTTTAATGCCAAAAATTTAAAAATGAAATAAAAATAATATTACATATATAACAATTTTTAGTAACAGGTGAACACAGTAAGAATTCATCTACTATGCTAAGGACTGGTATGCAAGTGCAATACATGAAGCAAGCAACTCAGAGGTACCAACCTCTATGATATTCCATTAAATATAGAGTGCATCATGAAACAGACTGAGAGAAAAGGAAGACCAATATTTCCAATACTATCATCAGAATCATCAAAGGACAATGCTACAAAAGAGTAGGATTCACAGTGGGTAACTTTCCTTTGATTTTAGGATTGTATGTTCCTCTGGGAATGAACTGTTATCCGAATCCTTCATTTTTTATATTGTTTCTAAAAGGAAACTTCTAAGTGTATTTTGTTACTGAAATCAACAAGAAGAGAAACAACACACTTTGCTAACCATAATTGAACATGTCATCATGACAACTGTTCACAATGAAAGACAAGGAAGAAATTTGAACAGTTTAAAACAAAATGCATTTGAAAATTGAATTGCATACCAGTGGCACACAGTGATGGAAGTCAGATAACAGGATGTTTTTCAACTAAATAAGATCAAAGCTTAAGTATGTCAGTAAAATAATATTCTGGTAGCTAAACAAGTAATGGGAGATGTAGCAAGGCTGGTGGCTCTCAACTGGCAGCAATCTCTGGAAACATTTTCAGTTGGCACAACTGAGAATGGTGTTACTAACATCCAGCCAGGGATACTGCTAAACGTCTTACAATGCGTAGGCAACAAACCCACAACAAAGAATTATGCAGCCCAAAATGTCAATAGAGTTTAAAAACCATAATCTATACTATTGGTCAAGAGAAAGAAGTATTTTTGAACATAGGAATTCTTCATATATTTAGGGAAATATAATGAACATAATTGTACAAATTATAGTGACAGTGTTAATCTCAGTGATAGATCTGCCTGGCAAACTCTTGTTCATTCCTTACAACATTTTTTAGGTATCATACCTTCTGTGAAAACTTCTGTGGTCAGTATGTCCAAATAAGTTATTCACTCCTCTATATTGCTTTTATATACAGCATGCATATTGATATTTTTCATTATTAATGTATAACACTAGCATGCGTTTTTATAGTTGGCATAGCTCTCCTTGCCACCATACTGAGAGCCTCTTGAGGGCTGACACTGTATCTTATTTTTTACTATATCACTGTAACCTAGGATTTTGCCTGGTAAATACTCAATAAATATTTGTTAAATTTTGCTGAATTGAAAATTAAAATATAAATTATTATGATTTGAAATTCCTTCTAAAGCTGTAATTAAATAGTATGACCCAAATCGCTATTTGGTAATGGACCACACTATTCTAGCTACCTTAATAGCCAGGTTAGGCATATTTAACTGTTTTTTGATCCTCAAGGAGAGAAAAAATATAAATCCACCATGGATTAGTTTAGTTGTTGTGTTGAAAGAAAATTAGCATCTACTGTCTATCTCTCCCAAAAGTTATATTGTGTAGCAAGTTGTCTCATGTAATTTAAGAGGGAAAGAAGTCTCTTTTCTTTTTCTCTGGGTTTACTATGCCTGCAACAGTTGGAGAAATGAACTCAAGAACTGCCTGAGAATTGCAGGTTATTAAGATTAGCTTTATAAATAATATGCTTAAAATTGTCAAATAATTAGTACATCTTATTTTACTTCTTTCCATGCTCAGTTACCTCCCAGACTATCTTTGCAATGATTTAAATAAAGGAAAAATGCCATGTACAATTTTACAATAATAATATGACTTATCAAAGAAGATAGCCTAAGTGACTCATCCTCAGGTATGTTCAGAGTGAGAAAAATGCTTTTGTAGACTTTGTGGCTTCAACACCCCACATTATATAGGGAATGAGAGGCAGAATTAGATCTTTTCAGTATCAAGTATTCAAGTATGGAGTATATGTCAGGAGAAAAGCAATAATAGATATTAATATTTATTATTTTCCCTAGCTGACTTCTCATCCCAGATAGAATCTATTTAGTGTGGGCTACTGAATAAGATTATAAACAGCTGCCAGATGCCCCGACCTCATCAGTTAATTCTACCTTACCTGAAAAGAAAAAAAGGTCTTTTTTATTTCTCTGGAGTCCTCTCTACAAGCAGAGATTTGAGAAGGAGAAAGAAAAATTCTAAAACTTCAAACCTGATATCTTTACGAATGGTAAAGGAGAAAGTTGGGCTCCCTTCACTTATCTCCCAGCCATCCATTAATTACCTAACTATGCTGCTCTAATTGTGGAAATTTAGCTTATGAATGCATATTTCATATATTTATTTATTTATTTATGTTTTATTTTTAACACTTTTCCTCCTTGCTGCAAAAGTCTATTTGACTTTTGGGAGATAGCATGCACTAAATTGCAGGAAAATTTCCCTGCTAACTAGAACCATCCTATTAATGTCATGGTCTTTCAATCTAGGCTTAAGTACGTGTAGGTACGTTTTTCAGTGGTGAAATCTTTATATGCTATTAGTCTTGGCATTTGGAGCAGTTCCTATATGCTTGTCTATGAATTAAAAAGAGAACTAGAAGATGCCAAAATTTCCATTGCCCACTTTCTTCCATAGTCAATTACTAAATGAGGTTGTTATATGTGTAGTGGTGAACAAACCACATTCCCTGACCTCAAGGAACATATGGTTTAGTGTTTTCTCCTAAGCAGTAATAGTTATGTTCTGTGAATCAGAGTGAAAATAGCCCTAGGATGTGTCAATCAATCTATATTCTAGAGGTATTCCTAAAATGATACAGCTTACCTGTTTTAGCAAATAAGATATCAATATTATTGACCAATTTCTTAAGAAATACATATGGATCTCTTAATAGAAATAGATTTTGACTAACAAAATCTTGGCAGTGTTCTATAAATTAAGGACCTAAAGTCACATGGACAACCATATTACATACTTAAAAATATTGGGTCATTTTCTTATCATCAAGTGACTAAATGATATGTACATAATATGAGTATACTATTTTAAAAATATTTTAAACTGTGGTACATTGTGTTTCATTTATTGATAAAAGCTAAGCTTGGTTTAAACTGGGAAATGGGTTTAAACATATTTGAAGATTGATTAATTTATATCAGTAATCTGTAACAGAAGCAAGGGGTACAGAACTTCATTGGGGCATGCGGTAATTAAAAAAAAAAAATTGTCAATGTCAAGCACCCTTGTGGAGTAAGTAGCTTAGAGAGAGATTTTAAAGCTGAGCTACCAGGGAAATCTCCAGGTGACAAAAGTGAAACATGGGATTAATGCTGAACATATGCAGATATATGTTGTGGGCTATATCTCCTTTAACCAGCTTTTTCCAAGCCGCGTGCTAAACAGACACAGTTTTGCCCCCTCACAAGGGACTGGGTAATTTCATTGAAAGTGGAATGAGTAACAGCACACAATATGAGAAAACTTATTACCTCCTAAATTCTTATAAGTAGTGTCTTTGACAGAGTGAGACTGTAGAATTTTTAACTGACAAAAAATTGTAGGTATTTCCTAACCACAGACAGACTTTACACAAATACAAAAAAGAAAATAGAGTGAGCTTTGATACTTAAAGTGGAAACAGAATAAATGTAGTGTCACATAGTTAAAGATTAATAGCAAAGATCCCATATGGTAGATAAGTCTTTCAATTTATTTAATTATGGCCTTAAAGTATTGCTTTTAAGTCTATAGTGATAATAGTTTCAGCTTCATACTTTGCACCTCTAATACAGATATTTATTTATATAGAAAGTTATATAATTCAGTATAAAATATTCTTATCTATATTTCTCTATAAGTTACAACTGAGGGAAATCTTTTTTGAATCATAAGGTTATGAGCCAAGTCCTACAGTTCAACTGCTGGTAGTAAGGCTTTAAAACCCAGATACCAACACCACCAAAAAGATGTTTATACATTTAACCAGACTATAAAACTCTGACTTCTCAAATTAGGTTGTTGTTTTATGTGTTAAATACCACAAAAAAAAACAAAAATCATAATTTAAAATCTTTATACGTGGTCTCCTCCATTTCTAGGTGATATTGACAAACTATCATGGGAGACAAAATTGATAAATGCTAAAACATGGACCACAATTTGTCTCCTTACACTTAGTATTAGATGAAAAGTTCAAATTGACAAGGTGTCTCCTTTTTTCTTTCATAATGTAACTAAATGAGAGTTACATTTCGAAAAGGCATATGCTGTGAAAATTCAGCAGCATCTGTCCTTGCTGCTTAACTCAGTATTCAGTGGCATACCTAAGCCATGTTTCTGCTTTATTACATATATTGTGTGATGTACAATGATGCACATGCCATGTCCTCTGCTTAGCAGAACTGTCTCTTAAACTCAGAGACTCTAAGAACAAATTACAATGATATATTGAGTACAAAATACTATCAGCTCTTAAGACCTTGAAATGGACAACTTGAACTCTGAGTACCACCACCATGGCTGAAAATTGCATTAATATGAAATTAGTGCCTGATATAGAATTTGTCAAAAATTAGTTCTGGCTACAACTTAATTTCTTCTTGCTATATTAAAAGTGCAAGAGATAGATGCACAAAAAGATTTACCATATACACATTCTTTTTATCTTTTAATTTTTTTTATTTATTTTTATAGGTTTAAGGGGTGTAAGGGCAGTTTTATTTATTTATTTATTTATTTATTTTTCTTTCAGCATATTACAAGCATACAAATGTCTAGGTTACATATATTGCCTTTGCCCCACCTGAGTCAGAGCTTCAAGTGTGTCCATATCCCAGACAGTGTGCACCACACCCATTAGGTCTGAATATACCCATCCTCTACTCCCCCTCCCACCTGCCCAACACCTGATGAATGTTACCACTATATGTGTACATAAGTGTTGGTCAATTAATACCAATTTGATGGTGAGTACATGTGGTACTTGTTTTTCCATTCTTGTGATACTTCACTTAGTAGAATGGGCTCCAGCTCTATCCAGGATAATGAAAGAGGTGCCAGATCACCAAGGTTATGTGGCAAAGAACTATAACAGTGTATTCCATATATATTTTCTCAAAACTATATCAAAATTCTGCCATAGGAAGAACTAATATTATGTCTCACTATAGTTTAGAGAGAATAATAGTTACATGTCACCATAAACAAGAATGTATGTATGTAATATAGAGAACTTATTATAATATTAAGAATACAATACTTGTTTTTAAGATGGCAGTGTTAAAATTATGTTTATTCTTAAGTTAACTTAGTGGAATGTGCTTGAGAGTTTTTTTTTTCTTTAAGCATATTATGGGGGTACAAAAGTTTAGGTTATGTATATTGCCCTTGACCGTCTCCCCTCCCCCGAATCAGAGCTTCAAGCATGTCCATCCCATAGACGGTGCGCATTTCACTCATTATGTATGTATACACCCATCCCCTCCCCACCCACATCTGCCCAACACCTACTTAATGTTATTCCTAAATGTGCTCTTAGGTGATGATCAGTTAATACCAATTTGATGATGAGAACATGTGTTGCTAATTTTTCCATTCTTGGGATACTTCACTTAGTAGAATGGATTCCAGCTCTATCCAGGATAGTACAAGAGGGGCTATATCGCCATTGTTTTTTGTGGCTGAATAGAACTCCATGGTATACATATACCACATTTTATTAATCCACTCATGTATCAATGGGCACTTGGGTTGTTTCCACATCTTTGCAATTGTGAATTGTGCTGCTATAAACATTTGAGTGCAGATGTCTTTTTTATAGAATGTCTTTTGTCCTTTTGAGTAGATGTCCAATAATGGGATTGCTGGATCAAATGGTAGGTCTACTTGTATCTGTTTAAGGTATCTCCATATTGCTTTCCACATAGGTTGCACTAGTTTGCAGTCCCACCAGCAGTGTATGAGTGTTCCTATCTCTCCACATCCACACCAACATGTATTGTTCTGGGACTTTTTGATAAAGGCCGTTCTCATTGGAGTTAAGTGATATCTCATTGTGGTTTTGATTTGCATTTCCCTGATGGCAGATGAGAAAAACTGCCAGCCAGAGTGTCTCTGCAAGAAAGACAGATTTTAGAAGAAAGTGAAAGAAAAACAGGCAGACAAACATAGATCAGATGAGGGTTGGAAGGAAGGGTGCCTGAAACTACAGGAGACTCCACAGGAAGAAGTTGCTTGATAGTTTTGAGGTAAGAATTTCACGTGACAGTTACATCAGAAATCAATAATAATAGCCTTTTGCCAAAACATATCTGCAAAATATGATGGTTATAACACTTCGAAGAAAATGATTTTTGTGTTTTCATTTCATCTTTTACTCTTAGTAAAAGCAGTCACCATATAACTTTTGAAATGCCTTTAATTCTTCAGCTCATTGCTTAAGCCAACTCCTGTTTTTACACAAGAGTGTATATGTGCAGTAGATGACAGATTTGTATATAAGATTACAAAAGTATGTATTTCTAAACTGCATAACTGTTAAAATGGCTACTGACTTGTCCGTTGTTTTCCATTAATTGGCATCATATATATTTAGGTTTCTTAACAGATATTAAGGTAAAAATATTTTTCTCAACAGTATATAGGCAACATGATATTTAAGTCAAACAGTTGAAAGCATGTCACTTCTTAATTGCATAAAGAATTAGTGTTGTCATCATTTCATCTGATATTCTTTTTTTTTTCAATTGATAAGTAAAAATTGTATATAATATATACTTATGGCATATATCATGATGTTTTAAAACATGTATACATTGTAGAGTGGCTAAATAAAGCTAAGGATCATATGCATTACCTCACCTATTTATCATTTTTTGTGGTAACAACACAAAAGCTACTTTCTTAGCAATATTCAATTGTATAATACAGTACATTGTTATTAACTTTAGTCACCATGCTGCACAATAACTCTCTTGAAGTTATTCCTCCTGTTTAACTAAAATTTTCTGTCCTTGGACCAGTATCTCTCCAGTACTCTCCCTGTTCTTCCTCTAGCCCCTGGTAACCACCCGTAAACTCTATTTAACTCCTTTTAGTTAAACTTTCTTAGATTCCACACATAAGTGAAATGCGAGATCATGCAGTATTTGTTTTTCTATGCCTGGCTTATTTCACTTAACATGATGTCCTCCAGATTCATCCATGTTGTCAAAAATGACAGAATTTCTTTCTTTTCTAAGACTAAATACTATTTCATGGTGTGTGTGTGTGTGTGTGTGTGTGTGTGTGTGTGTGTGTGTGTGTATGACATTTCCTTTATCCATACATCCTTTGATGGATATCTAGGTTGATTCCATATCTTGGCTATTGTGAATAATGCTACAACTAACATGGGAGTGCAGGTATCTCTTTGACATATTGATTTCATAACTTTTGGATATATACCCAATAGTGGGATTGCTAGATCATATTGTAGCTCTATTTTTAATTTTTGGAGGAACTTTTATGTTGCTTTCCATATGGCTATACCAATTTACGCTCCTACCAACAATGTATGAGTTTCCTTTTCTTCACATCTTGCTAACACATATTATGTTGCATCTTTTTGATAACAGTCATACTAAGAGGTATGTGGTGACTTCTCATTGTTGTCCTTTTTTTATTTCAGCTTATTGTGGGGGTATAAAATGTAGGTTATGTGTATTCCCCATGTCCCTCATATCCCCCATCCCCTCGAGACAAAGCTTCAAGCATGTCCATTCCCCAGACAGTGCGTATCACACTCACTATGTAGGTATACATCCATCCCCTCCCCCACCCCCCACATCTGTCTGACCCCCAATTGGTGTTATTTCCAAATGTGCACTTAGGTGATGATCAGGGAAACCAATTTGCTGGTGAGTACATGTGGTGCTTATTTTTCCATTCTTGGGATACTTCACTTAGTAGAATGGGTTCCAACTCTCTCCAGGAGAACATAAGAGATTCTATATCACCATTATTTCTTATAGCTGAGTAATACTCCATGGTATACATATACCACATTTTACTAATCTACTCATATACTGATGGGTATTTGGGTTGTTTCCACATCTGTGAATTGTGCTGCTATAAACATTCGGGTGCAGGTGTCTTTTTATAGAATGTCTTTTGTTCTTTTGGGTAGATGCCCAATAATGGGATTGCTGGATTGAATGGTAGGTCTACTTGAATCTGTTTAAGGTAGCTCCATATTGCTTTCATTGTTGTTTTAATTAGCATTTCCCTGATAATCAATGATGTTGAGTGTTTTATATTATACTTGTTAGCCATTTGTATGTCTTCTTTTGAGAAACCTCTATTCAGGTCCTTTGTCTATTCATTTTTTTTGTTGTTGTTTGTTTGTTTGTTTTTAGTTTTAAATAGTTTTACTTTAGAAATATTTGTATCTTCCATGCCTATAGCCCCTCCTCAACTATGTAGGTTAAAAACAAATTGTATAGAACCAATTTACCTTACATGTGAACTGTGGCAATAGTAGTGGCTACAGCCTAGTAAATGCTCAGTTAATTTTTGTTAAATGAATGAGTCAGTGACCATGAAGACAGTTTGTATTATTTGTTATAGAGATAATAAATGGATTGGAGTGGGACTGGAAATGATGTAGGGTAAATGTATTAGCCATCTCTTTTGTTAACCCTTTAGCCATTTCAAAAACAAAATATCTGTTTTGAATATCCCAAATAAGCATTTAGTAGATTAAAAAGATAATTTGGGTAAATGTGTTAGTCTATTTTCCCATACTGATGCATTGCCCATGGGACACTGTCTCCGTGGTGTGTTCCAGGGACCACCTTCAAGTTTGCAGTGTGCGTTCTTAATAGTGCTATATATTTGCTTACTTTGGAGTTGTTTGACTTCCTTATATAATTTGGATATTAACCCCCTTTTTTTTTTTTTTTTTTTTTTTGAGACAGAGTCTCACTCTGTTGCCTGGGCTAGAGTGAGTGCTGTGGCATCAGCGTAGCTCACAGCAACCTCAGACTCCTGGGCTTAAGCGATCCTCCTGCCTCAGCCTCCCGAGTAGCTGGGACTATAGGCATGAGCCACC
>MPIZ01001205.1:1700810-1723757 GCA_003258685.1 Prolemur simus
ATTTCTTTCTATTTTTAGTAGAGACGGGGTCTCACTCTTGCTCAGGCTGGTCTCGAACTCCTGACCTTGAGCGATCCACCCGCCTCGGCCTCCCAGAGCTAGGATTACAGGCGTGAGCCACCGCGCCCGGCCTAGGTGAAGAATTCTTAGACATGACACCCATAGAGAAGAAAAGATACCTTTGTCTTGCCCGTTGCCAGGCTTGTGGCAGAGGCCTCTAAAACAAAAGACAGATTAATAGGAGAAAAGCAGATAAATTTATTTAATATAACTTTTGCATGACACGGGAGGCTTTATAAGGAAATGAAGACCCAAATAAACAAGTAAACTTGTGTATTTCTATGCTTAGGTTTTACAAAGAGTAGACAGTTGTAGAAAAATATGATCAGAGGACAAAAGGGTATGATCTAATGGGAATAAGCTGGGGGAACTTAGCAAGGCCTGTTGGTTCAGATTCTTCTCAATGTCTCAGTGTCTTCAGAGATAAGGATGTTCATTTCCTCTGAGTATAGGGAAGGCACTTCTTGAATGAGAGGTTCTTCTGACTGCTTCAGGGAAGAAGGATAGGAGAAGATCATAGAGTGACCTTTCTAGGTTTTATGACCTGCTTCTGGGGAGAAAGGGAAGGGGAATGTGAGAGTGACCTTCTTGCTTCTGCTGTTTTCTTAAACGTCAAAGATGCCATAGTTTGGGGTAACATGTCCTGAGCCCCATCACAACAATGGCATGAATCACAAAAGGAAAAAATGATAAATTGAATCCAAATTCAAAATATTTGTTCTGATACAGATGCTGACAACTGACAACAGAATGAAAAGTTAAGCTTACAGATTGGGAGAAAATAATTATACAATACATATCTGGCAAAGGACTTGCATCTAGAAAATATGGAAAACTCTCAGAAATTTATAGTAAAAAATAAAATAAAATGATGCACTTAGAAAATGGGCAAAATACGTAAACAGATATATCACCCAAGAGACTATACAGATGGCATACTAAGCACATGAAAAGATATTTAACATCATTAGCCATCAGGGTAATACAAATTAAAACCACAACAAGATATTACTACATACCTGTCAGAATGCCTAAAATAAAATGTAGTCACAACCCCAAATGTGTATGAAGGTCCAGAGAAACTAGATCATTTGTACATTGCTGGTATAAATCTATAATATTACAGTCTACTTGCAAACCATTTGGCAGTTACTTTTAAAGCTAAACATGTAACTACCGTATGACCCAGCAATTTCACTCTTCAGCATTTATCATAGGGAAATCAAAACTTATATTTACACAAAAGCCAGCACAGGAATATTTATAGCAGCTTTATTCATAATTGTCAAAAGCTGGAAAAGAAATTCTGATTTCCTTCAATGGGTGAATTATTAAATAAATTGTGGCCATAAATACTGTGGAATCCTACTCAGTAATAAAAAGAAATGAGCTGTTACACACAACTGAGTTGTTGTGTGTAACAGCTGATGCACACAACTTAAATGAATATCAAGGGAATTATGCTGATTAAATATCCCAATTCCAAAGGTTTATATACTGTATTAATTAATATGTAATACTTTCTTGAAATTAAAAAAAACTATAGAGATAAAAAGCAGATTTTAATTGCCAAATGTTAGAAAAGGGGAAGAAGGTATTTGGCTATGGTGATAAAAGGGTGAAAGGAAGATTTCTTGAGGCGTTGGAACTGTTACAAATCTTGAGTGTGGTTATGGTCACACAAATATACACGTGATGCATTTACATAGAATTAAATACACATACACGTTTAAACACACACACAAACGAGCGCTTATAAAAACAGTGACATCTGAATAAGTTTGGTGATGGTATCAATGTCAATTTTCTGCTTTTGAGAATTTACTACAATTATTTAAGGTGTTACTATTGAGTAAAACGGAAAGAAACATGGAGTCATGCCCTACTGTTTTGGCAACTTCTTATGAGTCTATAATTATTTCAAAAAAAAAAAGAGGTAAAAAAGAAATAGTCTTTATAAAACTTACAACCACAATGCCATTATCACACCTAAAAATTAATGATATTTCCTTACTATCATCAAATATCCTGTCAATATTCCAATTTCCAGTTGTCCCCAAAATGTCTCTCTTTCTTTCTCACTACACACAGACACACTTCAGTATTTATTAATATTTTGAGTCATGATCAAAATAATGTAGATTCAATGCAATTGGTTTAATTTGTTTCTTAAGCCTCTTTTAATCTATGGGTTCTCCATTAAAAATTTTCTCATTATACTTAATTTGTTGAAGAATATAGATCATGTATATTGTACAGTTTCTCATGCTCAGATTGTATCCCCGTGGTGATGTTTAATATGTTCTGCTGTCCTAATTCCTGTAAATTGGTAGTTGGATCCAGAGGCTCAATTAGCTTTAAAAATTTTGTTTTGAGGGGGGCAGAGTTGTCAGGAGCCAAGATTACTCCATGAACTATGTTTTCATCTAGAAGCACTGATATCTGGTTAGATGTCTTTCTTTCTGTGATATTAGCACACATTGGCCAACATAAATTTATTATTCGCCAAAAGAGGCAAACTCAATTTAATCTCAAGAATTTGCAATTAACAACAATTTGTGCATTCTGTAAGGGCATTTGTTTATATAAACTCAGTATTTGTGCCAAAATACATCCATTGCATGCCTAATTAGCTTCCTCATAATTACATGATTACCATAACTGTATGCCTAAGTACCAATTTCCTAATTATCTATAATAGACTGTTTTAATGTGAAAAATTGTGAATGGAAAATTAGAGGTCAATACCTAAAAAACTAGACAATAATTGTAATCATCATAATTAGTAATCAACACACCAAAGCACTAGAATTTTCCCATGTTCTTTCAGGACTCTTTTTTTAGTGAGACATTTCATATGTAATATATGAGTAGAAATAGAAATATAAAATAGTGTTATGTTTATTGAACTATCACACCAGGGAACCAGTACCTAATCATTGTATTGGAAAAGGCTTTCTTATCTTTGTTCCTTAGGATGACACACAGTGGGGAAGGATGTTGCATAATGTTTTATTTAGAGACACATTTGTTCTTATTTGCTGTTATTATTTTTCTACCATTATTGATAAATAAATTTTATTTGTGAACAATTTTAAATTTGTTGGATGAATCTGAAATTACCAATACCTTGACTGACCAAAGGCAGAAACTGTATTTAACTGAAGTTTTTTATTAATAGCCTGTAGAGCAATAAAAGAAGGAAATAGATTTCTTATATGTACCACGTAAACTCAAGAGGAAGACAGGGATAAAGGGGTAATTCATAAAGAAAATAATTAAGCAATACTATTCTTACACATTTCAAGCTCTTAAAGATGTAAGGGGAAGACTTTCAAAGTCTGATGAATTATTTAGTTTTATCTCCTTCTAGTCTCCTTTGCATACTTTTTTTATTTAATCAAATGTGAGGTCATTGTTTTACCTTGAAGCACTCTTCCCACCCTTACAGCCTTTTCACTTGGAAATCTCTAGGATTGAAATGCCCACATTTTTCCTCTTCTAGAAAAATACCCATTCTGTCTCCAAAATCCAAATCAGGTGCCAAATCTTCTATAAAATCTTTCCTTATCACTCCTTTCCCTTCACAATTAATCATTGTTCTCTCCTCTTTTTATATCTTGAATGTTACTGAATTATCATATGAATCACATTGTACCTTATTTATTTTTTACTCACCTGGCTTCTTTTTAAGAATATGAGGCCCTTGAGGGCAACTATTCTATTTTTAGACATATTTGTATCCACAGTCTATAGAGTAGTGCCTCATATGTGAAGACACTTATTGGAATCTTATTTAGTTGACCTAAAGCTTAACTTAGAATAAAAAAGGTAAAGAAGTACATGATATTGAAGATATTATCAGCAAGAGTAATATGAAATTTAGGAAAATATTTTGTATGTAAATTTAAATTAAATAAAATAGTGTCAACAAAAAAGAAGACAAACTCTGCAAAATATTTTTAAAGAGGTCTATTCTGAGACAAATTTGAGGACTATGACCCAGAGCCACACCCAAGAAACCTTGAGCAAGTAGACTCTCTGTGGTTGGGTTACAGTTTGGTTTTATACATTTAAGGAGACAGGGATTACAGGTAAAGTGATAAATCAATATATGCAAGGTATGCATTTGTTTGGCCTGAAAAGGTGGGACATCTCAAAGGAGGGTTGGGGCCTTATAGATTATAGGTGGGTTTAAAGACTCTTTGACTTGTAATTGGTTAAAAAAAAGAAGTTTTGTCTAAAGGCTTAGAGTGCTTTAAGATAAGGAAGTCTGTTAATCAGAGACAAGCTACTGGCCATATATTTGTTGTGTAAATTGAGGACCTGCAGATTTGTCTTGCATAAACTTAGGACTGTCAATGAGTTAAAAAGGATAACTACAAGAATTCCAGGGGGCATAATGAGGCCTGTCTGACCTCCCTTCTCATGGCCAGTAACTCAGAATTAGGGTATTCTCTAGGCCAAGAGGGAGTAGTCAGCCCTTGGGAGGCATCGGGGAGGAAGACTTAAGATTTTATTTTAGTTCATACTAGCAAAACAGAGAAAGGTACACGGACCTAATTAACAGTTCATCACACCTCATGAAAGTTGTGCCATTGCAAACATAGCTCTAAGGAGGGGGGGAGGCAAGGGCAATATATGTAACCTAAACTTTTGTACCCCCATAATATGCTGAAATAAAAAAAATTAAAAAAAAAAACAGTTAAAGTGTAAACTGATTACAGGTGTCATTTGTTTTCTGGATTACATAGTCTTTGAAATACTACTTCTCAACTACTATCTTTTTTCCTTTTTGATCTTCATATTTCCTACTTTTTTCAGAAAAATCAATGTGTGTTGGAAGGATCAATTATAATTACTAATGGAAACAACCTCAGGGAAAATTCACAATTTAGATTAAATATATTAATAAAAAACTTCAATTTAGTATTTTCATATAATTTTTATGGGGAAAAAAAACAAAAACTCTGTAAAATAATTTAAAGAGGTTTATTCTAAGCTGAATATGTGGGACCATAGCCTGAGAAACACGGTCCAAGATATCTTGAGAAAATGAACCTGAGTGGCCAGGTTACAATTTATTTTTATACATTTATGGAAACAGGAATTACGTGTAAAACCATTAATGAATACATGGAAGGTACACATTGAGTCAGCCTAAAAAGGCAGGACATCTCAAAGCGGGAACTCTCAAGTCATAGGTAGATTTTAGGGATTCTTTAGCTGCTAATTGGTTGAAAGAGTTAAACTTTGTCTAAAGACCTAGAGAGAGTCAGTAGAAAGGAATACTTTAGTTAAGATAGGGGATCTTCTATCATCATGTGATACTATACCAGAATCAAATTAGAAAGCAAGCCACATTATACTGGGTTAATAAAAACCTGTTTAATGAGATTTCATCATTTGTAGGTGTGGCTCACCAGGCCTCTTAGAAAGGAATTTGGGAAGGGTAAATTAAAAGATCAGAGTTTATTCCTCATAGTAAAAAGAAATAGTTGATACAAATGATAGAAGAAAAAGGAATACATAATGAATAGGGTGATATATTTAGACATGGAGTTAATCACTGATAATTCTAGTTTCTGTTTTTGTAACTGTATGAAAAGAACCACAACTCATCCCACTGATTGCATTTGGTAAAATGTAATACTTCGTGAGGGTCACAGAGCCCAGGGAATGAAAGAGAGTGAATGATCTTACAGAGGAGTCTCTAAAATTTCATATTGAAATCTGTACAACACTGTAGTCAATAAAATGATCAATATTATAACTTAATATATTTTAGAATTAGAATTTTTTAGAGTTAGAAATTTTTTAAAAGATTAAATTTTTCACCTATGAAAGAACTTTAATTTTCCTTTTTCTATTATGTTTTCTTTTCCTTTTAACTGCTGAAGCAGCTAACTAATCTGGAAATAATATTTTGAAAAGTATCCTCAGCCAAAGGATGAAACCAGCAAATTTCAGTGGTAAGTAAATTCCTGTGTCCTAAAAAAAAAAAAAAAAAAAAAGTCAAAGTTGCTTTCTATTCACGAGAGTAACATGTTGTGAAGCTTCAAGTGACTGATTTATGACTATCATCACATGCAAACAGAACCTGATTCTATTTGCAAATATGTTTTTGAATCCCTCATATGGTAATTGTTTTGGTAAATACAAAAGAAAGGGATCCTCACATAAATTAGTCAATTAATATTTTTTGAGTACCTAACAATTTCCATGCCTTAGTTTATATGCTGAAGATTAACATGTCAATGAAAGAGAGAGAGACAGAGAGAGAGAAAAACTCTGCCCTATATACATGTAAACAAATAAGATGATTTTAGATTATGATTAATTTAATAAAAAGTAAGTAATAGAGTAACATAATAACACTGATTTAAATATAGTAGCTATGAAAAATACATCTGATAAGGGGATATTTAATTGAAACTTGAATGATAAGAAGTAAGCAGCCAATCAAAAATCTAGGGTAAGAGTGTTCCAAGAAGGCTTAATAATAAATATCTTGATATAAAATTGAACTTGGGGTACTTAAGAGGCAGAAAAAGCCCAATGAAGCTGAATATAGTGAGTGATAGGTGATAAGAATAGTGGGAGATGAAGTAGTGACTATCGTCAGGGGTCTTATATGCCATGGTAAGCTGCTTGGTTAGTATTCTGACTGCTGTGGGGATCCACTGAAGTTTAACCAAGGGTGTGAGGTTTACCCTTAAGAAATCTTATTTTGGGAGAGAAAAAAAAAAATGGTAGATTAGTGGTGACTCTTGGCTCTTTGCTCCCAGAGAAGGAGGTGAAGAACTCAGCTACACATGAGTGGATCGCTGCGCCCAAGAACAGCACTGTGAATCTGCAGAGAAACAGCGTGGGACATGTAGCGCAGGAAAAAAAAAAAGGTGAATGAGAGGTATGATCGCAAAGATTGGAGAGTGCAAGATATACAATAGGGAATAGAGCGGGGGATGGCCATGCCCACCTGGCCAGCCAGCACAGTGTGATCTTACTCACAGGAGGATGCCCAGCTCCTCCACTGACCTCTACACCCACTCAGACAGGGACACTCCTGAAGTAGGTGCAAAGTTGTGGCACAGGACAACAGGCTCTGTGGAGAGGAAACAATAGTGGGAAATATTTTAAACTCCCCAGGGCTCTGTGCTGGGACCACACTGGGTAGTGGGGGGACTGGTCTGAGTGGTTACTTCCTGTGACAGTGCAAGGGAGTTTGGAGACAGTCACCTTGCCTCTGGTCATCAGCGGGACCAGAACAAAGGAGGTGAATGCTGAAAAGGGGGCACTGCCCCTGGAAACCACTGATGATTTAGCTGGTTCAGAGAGGGGCAGAAAGAGCAGGACCCTCTGCTATGCAGACATGAGACTCCAGGACTATGATGCAGAGGGGACAGCTGGTGGCCTGTTAATTCAGCCCGCCAAACTGGCATCTGTCAATTCCTGCATGGTCACGCCCAGGGCTAGCTCTCCAGGGGTGGGTGGCTGCCAGATGCTGTGGCACATTGAGGTTTCTGGCAGCACTCCTCCCCCAGCCCAGGGATTTATGCAGCAGACATGGCTGGCTCAGCCCTTGGAGGTGGGGAGAAGCAGAAAAGCTACTTTCTCTCTGTGGCTGGTGTGAATTGGTGGGACTTTGGTGCTGAAAAATAGTCCATGACCTGTTGATTCGGCTAACTGCACCAGTATCAGCGAATCTTGAGTGCTTCACCTCAAAGCTACTTCTCCAAGGGTGGGTGGCTGCCACCTGTGGGATCCCAGGCCCAGAGATACTAGGGCACATGGTGGTCTCGGGCTACAATCCTCCCCAAACGCAGTGACATATGCACTGGGTGAAGCAGGCTGCACCCTTAGAGGTGGAGAGAAGCGAGAAAAGCCACTTTCTCTATGCAGCTGGTGTGAATCTGCATGACTTTCATGCTGAACAATAGTTGGTGGCCTGAAGATTTGGCCCACCAGACCAGTTTAGGTCATCTGATAAAATTATAACTCTAGGGCTTGCTCTCTGCATCCGGGCGGCTGCCAGCATTGGGATTTGTAGACAGAGAAGGAAAAACCTGGCTAGAGACCTCAGCAATTGCACCAATTGACCCCTGCCATCAGAAGCAGCCTTCCAATTGTGGTGAAAGAGACCTAAATGACATTAGCGGCTCCCCTATCAGCAGATGAAGAAACCATAGAAGCACACACACCCAGACTTTGAGGCACCAGCTACAATCTATCTTGCCCTTAACCCACCTTAAGGGGCAACAGGATCCAAGTAAAACTTGGGGGTGGCAAGACCCTTGCCAAAGATTGGGGCCTTCATATACCTCATCTGGGGGACCAGAACCTATCACAGAGACATCAGATTACCTGCATAACTGGCCCCTAATGCAAACTACAATCAACAACAGAGAGGGCAACTGCATAGCTTAACACAGTGCCTTCCATCTCAAGCTATTAGAGGGCAGTGGAATCATACACACAAGAGGGATCCACCACCTAGGAGCTTAAGCTGGGAGACCAAACTAATCGCCATTGGCAAGAGGTGAAGACAACAGGTCAGAGATAACTCAACTTGCTAAAATATCTCTAAGGCAATACAGGACCAGTGCACTTCTCCCCAGTACTGTAAATGTCATTAGGGACTTGAAGATAGGCCCATAAACCAGTCCTACCACCCTCAGTTCTTGACCAAATAGCCTAATGACAAAGAATCAGCAAATGAATGCAGGGAACATGAAAGATAAGAGAGAAAATTCACTCCCAAAGTAAATCATTAGATCCTCAACGATGGATAAGAGCTTGAAAAAATGATTAAAATAACAGAGGAAGAATTCTGGATATGGATTGTAAGATAACTCAGTTGAATTGAAAAGAAAATGGAAACCCAAAAGAAAGAAGCCACAAGAACATTACAGGAAATCAATGAAAAATTATCTTAAAAAAATTGAAATATTATGAAAGAACCAAACAAATACTGGACATGAAAGAGGCATTCAAGGAACTAAAGAACACAATGGAAAGCCTTCAAAATAGAATGGATCATGCAGAGGAAAGAATCTCATAGCTTGAAAATAATGCCTATATGCTAAACATATCAGACGAAAAAGAATGGAGAAGCAAGAGAAAAGGACAAAACAAACAAGAAATGTGGGATTATGTAAGGAAACCAAATATAAGAATTATGGGCATCCCAGAGGGAGAAGAAGAATATATACAAAGGCTGGAAAACATATTTCTTGGAATACTGGAGGAAAACCTGCCTGGCCTGGCCAGTAATCTAAACATTCAGGTACAAGAAGCACACAGAACTCCTGGGAGACTCAATGTGCATAGGCTATCACCATGTCACATAGCTATTAGCTTGGCTAAAGTAAACACAAAAGAGGCAATCCCATGATCAGTAAGATGAAAACAGCAGATAACATACAAAGGAAAACCTATGAGACTAACCACAGATTTCTCAACTGAAACCTTACAAGCCAGAAGGAACTGAATACCCATTCTCAATCTTCTAAAACAGAATAATGACCAATCTAGAATTCTTTATCCTCCAAAACTAAGCTTCTTATATGAGGGAGAAATAAAGACTTTCCCAGAAATGCAATCACTGACGGAATTTGTGAAAATCAGAACGGCCCTGCAGGAAGTACTCAGACCAGAATTATACACTGAATAGGGCAATAGACATCCACCAATGTAAAATGCCTCAAAACTTGAAGTCCAGAGTCCTGATTCCACAATGGCTTGAGAGGTAAAACAAAACATTAAGTATTTAGCCAACAATATGAACAGAAATATACCTCAAATATCACTTCTCTCAATAAATTTAAATGGCTTGAAATCTCCCCTGAAGAGACATTGACTGGCTGAGTATTTAAAAAATCACAAGCATGGCTAGGCGCGGTGGCTCACGCCTGTAATCCTAGCACTCTGGGAGGCCGAGGCTGGTGGATTGCTTGAGGTCAGGAGTTTGAGACCAGCCTGAGCAAGAGCGAGACCCTGTCTCTAACAAAAATAGAAAGAACTTATCTGGCCAACTAAAAATATATATAGAAAAAATTAGCTGGGCATGGTGGCGCATGCCTGTAGTCCCAGGTACTCGGGAGGCTGAGGCAGTAGGATCGCTTAAGCCCAGGAGTTTGAGGTTTCTGTGAGCTAGGCTGACACTATGGCACTCACTCTAGCCTGGGCAACAGAGCGAGACTCTGTCAAAAAAAAAAAAAAAATCACAAGCCAAGTGTCTGCTGTACACAGAAAACACGTTTTATTCACAAAGACACTTTCAGACTAAAGGCAAAGGGTTGGAAAAGAGACTTCCAGGCAACTGGAAACCAAAAGAAAGTGGGAGTGGCTATTCTTTTATCAGATAACATAAACTTTCAAACAGAAAAATTAAAGAATGACAAAGACAGTCACTATATAGTTGTGAAAGGGAAATTCCAACAAGAAGACTTAAAAATGCTTAATATTTATACACCCAATACAGGAGCGCCCAGATACATAAAGCAAATGATGTTTTATCTAAATGAATGATAAACAGTAATGCCATAGTGGCTGAGGATTTCAACACACAACTGACTAAACTGGATAGATCCTCCAAGCAGAAAATAAGCAGATAAACAAAGGACTTAAACAGAGCTCTAGAACAAATGGATCCAACAGATATCTATAAAACATTCCACCCAAATAAAGCCAAATATACATTCTTCTCATCAGCTCATGGAACTTTCTCCAAAATTGATCACATCCTAGGCCACAAATCAGACTTAAACAAATTTTTAAAAAAGAAATTATACCATGTATCTTCTCAGACCACGGTGGTATAAAATTTGATATGAATTACAGCAGAAACACTCACCACTTCACAAAGTCATGGAAATTAAGCAATCTATTGCTGAATCACTATGGGTTTTAAGAAGAGATCCAGATGGAAATCAAAAGATTCTTTGAACTAAATGATAATGGGGACACACGTTGCCAAAATCTGTGGGATACAGAAAAAGCATTCCTGAGAGGAAAACTAATAGCAGTAAATGCCCACATCCAAAAGATAGAAAGCTCACAAATCAACAAACTAATAAACTGTCTTAAGAACTGGAAAAGGAAGAGCAAATTAATCCTAAATCTAGCAGAAGAAAAGAAATAACTAACATCAGAGAAGAATTAAATGAAATAGAGAATAAAAGAACTATACATAAGATTAATAAAACCAAAAGTTGGCTTTTTGAAAAGATAAACAAAATTGATATCCCTCTTGCTAAATTGACAATAGCTAGAAAGGAAAGGACTTGAATAACCTCAATTAGAAATGAAAAAGGAAAGGTCACTACAGACATCATGGAAATACATAATGTTATCTTTGAATACTATAAAAATCTATATGCCCCAAAACTACAAAACTTGGAGGAAATGGACAAATAATTACAAACACACAACATTCCTAGGCTCAACCAGGAAGACAGAGAAATCCACAACCAACCAATATCAAGCACAGAAATTGAAGCAGCAATTAAAAATCTGCAAACAAAAAAAAGTCCTGGACCAGATGGGTTCACTCCTTAATTTTACCAAAACTAAAATAAGAAGTGATACCTACATAGCAGAAATTATTCCACAACACTGAGAAGGATGGTGTCCTCCCGAACTCATTTTATGAAGCCACTATCACCTTGATACCAAAGCCAGGAAAGGACACAACTAAAAAAGAAAACTAGAGACCAATATCAATCATGAATCTAGATGCAAATATCCTCAAAAAAATCTTAGCAAACAAAATTCAACAGGACATCAAAAAATAATTCATCATGAGTGGTGGGCTTTATCACACAGGTGCAAGATTTGTTGAAAATACACAAATCTATAAATGCAATTCACAACATAAATAAAAGCAAGAACAAAGGCAATAGGATTCTCTCAATAAATGCAGAGAAAGCATTTGACAAAATGCAGCACACTTTTATGATAAAAACTCTGAACACAATAAGCATACATGGGATATATCTTAAAATTATTAAAACCATGTAGGATAAACCCACAGCCAATATCATAAAGAACAGGGAAGAACTGAAAGCATTCCCACCTAGAAGTGGAAACATACAAGGTTGCCCACTATCTCCACTTCTTCTTCAGTGTGGTGCTGGAAGTCCTTACCAAAGCAGTCACTCAAGGAAGGGGAATTAGTGGTGTCCAAATGGGGGCAGAAGAGGTCAAACACTCACTCTTTACTGACAATATGTTATTATATCTAGAAAATCCCAGGGATTCAACCAAGAGACTTCTGAAATTCATAAATGAATTCAGTAAAATATCAGGATACAAAATTAATGCACACAAATAAGTAGTAATCATATATACCAATAGCAGTCGAGCCAAAAATCAAATAAAAAATGTAACACTTTTCACAATAGCATCAAATAAAATTTAATATTTAGGAATGTATTTAATGAAATACAATTTAATATTTAGGAATATATTTAATGAAGGAGGTGAGAGACATATATAGGGAGAACTACGAAACACTGAGAAAATAAATTACAGAGGATGTAAACAGATGGAAAATCCTACCATGCTCATGGATTGGCAGAATCAATATTGTTAAAATGTCGATAATACCAAAAGTGATCTACAGAATTAATGCAATCCATATCAAAATACCATCATCATTCTTTACAGATATAGAATAAATAATTCTATGCTTTGTATGGAACCAGAGAAGACCTCGTGTAGCTAAAGCAATCTTAAGCGAAAAGAAAAAATTGGGAGGTATCAGTCTACTAGACTTCAAGCTTTATTACAAGGCTATAGTAACCAAAACAGCATGGTACTGACACAAGAACATAGATATAGACCTTTGGAACAGGTCTGAGAACCCAGATATACAACCATCCTCATATAGTCATCTAATCTTCAAAAAAGCAGACATAAATATACATTGGGGAAAACAATCTCTATTTAATAAATGGTGCTGGGAAAACTGGATAACCACATGCAGAAGATTCAAACTGGATCCACACCTCTCACGTCTTACAAAAATCAACTCACATTGGATAACAGACTTAAACCTAACTTGTGAAACCTTAAGAATTCTAGAAGACAATGTTGGGAATACTCTTATAGACATTGGCCTAAGCAAAGAATTTATGAAGAACACTCCCAAAGTAATCACAGAAGCAACAAAAATAAATAACTGGGACCTGATCAAATTAAAAAGCTTCTGCACAGTCAAGAAAACTATCATTAGAGCGAATAGACTACCTACAGATTGGGAGAAAATACTTGCATGCTACACATCTGATGGAGGGCTGATAATAAGAAGCTATATAGAATGTAAAAAAAGAAATTAACAAGAAAAAAACAACCCCATCAAAAAGCGGGCAAAGGATGTGAACTGAAACTTTTCAAAAGAACACAGAATAATGTCCAAAAACCATAAAAAAACTTCTCAACATCTCTAATCATTAGGGAAATGCCAATCAAAACCACAGTGAGATATCACCTAACTCCAGTGAGAATGGCCTTTATCAAAAAGTTCCAAGACAACAAATGCCAGTGTGGATGTGCAGACACTGGAACACTCTTACACTGATGGTGAGACTGCAAATTAGTACAAACCCTGTGGAAAGTAATTTGCAGATATTGCAAAGATGCGGGGAGCATAGCTAACTAGGGGTTTTGTAGTTGGGTCTCTCAGGCAGGGGTCGTCGCAAAGGATGAAAAATAGTAGGGAACAGAAATAAAAAATAATACACAGAGCCAAAGATATAGTTTATAAAGTAAAAATTTATGAAAATAGACAAGGAGGGTATCCGGAAGATTACATCTCTTCCCACGAAAATGCAACCACGACTGAACTTTTACACAGGTACTTACAGGGCAGATACAGTCTCCCGTTGCCAAGGGCAACAGGATTTACACAATGATAGATAGTTTGGTTTAGGGTCAAAATCTTCTAAAAGGCTACTACAGATCCTGAGTTACAAAATCTTCTTAAGGCAAACTTCTAAGTTTTATGATAAGGCTATTACTTTAGCAAAAACAGAGACATCTTGGCTCTGGTCATTGTGTTTTAGAACAGAGATTTTAGAAGTCAACATGAGCTGTGCCTTGTGCTAATTACTTTAACTGCATGGTTCCATCTGGGCCTGGCTTGGGCATTAGCATACCTGCTTGATCAACTGTTAGCATATCTATTTGATCAGCTCTCATCTCCAGCGTCCTGTCTTTGTTGATCAGCCCTGGCAACCTATGGCTCTAGGCAAGACCTGCTTTGTCTCTCAAAACAGGTGAGAACCATAAGGCCCAGCTTACAACTGGCACTTTGAAATGCAGCTGTTACTGACCAATGAGACGCCCTCCTGAGGCGAGGCAGCTTTTGAACTAACACGTTTATTTTTTTCTTTCAGGAAAAGCCTTATTTGACTTCTGAAATCAAATCTTGTCTCTAAAAATACAGGGGGCATTTCTGTAAATCAGTATTCTTAGGCTCAACACAAAGACCCAAAAATAGAAATACCATTTGATCCAGCAATCCCACTAGTAGGCATCTACCCAAAGGTAACAAAGACATTCCATAATAAAGACACCTGCACTCAAATGTTCATGGCAGCACAATTCGTAATTGCAAAGATATGGAAACAATCCAAATGCCTATCAATGCATGGGTGGATTAATAAAATGTGGTATATGTATATCATGGGATACTACTCAACTGCAAAAACCAATGGTGAACTAGCACCTCTTATATTATCTTGGATAGAGCTTGAGCCTATCCTTCGAAGTGAGGTATCATAAGAATGAAAAACAAGCATCACATGTACTCAACATCAAATTGGTACTAACTGATCAACACCAAGGTGCTCACATGGTAGTAATATTCATTGGGTTCTGGTCAAGTAGGAGGGAGTTGGTGGGGGTAGGTAAACTCACAGCTAATGGATGTGGACCACAGTGTATGGCAGAAGGGCACGCATGTAGCTCTGGCTTTGGTGAGGCAAAAGCATTATATGTAACCAAAATATTTTGAAATAAAAAAAAAAGCTTATTTTGATTGTCATGTGGAACAAATTCTGAATAGAATAAAGGCAGAAAGACAAGTTAGGAAGTGTTTTGTTTTGTTTTTGCATTATCCAGACAAGGTATGATGGTGGTTTAAAGTAGATAGTGGTAGTAAAACTTTTAAGAAATGTTTAGTTTCATAGTTTCTTATATTAACTATAGTATGTTTTGACAGATTGGGCTTGAATGTGAGGAAAGAGAGGAATCAAAGATATTCCTTGGTTCTGGGCATGAGCAAATAGGTGAAGGATGGTACCATTTATTGAAATTGGAAGCCTTCAAGGAAACAGCAGATTGGGTGGTGAACTGTGTGTGTGTGTGCACTCATGGGTGCACATGCGCCTGTGTGCATGTGTGTGTGTATGTATATATGTATATAAGGTTGGAAAGTACTCTTTGAGGTGCAGCGATGTAGGTTGAAACGTTCAGTCAGTGTTTGAGTGTTTATGCTAAATCTGTGGTACTATATAAAGTTATTTAGAGAAAATTATTCATTTAAACAGAAGAAAACTAAAGAAAGTTCATTTGCAATCAACATTTAAATGGCAAGTGATGTAGGGGGAATATAAAACATTACAGGAGCCTAGAGCAAAAAAAAGTGTTTCTAGAATGAGAGAATGTTCAGTTGTATCAAATATTAAAATGATAAGTAGAATACAAAGAATTCACCAGATTTTTATAAATGTACATTATTGGAAATTTTGAAAAGATCAGCTTCATTGGAATAGTGAAGAGAGAATCAATATTGGTTTAAAGGAGAAAAAGAGAGAATAATTTCTCTATCAGTTTAGCTATGAAGGGTAGAAATATATGTAGAGTATATTTGGAATGTAAGATATGTTCATAAAACTTTCTAGCAGAAAAAAAAAGAAATATATAACATAGAAAGAAAGGGGTAAAGGTAATTATAGGAGTCAAGTAATATCTCATACTTTACAGCAACTTTGAGGATTCTCTTAAAATTTCCTTTTTGCATATAAATATATTGGGACTTTTAAGATTTGTCACTTCCAGAAATATAACTGTTTTTAGGAGGCCAGCAATCCAGTTTCATTGATCTCAGCAACTACTGGTCAGATAATCATTTGTAGATCAACAATCTCTAGATTTATAGCCATATAAATTTTTCTTTGAATTTTTAATAGTAACATCACACAAACACTACAGTAACCAACAATAACACATAATTCTTCAACACAAAATGTAATCGTAATTATAGTATTGTAAGAAATCAATTATAGTATTGTAAGAAAGCAACACTAACTTTGCTAACTTTACTACTCCATGAAGTAGTAAAAATGAAAATGTTAATCCTTTCATAAAAATCCCAATAAATGTATTGACAAAAATGATTGTTCATTTTCACAATTGCAAGGACATGGAATCAACCTAAGTGCCCATCAACAGAGGAGTGGATAAAGAAAATGTGGTATACATACACCATGGAATAGTACTCTGCCATAAAAAAGAATGAAATAATGTCTTTTGCAGCAGCTTGGATGGAACCAGAGACCATTATCCTAAATGAAATAATGAAGGAATGGAAAACTAAATACAACATGTTCTCACTTATAAGTGGGAAATAAGCTATGGCTACACAGGGACATACAGAGTGTTTCAATGTACATTGGAGACTTAGAAAGCCAGAGAGTAGAAGTGAGGTCAGAAAAGAAAAACTATCTATTGGGTGCAATATATACTATTTGGGTGATGGGTACACTAAAAACCCATATATTACCACTATACAATTCTTCCATATAATGAGAAACAACTTGTACCCCTAAATCTATCCAAATAAAAAAATAAATAAAATTAAATTTAACAAAATTAAAATTTTTGTTCAATTTCTAAAAATATCTTTATGGTTAGCAAATATCAGTATTCATATATGTAAATATATATTCACTTGGTTCTGATTTTTGTTGTTTTATTTTATTTATTTTTTTAATGTTTTATGTCTTATTTTTATTATTATTTATTTTATTTATTTTTTATTGATACATAATTGTACATATTCATGGATTACATGTTACATCTTGAAACAAGCAGACAACATATAATGATCAAATCAGGGTAACTGGGACAAGATTCATCTGAAACATTCATCATTGCTTTATGTTGGGAGCATTTGAAAACTTCTAGCTATTCTGAAATACAGTAAACTATCATCAGCTATAGTTGCCCCATTGTACCACTGAACATCAGAGCTTCTTCCTTGTATTAAACAGAATTACTCCTTCACCAACATCTCTTCATTACCCCTTCCCACCACCCTGACCAATCTCTAGTAGCTACCATTCTATTCACTACTTCCTTGAGATCATTTTTTTTTTAGTTCCCATATTTGAGTGTGAAAATGAGAATCCAGAGATGATTTTTGTTATTTTAAATGGTATGCTTACTAATAAATTTCTGGGTAGGTTAATCTTCATATGGGTATGTACATTTAAAAAATTCTGAGAGTTAAACATAACTAGGGTTATACAAGTGGAAGAAGATCATCATAGGGTAAAGGTGACAGATTGGCAAGCTAGAAAATTTTCCATTCCCTGGAAACTCAGGTCATAGAGAAAATTAAGATGTCAAAATTCTTAAACGTCAAATATTTTTACTCAGACTCGACCTGTTGCTCTTTGAGGTAAAGTCTTCCTCATGTAAGCTTAGTGGAATTCTGCTACTGGGGATCTGTGTCCAAAGTACCATGTATAAGTGCATATTTGTAAATATTTTGAACAATGTGAGGATGATTAGAAATCCTTATGTAATAGTAATGCTTTTGAAATTTATAATATCCTTTAACAAACTATATAAAGGGCCCTATGCCTTTGACCAAGTATACATAGCTATTCAGAATACTTTCCTGCAGGTTAACTCTAAAATAATGGATCCGATTGTCTTATGCAGCTAGTACTTTGTCGGCTGACACAAAATTTTCTGTTCTTGTTTTAAGTCAAATGAAAGCATTTTTTGTTGTCAAATTGAGACTTAATTATCAATTCATTTTTACTAATTCAGTAGCTCAATCTGATATAAATTTTTCATGGAAACCTTACTGTATTACCCTGTTAGTGCTCTTTATAGTAAGCTGATCTATACCCATCTTTCATTTATGGAGGTATATGTTGGCTAAAAATATATAATAGGAGAACACCCCCTCCTCTTTTTCCCTTTTTTATTTATAGAAATTCTTTATTGGAAGCATATATTCTTATAATTCCTACTGTTCAGTGATTCATGCTTTTATTTTCATTATCATAAAGAAAATGGCACTTTCTAAATTATGGCAATGACAAAGTAAAAAAAATAGTTAAATTGAAACTGGCTGTTGTTGACATGCATGGACAGAGTTCAAATTCAGAGCAAAAATCCAATGGAAACCGACAAAAGGGCTAGTGTAAGTAGACAGAACTAATTAAAAGACACACTAAAGAACAGCATTTTGAATTGCAGCTTGTTTGAATAATAAAACAATTATAAGAAGTGAACATCATTGGGGAGACATCTAATAATGGCTGAGTGAAGCCATATCAATTAAACATAAAAGTAAAATTAAAAGAAAAATCACATAAATAGTTCAAAGGGAAACACAATTCATAAAACAGAGATGGGAGAGTAAATTATTAAGAATGACACTGACAAGTACCATATTATGTACTTTTGTCTGACTATGAAATATTCACCTTGTTAACCCAATTAAATGGAATAACAAAAATGCTTTTGATTTCACCTCACATTCTTGATTACGACAATAAAATTATCTTTCTAAGAAAGTGCTTTTAATGAGAAAAGAATAAGAGCAATTAGGCAAGAATTGGGGTTAGTAAAATCCTAATTAATGGAATGCTGATGTCTTAGGAATCACTGCAGTTTTAATAAAGTTACTTTATCTCAGTGGGGAAAATGACTCATTATTTTAACTTTCTGGGATTCAACTTTTCATACAGTTTATATTAAGTGAAAGATTTTTGCTCTTGGGCTACCATGGGATTGCTTTTCAAATGAAAACTGATGCAAAATCTATTGTAAAGATATAAGAAAGTGGAGTGAACTGTTATTTAACTAAGAAGACAGAAAACAACACCCGAACTCTGAAGTAAAGAATAGGTTACAGAATCTTTGATTCAATAACATGGAGATACTATTGCCTGTTTACCATGTTTGTCACAGATAAAAACTTTTCGAGATGCTTCGTTCTGTAATCTATTATCCTTATTCTAAAAACTGACAGTGGATTTTGTAAACAAACAAGGAATATATTTATGATGGATCCATAACTATACATACTGTATTTGTGAAATATTATGATGCCTTCATCTGTCACTTTTTACCCTCTTCCTCCCATCCCAGAAAAAGTGAAGAAAATGCTTGAAAATACATAGTAATTACTATTTGGGACATACTAGAAGTACCATCATCTGCAATGTATTTTGCATTATGTAATTATTGCATTCTGAGCAGATTGGAATGGAAGATTTATCTACTGATACTCTGATAGGTATTTTGAAAAAGAAGCATTATTTTGGTTTCTCTACTGATTTAAATGTTTTGGTCAGATAATAATAATTACAATTCTTTTAAAACAACATGACCTATTGATTATATTTACTATATTAAAACTATAAGCACAAAATTTACATTTTATTTTTCAACTCAGGTTGTTTTTTTCTTTGCCTATTTTCTTTAAATACCCACCAATTTAACCAACTTTACTTAATTTTCAATATTGTTCAAACTCCCTATGGACAGCCATTTGTGTATTTACTAGCAGTGAGATACAGAAATGCTATATGAAATACAAAAAGAAGGTTAAGAATCTGTCCAAATTCTATCTACCCATAAAAGTGAAGTAAGAATTTCAACAGTTTACTGGTTACTCTGTCAAATAAAATGTCTTTGATAATGTTGGCTACTACTCAATTCAATTTCAGTTTTTCACTTACTGATAAATAACAACTATAAAAACTGGTAGAAAATTATTCATGAGAAACTAGAGTTCAGTTAAATGATTAATGGGAAGCTTGTATTCAAATATTTTGGTTTGGCAGTCAAAATACTCTGTGATACCTTCCTAGGCTTCACTACTCCTTTATGAAAACAATTGCAAAATACCTCTGTTTCACACAGCTTATTAATCTATTCACTACTCCCTTAAAAGGCCATGTGCTTTTTATCTCTTTGTTCTCAAGATACCTCCTTCTTTACTGTTGTTTTTAATGTTGGAAAATTGTACATTATAAATTTTGGAAGAAATCATTGGAAGAAAGTAATTGTATCACATAGTACTATCAATTATTATCTGCTATGTCCACTTCTCCTTCTTACGGGAATCCCACCATCTGAAGCCCCTGTTGCATAGGCAGCCAACTTTTATACAATGTAACTCTTGTCTCTTAACTGTAGATAACTGTACCAAAGGGTGTGTCATTTATAGGCTGTAGCAAGAGAGGATATATCTTGATGTAAAGAGCTGCTCCCATACAGCTATGATACTTGTAAATGGATAAATTCTTAGGATTAAATCTGAAAGTACAGAAAGATTTTGGCCTTCTGTAGTGGGGCTGAAAGAAGCAAACATACATAATTTTAATAATAATGATGGCTAGCATTTATCAAATACTATATATACCATGAAAACTATTTAGCGACATGATCTCATTCAATCCTCACAACATATCTTCAAGGCAATTATTATTATTATTATCATTTTGAAAATAAAGAAAAATCTGAAGCTTTAGGTAATTTACCTCAAATCACACTCTTAATGACTGATAGAGCTTAGAATTAGCTCTAAGCAATTTTGATCCTGAACCTTTATTTGTAACCATATTCCTGCTTTAGAGGTCGCCTAAAAAGTCTTGAAACCAGATCATCTTTCTGTAATTCTTTGATATACATAAGATTCTGTAAAGGATTTTGCTTTGCCTGTCCATCACAATAAGCTTCTCTTTACCTAAACCAGCCTAAGTGGATGTTTTCCTTGCATCTAAGGAGACTTTATTAAAGAACAAACAAACGGTGTGGCTGAACTAGAGGCAAGATTTTCTGGTTTTAGAATTCAAGGTCATAAAATTCTCAAGCTCTTAATTGATATCCTTCCTTTTACTACCTGGGTGGACAAGCCTTATGATAAACAAAATGGTTTATGTTTCATGTGCACATAAAATAAATAATGACCTAAATTTTCTAAAATTGTGATTGCTTGATTTACTTGAAATGGAAATAAATCAAATAAACAATAAAATAAATCATGAACAAAATAAAATGTGCAATGAAAATCAGACATTTAGAAAAGTGGAGAAAAAGCATCAAAATAATTAAATACTACTTTTAAATATATAAGAAAATATATCTTTAAGCCTTTGTGCCATTATGGAGATACAGGAATTTTGGGGTGGTTATTTTTTGGCAATAACTGTATGAAATGTTTGTGTTTCATCTGAGAATTTAATCCCTAAAAGATGTTTCAGATACAAATATAAATTTCATAGGAAGAATAAATAATGTTTAATAGAAATAAATAATCACAAGACTTTATCTTTTGACTTCACCAGGTTCATACATTAGGTAATTACTACCTTGAAATAATTTTTCTTATTTCAATTTATAGTGCTGCAAAATAAGAATTGATAGGTTTATTTTTATAAGAAGATCTGCTAGTGTGATTATAAACACTGGTCTAAAGAAGATGTTGAGGGAGTATATGAAAGAAAAAGAAAACTTCTAAATTGCTATATTAATGAATGCTAATTCAACATCAGAAGTACTCTAACTTACTACCTTGCTAACCCAGTCATCACGATGTCTGCCAAAATTTGGCAGCAAGTACCTGTATCAGTGCTCCATTTCCCAAGGCGATTGATTTTTCTATATATTTTCAAAAAGTTATGTCACGTGGATTTAAGAAGTATAAGTTCAGGTGTAGAGGAAAAAATCAGTAAACACATTTACTACAGCACTTATGGAAAGACAGATCCCATTAATCATAGTAAAAACATGAGCATAAATTTTAACAAGCCAATGCAGGTATGCGAAGTGCCTTAGCAATAGCAAAAGTTGTCACATAACTTAGGGAGAAATCATTTCAGCATAACTCAACTGCAGAAAATCAGCATTGAATCTTGATAAAGTATTCTTAATTCAACATATAGTGGTATCATTAAAATTGTCAACAAAGCTTATTCAAATTAAAAATAATATGCACATATTATAATGTATATCTATAGAATCTTTTTTGTACATAAGTTTTTATATTTGAATTGGATTATGTTGGGCAATTCTGAAAACTATAGTCAACATTTAATTAGTCTTGTTCTGATTATATATAAATTATGTATAGAAATAAGGTCAGATGAATATAATTATTAATATTAACAGAGGATATCTGGGCATTATAATAATGACCACTGGGTCATGGGTTGATAAAAGGTAGACCTGGAATCAATCTAATAGATTTTTTGTCTTTAGCTTTTTGATGTTTTCTTTTTTATCTCATTTCGTGTGAATATATTTTCTTGAGGTTATATATCAAGTTCCCTATATATACAACAAAAATACAGAAATAAGATAATTCTTTAAAAATTAAAATGAAAACCCAAAATAATTACTTTTGTCTAAATAATCTGATCATTGCAGGAATGTGTAATTGTGCTTCTTTTTTGGTTTACTGAGAGAGGTATATGGGGAATTATGAAACCAGTGCCCTCAATCACATTTCTAATTGCCTCAATAAATCATTACTAAAGAAGATTTTCATTTGCTGGTTGTTTCAAAAGGGAATTGAAAATTTGGTACTAATACATTTTCTATTTAATATGACTTGATTTCTTTTTTTTTTTT
>MPIZ01001205.1:1725764-1852334 GCA_003258685.1 Prolemur simus
TTTCTATTTTTAGTAGAGACGGGGTCTCACTCTTGCTCAGGCTGGTCTCGAACTCCTGACCTCCAGCGATCCGCCCGCCTCGGCCTCCCAGAGTGCTAGGATTACAGGCGTGAGCCACCGTGCCCGGCCTTGATTTCTTTATAGATACATTTAAATATAAAACAAAATGCACACATGCAATATCATAAGTCAATATCTAAGTTTGAATGTTCACATTTCAGATGCATAAAATATTTTATATCATATACAAACCTTTAATAAATAATGAAAATGTTCATATGTGATGATATTGTTATATATACTTATATAGCCTAGTAATGTGGTTATATTGTTCCTTGTGTGTCATTTCTTTCTTATATGCTGATTTACTCCCTTTAGATATGTTAATTTGCACATTTTATTTTAAATAAATACTTTAAAAGACAATTTATGTGACTAGTTAAGAACATCACTTAAATTTGTTTGTGTCTAGTATCTTAATATATTGATGCCCTTTTATATCATGCTACAGTTCACTTCTTTTGTAATGAGATAACTACAATATTTTTTAGATAACTACAATAATTATTATTATTATTTAAGTTTTCCAAATTTATGAAGCCAAATATAGACTGTAAGGTTGGTGGGGGGCCGTGTAGCCTCCTTCCCTGCTACAAACCCCTCTGCCCTAAGCACTGAGTCACCTCCACTCTTCTACTTGAACAAGCACCTGGCCCCACCAAAGCCCCAGCTACATCCTGTGACTGGCAGCACACCCAGCCCCCACACTGTCTACCGGACCCTGGAGACATCCTGTTGCAGCCCCAGAGACATCCTGTTTACTGAGAACTTGATAATCCACTTAAACAAGCACCTAAAAAGCAAGCCCCCTCCACTTATGCCCCTCACCGCATATAAATACCCTTGCCTCAGTCCTAGACGACTGCAACTTCTCAAGTCCCTGTTTTTTCCCCCAGGAACCTTGCCCCAGGTCCCTCCCTTGGGACCCATTACCCTCACCCTGGAGCACTCCAATAAAGCCTCTTTGCTTAACCCTTTCAACTCTGCTTGTCTTTCTTTCTCTGGTGTTGACCATCCAAAAACCTAACATACACAATATGAAATAGCCAAAGGTTATTCTTGCTCTTACTCCACTACTTTATATAATGACTTCATATTGGTAATTCCAGAGCACTCTAACTTTTAACTTCTATACTCAGTATCACAAAAGGTTAGTGTAATCTCCAAAAGTTATATCAGTATATGAGTATTATAAATGTCGAGATTATAGCACAACTTTCAAACTATACCAAATTATATCAAAAAATAACTGAAGCCTCTGAATTTTCATTTTGAAAAATAGAAATGTATCAAATTTGTGGCATCAAAGGGTATAAATAAAGAATTTAGTCCAGTTGTTGACAGAATATCTTATCTTCATTCCTCTTTAAAGGTGGTGCTACACCCTATGTGATCCCTGTTTCTCTTATGTATAAATGAAATTGCCACCACATGAGCTTACATTTCTTTTCATAGTGAATTCACATTCACATCCTGAAAGCCATGTGCACTCTTTCCTAGGTAAATGAGTGTTTTTGTGCTTGATCATTTATCTGCCAAGCAGTCTAACTCTGTCATTACTCTATACTACAACAACTTATTTTCTTTAAACATCAATGGTCATATTTATGTACTTTTACCTTCTTAATAAAAATCAAAACTTTTCAAAAGAACACAGTCTAATGGCCAGCAAACTTACAAAAAATATTGCTCAAATCTCTAATCATTAGGGAAATGCAAATCAAAACTACAATGAGATATCACTTAACTCTAGGGAGAATGGCCTTTATCAAAAAGTCCCAAGACAACAAATGCTGGTGTGGATGTGGAGAGATTGGAAGGAACACTGTCACACTGCTGGTGGGACTGCAAATTAGTACAACCCCTGTGGAAAGTAATTTGCAGATATCTCAAAGAACTAAAAATAAAAATACCATTTGATCCAGAAATCCCATTACAGGGCATCTACCCAAAGGGAAAAAAAAATTCTATAATAAAGACATTGGCACTCAAATGCTTATGGCAGCACAATTTACAATTGCAAAAATGTGGAAACAACGCAAATGCCCATCAATATATGAATGGATTAATAAGACGTGATATATTTATACCATGGAATACTACTCAACCACAAAAAACAACGGTGAACTAGCACCTCTTATATTATCCTGGATAGAGCTGGAGTCCATTCTCTGAAGTCAAGTATCACAAGAATGGAAAAACAAACACCACATGTACTCACCATCAAATTGGTAGTACTTGATCAACACTAAGGTGCTCACATGGTAGTAATGTTCATTGGGTGCCATTCAGGTTTTGGGGGTGGGGGAGTAATCTAATGGAGGCAGAACACACTGTATGGGGGAAGGGCATCTTTGTATCTCCAGCTCGGGTCAGGCAAAGGCATTATATGTAACCAAAATGTTTGTATTCCCATAATATTCTGAAATTTAAAAATAAATAATTAATTAATTAATGACTGATGTCCTTATAAGTGACAAAGAGGCATATGCAAGAAGAGATGGCCAAGTGAGGAAACAGTCAGAAATTGGAGTGATACCACTCCAAGCCAAAGAACATCAAAGATTCTGGAAAACACAAGAAAGAATAAGCAAGAAAGTATTATCTTCAAATGACAAAAAAGAGAGCATGGTACTGCTGACACAATGATTTCATATTTCTAGCCTCTGGAACTGTGAGACATTGAATTTCTGTCATTTTAAGCCACATAGTGTGTAGTACTTTGTTGCAGCAACCCTCAAAAACTAATACAGCCTAGAATCAGGAGTTTGTTTGTTTGTTTGTTTTTTACAGAGATTTGATTTATTTAATGGATAAGGATATTTAATAATGAGCATTAGGGCAAGGAGAATGGTTGTCACTACTAGGTTGTCATTGATTCTAGCTTTTCCTGGTAAAAAGAGCTCCTGGTTAAAAAACATATATATATATATATATATATATATATATATATATATATATTTCCCACATATATTTCATATATATGTGTGTGTATATATATATATTTTTTTTTCAACCACTGCCCACAGCTGGTATGCATTTCATCGCTACACTTTTGCTTTCACCGTAATATTAAGAAAATCATACAATGTATAGTCTTTTGAGTCTGGCTTCTTTCAGTTTGGAAAAAACAATGTTATTGCTGGAGTCAGTAGCCCATTCCTTTGTATATCTGAATAACATTTCATTATATAATGCCACTGTTTATACATTTACATTTTGATCATTTCTACTCTTTGGAAATTATTAATAAAGTTTTGTGTAAATATAAATTTCCAATTCACTTGGGTAAACACTTTGGAATGGGATTTCTAGGATTTATAGCAAACCTATGTTTAACTTTATAAGAAATTTCCAAAAAGTGTACTATTTTTTTCATTCCCACCAGCAACAAATGAAGCATTCTTTTTTTGCAGCTTTGTCAGCAATTAGTGTTGTCAGGTTTGGATTTTTTCCTTTTTAATAGATGTGTAGCGCTTTCTTACTATTGTTTTAATTTGTGTTGCTCTAATGACAAATAATGTTGAACACTTATTCAAGTGTGTGTATACTATTTGACATACCCACCAACAATGTATAAGAGTTTCTATTTCTCCACATACTTGCCAACAGTTGTTATTATGTCTGTTTTGTTTTTGTTGTTTGATCTTTTTATTATAGCCATTCTAGTGATTGTAAAGCAGCAGTCCCCAAACTTTTTGGCACCAGGGATTGGTTTCATGGAAAACAATTTTTCCATGGACGGCAGAGGATGTCGGGTGGACGGAGGAGGAGCTCAAGCAGTGATGCAAGGAGCAATGGGGAACGGCTGCAAATATAGATAAAGCTTGGCTTGCTCACCTGCTGTTCACCTCCTGCTGTGGGGCAGGTTCCTATGTTTCATGGAAGATAATTTTTCCTCAGAAGGGGGCGCTGGGGGCAGAGCTCAGGCAGTGATGTATGGCCAGTTCCTAACAGGCCACAGACCTGTACTGGGCCCCACACTCGGGATTGGGGGTGGGCAGGAGCAGTTGGGAACTGCAGCTGTAAAGTGCTGTCTTGTGTGTGTGTGTTTTTTTAAGCACATTATGGGGGTACGAAAGTTTAGGTTACATATATTGCCCTTGCCCCCCCTTCATAGCTTCAAGCCTTCCATCCCCTAGACAGTGCGCATTGCATTCATTATGTATGTATACACCCAACCCCTCCTATGCCCACATCTGCCCGACCCCCGATTGATTTTATTCCTAAATGTGCTCTTAGGTGATGATCATGCATTGTGCTAACAGCCAATGAAGTTGAGCTCATTGGCCATTTGTAACTCTTCTTTGTAGTGTTTACTTAAATACTTTGACAATTTGAAAATTGTTATTATACTTTTTATTCTCGAGTTGTAAGGATTTTTTTTCTTTTTCCTGTTTTTTTAACATATTTTGGATTTGTCTCTTATGAAATACATGATTTGCTGATATTTTTTCCCATCCTGTGAGTTGTTTTTCAGTTTTGTGATAGCATCATTTGCTGCACAAAAGTTCTTAATTTTAATGTGGTCCAGTATTTCTTGTTTTTTTTTTTTTGTTGTTGTTGTTGTTTGTATTTACTTTTGATATTGTATCCAAGGAACCATTGCCTAACTCAAGGTCACAAAATTTTTCTCCTTTGTTCTCTTTCAAGAGTTTTATACTTTTAGCTATTATATTTAGCTCTATGACCCATTTTGATTTAATTTTTTTGTGTGGCATGAAGTAGGGTTCAACTTCGTTCTTTTGAATGTGAATATTTAATTTTCCTGGTAGTGTTTGTCGAAAAGACAATTTCTTTTCTATTGAACTTTTCTGAATTCTCTCAAATCTTCCCTTGTAGAGACTAGTTGAGTTCTTGGAGGAGAAGCCTAAATCTTCTCTACAACTTCAGGCCTTAGGAGCATAACACTTTCATACTAGCCCATAGTTAACCACTAGCTACTCATTAAAATGTATTATTTTATTTTCCTACCAGTGTTTGTGGAACCCAATGGCATATGCCCCAGGCAAGCAGATGCTGGTGTCTTATTTCTCACTGAAGATGCCTCTTTTCCTCCAGAATTTGGGATCCTTATTTTCCCTGAAACTGCAGTTCCCTAAAAGGTTCAAGAAAAGTCATTAGTTGACTGCCTTTTCAGCATTTTTGCTGTATAAATGAGAGAAATATCTTTCCAGCTCTCATCTCCCAGGTGAAACTATTTATAGATTTTTACACCTTTGAAGCATATCACCATCTCTTTATCTCACTTTTCTTACAACTGCTTATTTTCTTTAGTTCATCCCATGTTGATAGCTTTATATGTTACTATCATTTATTCATGTAATTTTACTATCACAGAACATAAGATATTTAAATTATCTCTAATCATCAGGGAAATGCAAATCAAAACAACACTGAGATATCACTTAACTCCAGTGAGAATGGCCTTTATCAAAAAGTCCCAAAACAATAAATATCGGCGTGGATGCAGAGAGATACGAACACTCATACACTGCTGGTGGGACTGCAAACTAGTACAACCTCTGTGGAAAGCAATATTGAGCTACCTTAAAGAGATACAAGTAGATCTACCAAAATCCCATTACTAGGCACCTACCCAAAAGAGTAAAAGACATTCTATAAAAAAGACATCTGCACTCAAATGATGAACGGTTGTTAATGTTGATTAACCTTACTGGTATTTTAATGTATAATTTGACATGGTACATTTAAAAGAGGAACCAGAGGCCAGGCGCGGTGGCTCACGCCTGTAAACCTAGCACTCTGGGAGGCCGAGGCGGGTGGATCGCTCGAGGTCAGGAGTTCGAGACCAGCCTGAGCAAGAGTGAGACCCCGTCTCTACCAAAAATAGAAAGAAATGATTTGGACAGCTAAAAATCTATATAGAAAAAATTAGCCGGGCATGGTGGCACATGCCTGTAGTCCCAGCTACTCGGGAGGCTGAGGCAGTAGGATTGTTTAAGCCTAGGAGTTTGAGGTTGCTGTGAGCTAGGCTGATGCCACGGCACTCACTCTAGCCTGGGTGACAAAGCAAGACTCTGTCTCAAAAAAATAAAAAAATAAATAAATAAATAAATAAATAAATAAAAGAGGAACCAGAATTATTTGACCAACTGAGTTTCTTTTTTTTTTTACTATACTACTAAAGTGTTTTTTAAATTTTAGGCAATATTGGTCTACAGATGGGCTTTTATATCATTATACAAAAATATAATATCTGTTATATTGCTTTTGCTTCTGTGAGTCTGCAGTGTCTCTAAGATATTTTTGTATGAAGAGAATATACATTGAGGCCAAGTATTCCCATTATGACAGATATTACATAAATATAACAAAAATTAAATCATATATTAAGAAAGACAACTGGTACTTGTTTTGCTAAACTATTACTCAATTATGTTACCACATCATAAAACTCACAGTATAGTTAATATTCCTAACATATTGACTTAATCATCAGTCTCTCATAGCCTTTTGATGATTTTCCATTATCTGGAGGAATAAGTTTACTTTTCTCCACTACCAGTCCTTAACTTACCTGTTTGTACATATCTCCCACTGTGTAGAGCTACATCGCCCCTTGGGATTTTCTGTAGTAAAAGAAATTATAAATACCCTCTTTAATTATTCTTATAAAACAGTGATTTTCATATTCTGCTCATTGGAATCCCAGTCTTCCATGTTGGTGCTACGAGGATTCCTTAAGAAACAACGTATTTCCCTCTAAACTGTCTAAAGAATGCTGTTACTGCATTACATCTCTCACATCAGAGTTTCATTATACAAAACATGGCCTTACTTATATAGATGAGAACCATGCCAAGAGTAAAAGCATTAATAAGGAATAATAATATTCTTATTCAAAATTTATTATACCCTACAGTATTTTGTACCCTTCTTACAGTCATCTCTGAGGAGTTTATATTATATATGTAGTAAATAGAGTCCTAGGACATGCAATAATAAAACAAAGAGACATACTAACTTTATTTTTGTTAATCTGTATTTATTAAGTCATTTCCTGTTAAATATGATTCACCCAATTTAACACCTAACAAATATTTATATATTTATTATGTAAAGTTACACAGCAATTTTTAATTAAAATATTATATTATGCACAATAAATGAAAGGCAGTATAGGATCTTTATATTACCATATAGCTTTTGAAAAATATACACTTGTTCTCTGTATTCAAATAAAGTTAGAGTTTTTGCAGAAGATGCAGTCGAAGTATATTTTATAACACATTCTAATAAACTTTTACAGATTATATTATAAAAATAAATTTAGAAAAAATAATATTATTCTTTCATTCTTTCTATAACATAAACTGGAAATTCATCAAGATTTTTTTGTTGTTTATTTTCTTTAAGACAACAAAGTCCTAACCCGTGAATTAATCAGAATTTTTACAAACTAATCTTGAACCAACCAAAAAGTAAATGGAAGTCCATGGAGGTATGACTACATGATGAGTGCCAGGCGCACTGTCTGGAGAATGAGAATGGACGCGCTTGGGACTCTGACTAGGGGGGATGGGAGGGATATGGACAATGTATATGACCTGAACTTATGTACTCCCATGATGAGCTGAATTAAAAAAAATAAAAATAAAAATATAAATAAATAAATAAAAAAGAAAAGGATTATATAAGTTTCTTTAGTTGTTTCACTCAGATCATTTCCTATGCTTCTGCTCCCTTACAGAGATGTGCTGCTTTGTCCTGCAACCTGGTTTTGACAACCTTAAATAAAGCATGTTAGAGAAGAGGTATAAAGAATATTAAGAGAATTGCATATAAGGAATGAAGGCTTTTGTTACGTGCTTTTTCAAAGAATTTTATTTAAAATCATTCTACTGATGACAATATTTGTAGGTATTAAAATAAAGAAATATTTTCAGTATTAATGTACAGTATTTGTATTTTTAACTGTGAGGAAGGGATCATTTTTTGTGACAATAACACCAAAAACCCATTATATATATTAGAGAAAATACACATACTGTTGCCAATTTTGCCTAAAAGTGCTCTTCTTATTTCAACAGTGGTGCTTCTTTCTTTTTTTTTTTCCTTTTATCGTTTTATTTTTTTATTTGTTTCTCTTTTTTTTATTTCAGCATATTATCGGGGTACAAAAGTTTAGGTTATGTATATTGCCCATGCCACCCCACCCCACCGAGACAGAGCTTCAAGCGTAACCATTCCCCAGATGGTGTGCATCGCACTCATTATGTAGGTATACACCCATCCCCCCCTCACATCTTCCCGACACCTAATTGGTGTTATTCCCAAATATGCACTTAGGTGATGATCAGGGAAACCAATTTGCTGGTGAGTACATGTGGTGCTTATTTTTCCATTCTTGGGATACTTCACATAGCAGAATGGGATCCAACTCTATCCAGGAGAACATAAGAGATTCTATATAACCATTATTTCTCATAGCTGAGTAATACTCCATGGTATACATATACCACATTTCACTAATCCACTCATGTACTGAGGGGCATTTGGGTTGTTTCCGCATGTTTGCGATTGTGAATTGTGTTGCTATAAACATTCGGGTGCAGATGTCTTTTTATAGAATCTCTTTTGTTCTTTTTGGTAGATGCCCAATAATGGGATTTCTGGGCCAAATGGTAGGTCTACTTATATTTGTTTAAGATATATCCGTATTGCTTTCCACAGGGGTTGCGCTAGTTTGCAGTTTCACCAGCAGTGTATGAGTGTTCCTGTCTCTCCGCATCCATGCCAACATGCATTGTTTTGGGACTTTTGATAAAGGCCATTATCACTGGAGTTAAGTGATATGTCATTGTAGTTTTGATTTGCATTTCCCTGATGATTAGAGATGTAGAGCATTTTTTCATATGTTTGTTGGCCATACTTCTGTCTTCTTTTGAAAAATTTCTATTCATGTCCTTTGCCCACTTTTTAATAGGGTTGTTTTATTTTTTCTTGCTGAATTTCCTGAGTTCTAAATAGATTCTAATTATCAATCCTTTATTGGATGTGTAACATGTGAAAATTTTTTCCCATTCTATAGGTTGTCTGTTTGCTCTCATGGCTGTTTCTTTGGTTGTGCAGAAGACTTTTAATTTAATCAGGTCCCATTTATATTTGTTGTTGCTGTGATTGACTTTTGGGTCTTCTTCATAAATTCTTTGCCTAGGCCAGTGCTATAAGAGTCTTTCCCACATTTTCTTCCAGAATTCTAATAGTTTCACACCTAAGGTTTAAGTCTGTTATCCACTGTAAATTGATTTTTGGAAAACGTGAAAGGTGTGGGTCCTGTTTTAGTCTTCTACATGTGGCTATCCAGTTTTCCAAGCACCATTTATTGAATAAGGATCCTTTTCCCCAGAGTATGTTTTTGTCTGCTTTGTCCAAGATTAGATGGCTATATGAGGATGGTTTTATATTTGGATTCTCAGTTCTGTTCCACTGGTCTATGTACCTGCACCTATGCCAATGCCATGCAGTTTTAACAACCACAGCCTTGTAGTATAGTTCGAAGGCTGGTAAATTAATACCTCCCATTTTGTTCTTATTGCTTAAAATTCCTTTTGCTAAATGGGGTCATCTCTGGTTCCATACAAAGTGTAAAATTATTTTTTTATATCTGTGAAAAATGTTGTTGGTAGTTTAATAGGGATTGCATTGAAGCCATAGATCACTTTGGGTGGGATAGACATTTTAACAATGTTGATTCTTCTGATCCATGAGCAGGGTATGGTTTTCCACCTGTTTACATGCTCTGCGATTTCCTTCCTCAGTGTTTCATAGTTCTCCCTGTAGAGGTCTTTTACCTCCTTAGTTAAATGTATTCCTAGGTACTTTATTTTCTTTGTTGCTATTGTGAAGGGTATTTAGTCTTTGATTTGGTTTTCCATTTGACTGTTATTGGCATATATGAATGCCTCTGATTTGTGTGTATTGATTTTGTATCCTGAGACTTTACTGAATGCATTTATCAGTTCCAGGAGTCTCTTGGTTGAATTCTTGGAGTTTTCTAGATATAGTATCATATCATCAGCAAAGAGTGAGAGTTTGATCTCTTCTGTCCCCATTTGGACTCCCTTGATTCTGCTCTCTTGACTGATTGCTCTCACAAGGACTTCCATCACTATGTTGAATAGCAGCAGGGACAGTGGGCAACCTTATCTGGTTCCAGTTCTAAGTGGGAACGCGTTCAATTTTTCCCCATTCAGTATGATGTTGGCTATGGGTCTGTCATATACGGCTTGTATCATTTTTAGATAGGCCTCATCTATTCCTATTTTGTTAAGCGTTCTGATTATAAAAGGGTTTTGAATTTTGACAAATGCTTTTTCTGAATCTATTGAGAGGATCATATGGTCTTTATTTTTGCTTCTATTTATGTGGTGAATTACATTTATAGATTTGTGTATGTTAAACCATCCCTGCATCTCTGGGATGAAGCCCACTTGGTACCTTTGTGAAAATATACATTGTCTATTTATCAGTGCGTCTACCTCTGGTCTCCCTTCTCTGTTTTATTGATGAATATGTCTCTCATATTCCAAAATGCACTATGTTAATCACAGTAGCTTTATAAAACATTTGAAATTAGGCATAAAGAGGCTTCAATGATGTCAGCAAACTGACAGACTGGGAAGCTTTAGATCCTTGTGCCTTCATGGAAACATCAAGTTATCAACTATAGACTGACTAAAATAGCTTTGCAGGAGCTCTGAAAAACAATCAAGGTCTGTAGCAACCACGCAAATGCCCAATCAAGAAAAAGCCACACTCAAAATGATAAGCGAGGCATAGATTTTGATCAGCTACACGTCAGTGGATCACTCGCACACAAGAAGAGCTTTGTGAATTGAGGGAGAATCAGTGTGGGACACAAAAAGCAGGAAAAGTAAAAGGTGAATAGGAGATAAGATCGTGAAAATCTGGAGAGTGCGAGACAATCAATAGAGAGTAGAGCGTGGGCTGCCTGGGCCCACCTGGCCAGAAAGGGAGGTGGGATCAGTCCCACAAAAGAACTTCTTGCTTCCTCACTGGTCTCCACACCTACTCAGTGAGTGCAAAATCACCACGGGAGATGAGGGGCTCTGTGTAGAGGAAACATCATTGGGAAGCATCTTGAACTCCCTGAGCTCTCTGCCAGGACTGCACTGGGTGGGGGAGGAACAGATATGGGCTACCACTGGAGGCAGTTAAGAGACAGGTAAATTTCCTGTACCACTCAGTGGGTCCAGATAGATGGAGGTGAACACTAAATAGGGGACTCTAACCTGGAAACTGCCATGGGCTAATAGGACTATTCAAGGTGGATCAGAAAGAGAGAGAGCTCCTGCTGAGCAGGTGTGAGATTGTGGGAGGGTGACACAAAAGAGACAAGGGGGCATCCTGATGACTCAGTCCATAACCCAGCACCTGTCAACCCCTGAACAATCACACCCCAGTGCTGGCACTCTGTGGGCGGGCAGTCACCATTTTGGGGGTCCACAGGCTAGCCCCTGTGGTGTGATATGGAGTTGGGAGGCTCCCTCCCCCCAGCCCAGGGACTCTTGTAACTAGTTCTGCCCTCACACCACCTATGGTCAGCAATCTGGACCCATTTTGATGTGTGAACTCTGAGTGTTCCCCCAGTTGTGAGAGACTGGTGCCTGGATCTTGCAGGAACTGGGGTGGGGGAGGCTATTGCCCATGGTACTTGAAGCCATTGGGGCACAGGGCAGACAGTGGCACCACCCCCACCCTCTAGCCAGCATCTATCACACGGAAAGTGGTAGCTGCCACCTCTGGAGGTAGTGAGAGAAAAGAAAAAGCCACTTTCTCTCTGGAATCAGTGTGAATCTTGGTGGCAGATCAAAAGTTGTCAGCCCAGTGACTTTACTCCTCAGACTGGTTTTAGGTCATCTGATCAGATCAAAACCCTGGAGATGGACTTTCGACTACAGTTGGCTGCCAAAAGCAGGATCAGTGGCCAGGGACAAAAAACCATGGCAAGAGGCCAAAACAGGCCCCCCAGTAACCCCTCCAACCAGGAGCAGCCCCCAGCTGTGGTAGAAGACCCTGAACAACACATAAGCAGCTGCCCCTAGTGACAGAGGAAGCAAGCATATAAGTGCACACATCCAGGCTGTTAGGAACCAGTGGTGAACTGCCTTTCCCTACAGTATCCACTGGAACAGAACCTGCACAAGACATGTTACTTTCCAAACAAAAACTGAAATGTGGGAAGCAACAGCTGATCAAGATGGGAAGGACTCAATGAAAGAACTCTGGAACTATGAAGAATCAAATGGGAAGCACAACCCCAAGGAGGAACACTGGCTCTCTAGCAATGGACATTAACCAAATTCAGAACACTAAAATGACAGAAGAAGAATTTCAAACATGGATGATAAGAAAACTCAAATATATGCAATAAAAAATGTATAACCAAAACAAGGAAAGCAAAAAAAAAAAGAAAAAAAAAAACCAGGACTTGGAGGAAGAAAAATTCACTAAAGAAATCAAAGTATTAAAGAAAACTTAAACCGAACTCCTGAAAATGAAGAATTTATTCAGGGAAATACAAAACACAGTGGAAAGCCTCAAGAGCAGGGTAGATCAAACAGAAGAAAGAATCTCAGAGATGAAAGATAAAACCTTCCAATTAAAAAAGTCAGTCACAGAGATAGACCAAAAAAAAAAAAAAAAAACAAGAGAAAAGACCAGAGTCTACAAGAGATGAGGGATTATGTGAAGAAGCCTAACGTGAGAGTTATTGGCATTCCTGAGGGTGAAGAAGATAATACGCAAGGGTTGGATAAGCTATTTGAAGATATACTTGAGGAAAATTTCCAGGCCTTGCTAAAAATCTAGATACATAGGTACAAGAAGCCCAATGGACTCCTGGGAGATTCATTGCTAATAGGAAGACACCACATCACACAGTCATCAGACTGACTAAAACATCCACTCAAGAGGCCCTTTTTTGAGCTGTAAGGTGAAAGAAACAAAAAACATACAAAGGAAAGCACATCAGAATAACACCAGTTTTCTCAACTGAAACCTTACAAGCAAGAAGCGACTGGGGCACATTCTCACTCTTCTGAAACAGAATAATGCCTACCTTGAATCTTGTACCCAGGAAAGCTGAATTTTGTATACCAAGGAGAAATTAAGACATTTTCAGATAAACAAAGACGGAGGGAATTCAACAAGGCAAGACGAGCCCTCCAACAAGTACTCAAAACAGAATTATACATGGAACAGCACAAGAAACACGCACGAATGTAAAACTACTCAAAAGCTAAAAATCAAAGGCCAGATACTACCATGGCTCATGAGAGAAAACATAGCAAAGAAGTTCTACCCAACAAGATGAACAGAAATCTGCCGCACCTCTCAGTTCTCTCAATAAATGTGAATGGCTTGAACTCCCCACTCAAGAGACATAGGCTGGCCCAATGGATAAAAAAATACAAGCCAAGTATCTGCTGTCTTCAGAAAACTCATATAAACTGCAAAGATGCTTTTAGACTGAAAATAATGGGGTGGAAATCGATATTTCAAGCAAACAGATGCCAAAAGAAGGCTGGTGTGGCAGTTTTAGTTTCAAACAACTTACTTTTTAAATCAACAAAAGTAATGAAAGACAAAGATTGTCACTATATAATGGTGAAGGGTACGGTTCAACAAGAAGACTTAACTATACTTAATATGTATACACCCAACTTAGGTGCACCCAGATTCATAAAGCAAACCCTACTTGATCTGAACCAAATGATAGATAATAATACTATAATAGCTAGAGACTTTAACACCCCACTGACAGTACAGGACAGATCCTCCAAACAAAAAATAAACAAATAAATAGTGGACTTAAATAGAATGCTAGAACAAATGGGCCTGACTGACATCTACAGGACATTCTACCCAAAATCCACTCAATATACTTTCTTCTCATCAGCTCATGAGACATTCTCCAAGACTGACCACATCCTAGGACATAAAGCATGTCTTAAAAAATTTAAAACTAGAAAATATACCATGCATCTTCTGAGATCACAGCGGAATAAAAGTAATAATGAACCCTAACAGAAATTCTCATTCCTACTCAAAGTCATGGAAGCTAAACAACCTTCTCCTGAACGACTATTTTATAAATGAAGAAATCAAGATGGAAATAAAAAGATTCTTTGAATTAAAAGACAAAGGAGACACAACTTATCAAAATATGTGGGACACAGCTAAAGCAGTCCTGAGAGGAAAATTTATTTCCATAAATGCCTATATCAAAAAGACAGAAAACTTAAAAATAGACCACCTAATAAATAGACTCAAAGAGCTGGAGAAGGAAGAACAGACCGACCCCAAACCCAGCAGAAGGAGAGAAATTTTTAAGATCAAATAAGAACTAAATGAAAAGGACAACAAAAAAATCATAAGGGAGATTAATAAAACAAAAAGTTGGTACTTTGAAAAGATAAACAAAATAGACACACCTCTGGCTAGACTAACCAAGAGCAGAAAAGAAAAAACTCTAACAACCTCCATCAGGAACATGAAAGGAGGAATCATGACCGATGCCTCAGAGATACATGATATCATCTATGAATTCCACAAAAATCTTTATGCACACAAATTGGAAAGTGCAGAGGAAATGGACAAATTTTAAGAATAACCCAGCCTTCCCAAGCTCAACCAGGAAGAAATAGAAGTCCTGAATAGACCAATATCTAGATCTGAAATTGAAACAGCAATAAAGAAACCTTCCCAAAAAGAAAAGCCCTGGACCAGATGGGTTCACAAATGAATTTTACCATACCTACAAAGAATAACTGGTGCCCATCCTACATAAATTATTCTCCAATATTGAGAAGGATGGAACTTTCCCCAACACGTTTTACCAAGCCAACATAATTTTGATACCAAAACCAGGAAAGGAGGCAACAAAAAAAGAAAACGACAGACCAATATCCTTTATGAATATAGATGCAAATTTTTTCAATAAAATCCTAGCAAATTGAATCCAAGTGCTTATCAAAACAATAATCCAACACAACCAAGTGGGCTTCATCCCAGAGATGCAGGGATGGTATAACATATGCAAATCTATAAATGTAATTCACCACATAAATAGAAGCAAAAATAAAGATCATATGATCCTCTCAATAGATGTAGAAAAAGCATTTGATGAAATTCAACATCCTTTTATGATAAGAACGCTTAACAAAGGAGGCATAGACAGGACCTACCTAAAAATGATATGAGCTGTATATGACAAACCCACAGCCAATATCATAATGAATGGGGAAAAATTGAAAGCATTCCCACTTAGAACTGGAACCAGACAAGGCTGCCCCCTGTCCCCATTACTTTTCAACATAGTACTGGAAGTTCTTGCGAGAGCTATCAGGCAAGAGAGCAGAATCAATGGAGTGCAAATAGGGACAGAAGAGATCAAACTCTCACTCTTTGCTGATGATATGATGTTATATCTGGAAAACCCCAAGAATTCAACCAAGAGACTCCTGGAATTGATCAATGAATTCAGTAAAGTCTCAGGATACAAAATCAATACACACAAATCAGAGGCATTCATATATGACAATAACTGTCAAATGGAGAAACAAATTAAGGACTCAATACCCTTCACAATAGCAACAAAGAAAATAAAACCTCTAGGAATATATTTAACTAAAGAGGTAAAGTACCTCTACAGGGAGAACTATGAAACACTGAGGAAGGAAATCGCAGAGCATGTAAATAGGTGGAAACCCATATCATGCTCGTGGATCAGAAGAATCAACATTGTTAAAATGTCTATACTACCCAAAGTGATCTACAGATTCAATGCAATCCCTATTAAATTATCAACATCATTTTTCACATATAAAGAAAAAATTATTATACACTTTTTATGGAACTAGAGAACAAGGTAGTCTCAGCAAAATTATCAGCATATTTCAGAACAGAAACTTCCACACTGAAAACTAATGATGATGGCCATATGAGAATCTATATAGAACTCAGGAAAATCAGTAAGAAAAAAATCAAACAGCCCTATCAAAAAGTGGGCAAAGGACATGAACAGGAACTTTTCAAAAGAAGACAGGCTAATGGCAAAAAAAATATGAAAAATTGCTCAACAACTCTAATCATCAGGGAAATTCAAATCAAAACAACAAGGAGATATCACTTATCTCCAGTGAGAACGGCCTTTATCAAAAATGTCCCAAAACAATAAATGTTGGCATGGATGCGGAGAGATAGGAACACTCATACACTGCTGGTGGGACTGCAAACTAGTGTAACCCCTGTGGAAAGCAATATAAAGATATGTCAAAGAGATACAAGTCGAACTACCATTTGATCTATAAATCCCATTACTGGGCATTTACCCAAAAGAACAAAATACATTCTATACAAAAGACATCTGCACTCTAATGTTTATAGCAGCACAATTCACATTTTCAAAGATGTGAAAACAACCCAAGTGCCCATCAATAAATGAGTGTATTAATAAAATGTTGTATATGTATACCATGGAGTTCTATTCAGCCACAAAAAAATAATGGTAATATAGCACCTCTTGTGTTATCCAGGATAGAGCTGGAATCCATTGTAGTAAGTGAATTATCCCAAGAATGGAAAAACAAGCACCACATGTACTCACCATCAAATTGGTATTAACTGATCAACACTTAAGTGCACATATAGTAATAACACTCGCTGGGTGTTAGGCAGATGGGAGGGAGGAGGAGGGGATGGGTATATACACACCTAATATGTGTGGTGTGCACTAACTGGAGGGTGGACATGCTTGAAACTCTAACTCGTGTGGGACAAGGGCAATATATGTAACCTAAACATTTGTATCCCCATAATATGCTGAAATAAAAAAAAAAACACTTAAGTTCACATATAGTAATAACATTCATAGGGTGTATGGCAGATGGGAGGGGGAAACAGGGAATGGCTGTATATACACCTAAAGAGTACTGTGCGCACTTTCTCAGGAATAGACATGCTTGAAGCTCTGAATTGAATAGGGTAAAGGCAATATACATAACCTAAAATTTTACTCCATTAATATGTTGAAATAAAAATTATTTTTAAAAAGTAATTGAAGTATAAAAGAAAAACAAACTGTTTTCCAAGTACTCAATATAGGGCAAAACTGTCCTTGAAAATGAGGGAGAAATTAAGACTTTTAAGATATACAAAAGCTTCAGGAGTAAATTACCAATAGATCTGTGCTAAGAGAAATGCTAAGCATAGTTTTTAAGGTAGAAATGAGAGGATATTTATACAGTAACTTAAAGGTAAACAAAATATAAAATCTTTTGTTAAAGGAAAATGTGTGAGAAAACACAGTAGCCATATTATTATAATTTTGGTCTGTAACTCTACTCTTTGTTTCTCTACAAATTCTAAAAGACAAATTATTTCAAAAACCTTACATTAAAAGGCACACCATATATAAGTATTCCATTTGAGACATCAGTGACATAAAGGAAATAGCTCATATATATGACTGAAATTAAGTTTCTTTCAAGTTAAAATATATTTTATCTATTTAAGATGTTGTATATAATCACCAAGGTAACCACAAAGAAAATATTTATAGAATATACAGGGAATGAAATAACATGGAAAATAATGTGTCAATATAAAAAAAATCATCTAACTGTAAAGGAAGGTTTTAGAAAGAAAGTGAGGGACAATATAGTTATTAATCAAACAGAAAACAAATTTTAAAAATTACAATATTAAGCCCTTCCCTATCAATAATTACTTTAAAACTAAATGTATAAAACTAATAAAAATACATAGATTGGCAGAATTGATTGAAAAAATAGAATATCAACTATATTTTACCTTATATAGATTCACTTTAGATCTAGGGACATGGAAATGTTGAAAGTGAAAGTATGGGAAAGTATATTTATTCTAATAGTAATGGAAAAGCACAGCGGTGGTCATATTATACTAATGTCAGGAAAAGTAGTCTTTAAATCAAAAAAGGTTACAGGAGACAAAGAGGGACATTATGTAATAATGAAGGGTCAATTCACAAAGAAGATATAACAATTATAAACATATATGCACCAAACATCAGAGCTTCTAAACATATAACCAAATATTGACAGAATTAAAGAGACAAATTAAAAATTCTATATAATAGTACTAGACTTAGTACCCAAACTATTAACCATGGAAAAAACAACCAGAAATTTAAATGAGAACATAAGGGACTTAATACTATTGACTAACTGTACCTAATGGACATAAACAGAACACTCTATGCAACAATGGAGGACTAACCATTTTTCTAATGTGTACATGGAATATTCTCTAAGACAGACTATCTATCAAGCCACAAATAAGTCGTAATAAATGCAAAAAGATTGAAATTATACTAAGTACCTTTACACTCGCAATGGCCTGGAAACAGAATCAATAAGAAGGAAAACTGGAAAACTGACAACTGTGTGAGAATTAAATAACACATTCTTAAACAACCACTGGCTCAAGGAAGAAATCACAAGGTAAACTAGAAAGTGTTTGGAGACAGATGAATATGGACAATGTATCAAAATTTATGGAATGTATCAGCACAGTTATGTTATAGGCTGAATTGTATACCCACAATATTTACATGTGAAGATTAGGACACAAACACATGACAGAAGACCATCTGAAAACACAGAGAAAAGATAACCACCTATAAGCCAAGGAGAGAGGACCCAAAAAAAAAAAAAAAAAAAACACCCCAGTAACACCTTTATCTTGGACTTTTAGGCTTAAGAAATGTGAGAAAGTAAATTTCTCTTGTTAAAGCCACCCAGTCTGTAATATATTTTTGAGGAGTCTTACCAAACTAATAATAGTTCTAAGAGAAAAAAAATAGCTATAAAATCTTACATTACAGTGAAGAAAATTCTCAAATCAACCAACTAACTTTACATCTTAAGAAACAAAAATAAAAACAAACTAAACCCAAGTTAGCAAAAGAAAAGAAACCATAGAGATTAGAAAACTTTTTAAAAATAGACAATAGAAAAAGAATAGTGAAAATCAACAAAATCAAGATTAAGTTCTCTGAGAACTTCAACAAAATTTAAATAGACAATAGAAAAAGAATAGTGAAAATCAACAAAATCAAGATTAAGTTCTCTGAGAACTTCAACAAAATTTGCGAACATTTAGTTAGATTGGCTAAGAGAAAAAAGAAGACTCAAATAATTAGAATCAGGAACAAGAAAGGGAGAGATTACTATTAATTTTCCAAGATTAAAATAGATGATGGGAGTATTATGAACAATTATACACCAAAAATTGTTTAACCTACATGGAATGGACAAATTCCTAGAAATATACAACTTACTCAGACTGTTACATGAAGAAATAAAAATCTGAAGAGACATGTAACTAGTAAACAGAGTGAATATTTAATCGAACACCTCCCAACAAAGAACAGCTCAGGACCAGTTGATTTAACTGGTTAATTTTACAAAACATTTAAAGAAGAATAAATACCAATTTTCCTCTAACACTTCCAAAATAATTAAAAAAGATAGAAAAATTTCCAATTAATTTTATGAGGCTAACATTACCCTGAAATCAAAACCAGATAAAGACACCAAAAGAAAACTATAGGCCAATGTTTGTGATGAATATTGATGTGAAAATTCGGAACAAAACACTAGCAAAATTCAATTCCACAGCATATTAAAAAGATTATGTGGATTAATAAAATGTGGTATATGTATATCATGGAGTACTACTCAGCTATAAGAAATAATGGGGATATAGCACCTCTTATATTTTCCTGGATAAAGCTGAAACCCATTCTACTAAGTGAAATATCCCAAGAATGGAAAAACAAGCACCACAGGTACTCACCATCAAATTGGTTTCACTGATCTTCACCTAAGAGCACATTTAGGAATAACATTAAATAGGTGTCGGGCAGATGTGGGTGGGGAGGGGATGGGTGTATACATGCATAATGAATCCAAAGTGCACCGTCTAGGGGATGGACACACTTGAAGCTCTGACTGGGGGGAGGGAAGGGCAATATACATAACCTAAACTGTTGTACCCCCATAATATGCTGAAATCAAAAAAAGGAAAAAAAAGTTTATATGCCATGACCAAGTAAGTTTTATCCCTGAAATGCAAAGGTGGTTCAACATATGAAAATCAATTAATGTAATACACCACATTAACAAAATGAAGAGAAAAAAACACAAGATCATAATGAAGAAAAAAAGATGAGAAAATTCAACATCCTTTGTCATAAAAATACAAAACAAACTAGGAAAAAAGGAAATTACCTCAACATAATAAAGGCCATCTATAGAATACCACAGTTAACATCAATGATGAAAAGAATAAACAATTTGATTTCTAAGATCAGAAACATGACAATATTTCCACATTTACCAGTTCTAGTCATTGTAGTACTGGAAGTCTTTTTTTAAAACAATTAAGAAGAGAAAAAAATAGACATCAAAATTTGGAAATGGAAGAAATAAAATAATTTCTATTTACTGCTGTGACCTTATGTGTATAAAACTCTAAAGATTGTATGCACACACACATACACATGCACACACACAAATATTGGAAATAATAACCAAATTCAATGAAGTGACAGAATACAAAACACAAAAATTCAGTGGTGTTTATTTATACTAACAATGGTTCTCTGAAAAGTAAATTTAAAAAATTCCATTTACAGTAATATCAAAATCATTAAAATACATAGGAACAATCATAACAAAGGAGGTGAAAGACTTGTCCAGTAAAATTGCAAAACTTTACTTAGATAAATTAAAGAAGACATAAATAAATGATAATACATCATGAGTTCATGATTCACCTTTACATTTATAATATTGTAAAGGTGTACATACTTCCTAAAGTGAACTACAGATTCTATGTATTCTCTTTCAAAATCCCAATAATTTTCCAGCTACCAAAAAAAAAAAAAAAAATCATTGTAAAATTTATACAGAAACTCAAGGGAACCTAAATAGCCAAAAAAATCTTGAAAAAAAAAGTTGAAAGTCTCATATATCCTGATTTCAAAGCTTATACAAAGTTACAACAATCAAAACAAAATGGGAGGCATCAATTTACCAGACTTCAAACTATACTACAAGGCTATAGTAACTAAAACCACATGTGCTGGCACAAGGATAGGGACATTGAACAATGGAACAGAACTGAGAACCCAGATATAAAACCATCCTCATATAGCCATCTAATCTTTGACAAAGCAGACAAAAACATACACTGGGGAAAAGAATCTGTATTCAATAAATAGTTCTAGTAATACTGGATAGCCACATGTACAAGACTGAAACAGGATCCTCACCTTTCACCTCTCACAAAAATTAACTCACAGTGGATAACAGATTTAAACCTAAGGCGTGAAACTATAAGAATTCTAGAAAAAAATGTTGGCAATACTCTTCTAGATATTGGCCTATGCAAAGAATTTATGAAGAAGATTCCAAAGGCAATCACAGCAATAGCAAAAATAAATAAATGGGACCTGATCAAATTAAAAAGCTTCTGCACAGCCAAAGAAACTATCACAAGAGCAAACAGACAACCTACAGAATGGGAGAAAATGTTCACATGCTGCACACCTAATAAAGGGCTGAAAACCAGAATCTATTTAGATCTCAGGAAAATCAGCAAAAAAAAAAAAAAAAAAAATCAAACAACCCTATCAAAAGTGGGCAAAGGACATGAACAGAAACTTTTCAAAAGAAGACAGAATAATGGCCAAAAAACATGAAAAAATGCTCAACATTTCTAATCATCAGGGAAATGCAAATCAAAACCACAATGAGATTCCACTTATCCCCAGTGAGAATGGCCTTTATCAAAAATGTCCCAAAACAATAAATGTTGACTTGGAAGCAGAGATACTGGAACATTATTACACTGCCGGTGGGAATGCAAACTAGTGCAACCTCTGTGGAAAGCAATATGGAGATACCTTAAACACATATAAGTAGATCGACCATTTGATCCAACAATCCCATTCCTGGACATCTACCCAAAAGAACAAAATACATTCTACATAAAAGACATCTGCACTCGAATGTTTATAGCGGCACAATTCAAAATTGCAAAGATATGGAAACAACCCGAGTGCCCATCAATACATGAGTGTATTAATAAAATGTGGTATATGTATACCATGGAGTACTATTCAGCCACAAAAAACAATGGCTATATAGCCCCTCTTGTATTATCCTGGATAGAGCTGGAACACATTCCACTAAGTGAAGTATCCCAAGAAGGGAAAAGTAAGCACCACATGTCCTCACCACCAAATTGGTTTTAACTGATCAACACCTAAGTGCAGATATAGGAATAACATTCATCAGGTGTTGGTCAGATGGGGGGGGAGAATGGGATGGGTATATACACACGTAATGAGTGTGACAAGCACCGTCTGGGGGATGAACACGCTTGAAGCTCTGATTGGGTGGGCAAGGGCAATATACATAAGCTAAAAATCTGTATCCCCATAATATGCTGAAAATAAAAAAAATATTCAAAACTGTAGTACTGGTGTACTCAAAGATATAGAGCAATCTATAGCTAGAATAGATCCGAGAAAGAAACTCTCACGTATATAAACAAATGCTTGTTGACAGGAGTGTCAAGACTTTGCAATAGGTCGGGCATGGTGGCTCATGCCTGTAATCCTAGCACTCTGGGAGGCCGAGGCAGGTGGATCACTTGAGGTCAGGAGTTCGAGACCAGCCCGAGCAAGAGCGAGACCCTGTCTCTACTAAAAATAGAAAGAAATTATCTGGCCAACTAAAATATATAGAGAAAAAATTAGCTGGGCATGGTGGCCCATGTCTGTAGTCCCAGCTACTTGGGAGGCTGAGGCAGTAGGATTGCTTAAGCTCAGGAGTTTGAGGTTTCTGTGAGCTAGGCTGATGCCACGGCACTCGCTCTAGCCAGGGCAACAGAGTGAGACTGTCTCAAAAAAAAAAAAAAAAAAGACTTTGCGACAGAAAAAAGATAGCCTTTCTAACAAATGTTGCCTGAAACACTGGGTATCGACACACAGGATGAAGTTGTAACCTTTTACATCATATTTCAAAATTATCTAAAAACAGTTCAAAGATGTAAACATAAGATCTAAAAGTAGTTTCCAGAGCAAGATGGCTGATCAGAGACACCAGCTGCCAGAGCTTCTCAGTAAAATGGAGAAGAATTTTAGATAAAGAGAACAAATTGAACAAACAGACAAACAGAGATTTAGTGTGGATTTGAGAGAAGGGTGCAGAAACTTCAGGAGGCTTCATGGGAAGAAGTTGTGGAGCAAAACATGAAGGAGCAAGGTATCAGCAGAGATCAACCCCCTAGAGGCTTAGAGTCTGGCGAGAAGTGTAGGTGGAGTAGTTTGTTTCTGCCTGGCCTTGCATCTCTCACAGTTGGTGACTTCCTGAGCTGCTGAAGAGATTTCTTTCCACACAAGCACAGAGGCTGCTGCTACTAGTGAGCTGGGAGCTTCTTGTGGGTACATTCTTCTCAGCACAATGAACATTCTTTAAGACTGATCACATCTTAGCCCACAAAACATGTCCCAACAAATTTTAAAAAAAGAAATTATACCATGTATCCTCTCAGACCCTAGTGGAATAAAATTAGAAATCAACTCCAACAGAAACACACAATTCTACACAAAGTCATAAAAGTTATACAATGTAATAATGAATAATTATTGGGTGAAGGAGGAAATTAAGGTGGAAATCAAAAGATTCCTAAAACTAAATGACATAGAGGACACAAGCTATAAAAATCTGTGGGATTCAGTAACAGCAGTCCTTAGTGGAAAATTCATAGCCTTAAATGACTGCATCAAAAAGATAGAAAAATCACAAATCAACAATCTAATGAACCATCTCAAGGAACCAAAAAAGGAAGAGCAACCCAATCTCAAACCCAGCAGAAGAAAAGAAATAACTATAGTCAGAATACAACTAAATGAAATCAAAAAATACAAAAATAATATAGAAGATTAATGAAACAAGGAGTTAGTTCTTTGAAAAGATAAACAGAATTGATTTTCCTCTCACTAGATTAATCAGAAATAGGAAGAAAAGGACCTAAGTAAGCTCAATCAGAAATGCAATAAGAGATATTACAACTGATACCACTGAAATACAAAATATCTGTAAATATTATAAAAATCTCTATGCACATAAACTTAAAAATGCTGAAGTAATAGACAAATTCCTAGAAACACACAACCTCCTAAGGCTCAATGACAAAAAAATAGTACTCCTGAACAGACCATTTATGAGCAATAAAATTGAAGCATCAATAAAAAATCTTCCAATAAAAAAAGTCTCAGAGTAGATGGTTTCACAGCCAAATTTTATTAGACTTACAAAGAAGAATTGGTATCTGTACTGCAGAAATTATTTTATAACCTTGATAAGGAAAGTCACCCCCAACTTATTCCAGGAAGCCAGTGTCACCTTTATACCAAAGCCAGGAAAAGAAACAACAAAAAAGGAAAATATAAAGCAATATCCCTTATGAATATAGATGCAAAAATGCTCAGTAAAATTCTAGCAAACCAAATTCAGCAGCACACCATAAAAATAATTCACCACTACCAAGTGGGCTTCACCCTAGGGATGCAAGGATGATTCAACACAAGCAAATCTATAAATGTGATTCACCACATAAACAGAAGCAAAATTATATGATTATCTCAATAGATGCAGAAAAGGAATACAGAGAAATTCAGCACCATTTTATGATAAAAGCTCTTAGCAAAACATACCTCAAAATCATAAAGGCCATACACAACAAATGCACATCCAACATCATACTGAATGTGGAAAAGTTGTCCCACTCAGAACTGGAACAAAGGAAAGATGGCCATTATCTCCAGTTCTGTTAAACATAGTGTTGGAAGTACTAGCCAGAGCAATCAGGCAAGAGAAAGAAATTAAGTATACCCAAATGGGGAAAGAGGAGGTCAAAATATCTCTCTTTGCAGAAGATATGATCTTCTATCTAGAAAACATATAATATTCTGCCAAGAGACTCCTGGAATTGAAAAATAAATTCAACAAAGTTTCAGGCTCCAAAATCAATGTATAAAAGTCATTATCATTCCTATACACCAATATATTGTTATATTGGTATATACCAATAACAGTCAAGCTGAGACTGTTATACACCAATAACAGTCAAGCTGAGAATCAAATCAAAGTCTCACCACATTTTCCAGTAGCTACAAAGAATATAAAATACCTAGGAGTATATGTAACCAAGAAGTTGAAAAATCTCTACAAAGAGAACTCTGAATCACTGAAGAAGGAAATTGCAGATGATGTAACCAAAATGAAAAACATATGCTCATGGTTCAGCAGAATCAACATTGTTAAAAGATCCATACTACCCAATGTGATCTACAAATTCTATACAATCCCATCAAAATACCACTGTCTTTTTTTGTAGATCTAGAAAAAAAAAATTTTATGCTTTGTTTTGGAACCAGAAAAGAGATCGAATAGCCAAAGCAACCTTAAGCAAAAGGAAGAAATGTGGAGGCATCACTCTACCAGACTTAATGTTATAATATAAGGCTATACTAACACAAACAGCATTGTAATGGCACAGAAATGGGGTCATAGACCAATGGAACAGAACAGAGAACCCAGATATAAATCCATCCACTTATTGCCATCTGATCATTGACAAAGTGGATCAGATACACTGGGAAAGAGAATTTATATTCAATAAATGGTGCTGGGGATATTGAATAGCCATATGTAGCATGAAACAGGATCACTCTCTCTCACAACTGACAAAAATTAATTCAAGATGGATAACAGACTTAAATCTAAGACATGAAACCATAAGAATTCTAGAAGAAAATGTAGAATAAACTCTTCTAGATAATGGCCTAGGAAAAGAATTTATGAAGGGAACCCCAAAGGAAATGACAGCAACAAGAATAAATAAATGGGACTTGATTAAGTTAATTAACTTCCGAACAATGAAAAAAACCATCAACAGAGTATAGACAACCCATAGAATGGTAGAAAATATTTCCTGTGCTATACATCTGATAAATGGCTAATAATCAGAATCCAGAAGGAACATAAGCAAATCAGCAAGGAAAAATAAAAATCAAACAATCTCATTAAAAACTGGACAAAGGACATGAGCAGAAGCTTTTCAAAAGGAGACAGACTAATGGCCAATAAACGTATGAAAAAATGCTCAACATCACTAATCACCATAGAAATGCAAATCAAAACCACAAAGAGATATCACCTAATCCCAGTGAGAATGACTTTTATCAAAAATGTCCTAAAACTATAGATTCTGCTATGGATGTGGAGGGAAAGGGACACTTACACACTGCTGATGGGACAGCAAACTAGAGAAACCTCTATGGAAAACAGTATGGAGATTCCTCAAAGAAGTAAAAGTAGATCTACCTTTTGATCCAGCAATATCCATTACTGGATATTTACCCAAAGGTAAATATTTTATCAAAAAGACACTTGTAGGCCAGGCGTGGTGGCTCACGCCTGTAATCCTAGCACTCTGGGAGGCCGAGACAGGTGTGTCATTTGAGCTCAGGAGTTAGAGACCAGCCTGAGCAAGAGCGAGACCCCGTCTCTACTAACAATAGACAGAAATGATATGGACAGCTAAAAATATATATGGAAAAATTAGCTGGGCATGGTGGCACATGTCTGTAGTCCCAGCTACTCGGGAGGCTGAGGCAGGAGGATTGCTTAAGCCCAGGAGTTTGAGATTGCTGTGAGCTAGGCTGATGCCATGCCACTCTAGCCAGGGCAAAAGAGTGAGACTCTGTCTCAAAAAAAAAAAAAAAAAGACACTTGCATTAGAATGTTCATTGCAGCACAATTCATAATAAAAAATATGTGGGATCAACCCAAGTGCTCATCAATTCATGAGTGGAGTAATAAAATGTGGTATTTGTACACCATGGAATACTACTCAGCCCTAAAAAATGAATTAATACCATTTGCAACTATATGGGTTGAACTGTAGACCATCCTCCTAAGTGAAGTATCATACGAATGGAAAAAAAAAAACACCACATATACTCACTAACCAATCAGCACTCATATGCATATATGGAAGTAAAACTCAATGGAAATAATGCAGGTGGAAGGGGGGATGGATGAAATCATATCAGCATGTGAAATGTACACTATTTGGGTGATGGGCACACATAACTTTGATTCAAACAGTACAAAAGTAATCCATGTAACTAAAACATTTGTACCCCTGTAATATTCTGGGTTAATAAAAAAAGAACAAAGGAGGCTAAACAAACCAAACAACAAGAAAAGCAGTTAAAAATGTGAAACTCCTAGAAGAAAACAGAAGGCAAAAGCTTCAGGAGATTGGATTTGACAATGTTTTCCTTGATATGATGTCAAAAATACAAGCACAAAATAAAAGTAGATAATTGGACTTCCTAAGAATCAAAAACAAAAAAAATTGTACATCAAAGGTTACTATTGATAAAGTAAAATGACAGTCTACTGAATGGGATAAAATATTTGTCAATCTTATATCTGATAATGGAAAAATATCCATAATATATAAGGAATTCCTACAACTCAACAAAAAAGGCAAATAACCTAATTTAAAAATGAGCAAAACACCTCAATAGACAATATTCCAAGGATAATATACATATGACCAATAAACACATAAAATGATGGTCAATGTCATTGACCATTAGGGAAATGTAAATCACAACCATAATAAGGTATCACTTCATACTTATTACGATTAATATCATAAAAGAATCCAGAAAATAACACGTGGCTAAGAGAGTGTGGAAAGAATGGAACTCTTGTAAACTGCTGTTGTAAATGTAACATGGTGCATCTGCTATGGAAAACAGTAAAGTTGTTCCTCCAGAAATTAAAAACAGAATTACTATATGATTAAACAATTACACTTATGGGTATAATACCAAAAGACATTGGCAGCAGGAACTTAAACAGGTATTTGTACATCCATGTTTATAGCTAAAATGGAAGCAACCAAAGTTTTTACAGACTGACATAGATAAGCCAAATTTGGTGTATACATGCAACGAAGTATTATTCAGCCATAAATAAGAAGGACATTATGACACATACTACAACATAGATGAACCATAAAGACATTGTACTAAGTGAAATAAGCCAATCACAAAAGGACAAATGTTTTATGATTCTACTAGGTATAAAGTACCTAGAGGAGTCAAATTCATGGAGAAAGTAGAATGGTGGTTACCAGGGGCTGGGGAAAGAAGAAAATGACTTGTTAATATTTAATTGGTATAAGATTTCATTTCTGGAAGATATAAAAAGTCCTGGAATTGGATGGTGGTGACAGTTGCACAACAGTATGAATGTACTGAAAGCTACTGAATTATACACTGAAAAATGATTAAATGATAAGTTTTATGTCATGTGTATTTCGTAATGGTTTTTTAAAAAGAGTCTGCCAACTTTGTTCTTCTTAATAAAATTATTTTGACTATTTATTTTGGCTTTCCATTTAAAAGTTTAGGATGTTGTTATTATACAAAATTTGTTTTGAGATTTTAATTGAAATTGCATTGAATCTAAATATCAGGCTGGATAAAATTATCATCTTGACATCATTTTGACTTCTAATTCATGGTTGTGTAATATCTCTCTATTTAGTATTTTTTAATTCCTTTTATTATAGTTTTCAGCATGTAGATTTTGCACATTGCAACAGACTGTTTATGTGCCCTTACAATTTATATGTTGCAATTCTAACCCTCTATATGACAATATTAGGAAGTGAATCCTTTGGAAAATGATTGGATCATGAGTGTGGATCCCTGATAAATATGTTAGTGCCCTTATAAAAGAAACCACAGAGTACTCTTTTTACCCTTCCACTATGTGAAGATACAACAGCATAACTATCTATAAACCAGGAAGTGAGCTCTCACCGAAACTCAAAACTGCTAGCCCCTTGATCTTAGACTTTCCAACCTCAAGAATTATAAGAAATAAATGTTTGTTGTTTAAGCCACATAGTCTATAGCGTTTTTGTTATAGCAGCCCAAATGGCCTAATATATATATATATATATATATATATATATATATATTTTGTAATATATACACCTAAATATTTAATAAGTGTTGATCTTATTTTAAATAGTAAAGTGTTTTCTTTTTTTAAATCCGCTTCCATTCTAGGAGTAAATGGTTTTATTTAATTTTAATTTACAATCTTTTTTGCTAGTATATAGCAGTAAAATTATTTTTTGTATACTGTACTTTGTATTAGTCATCATATAAAACTCAATTATTAGTTGTAGTAGCTTTTGTAGATTCTTTTGAATTTTCTGGAAAATAATGTTTTTCTGTGAATAGATACAATTGTACTTTTTCTTTCAAAACTGTATATTATTTATTTCATCATATTTATGTATTGCACTGACCATTAACTTTAGTAAAATGTGAAATAGGAGTGGTGAAAGTGGACATTATTGCCTTGTATACAATTTTATGGGGAATATATTCTTTTTATTTTATTATGTTTCTTAGCCCTCTGCTTCCTTAAGAATTTGAAATCACTTTTTTTTCCTGAGTCAGGATCTTGCTCTGTCACCCATGCTAGAGTGCAGGCATGAAGATAGCACACTGTAGCCTCAAAATCCTGGGCTCAAGTAATACTCCTACCTCAATCTCCCAAGTAGCTGTGACTACAGGTGTGCACCACCATGCCTGGCAATATTTTCTAATTTTTGTAGAGATGGGGTCTCACAATGTTGCCCAGGCTGGTCTCAAACTCCTGGCCTCAAGTAATCATCTCCAGTTGGCCTCCCAAAGTGCTGGTATTACAAATGTGATCCACCATGCCTGCCATGGGGAGGGCTTTTACCTTTAAATGTAGTGTTATTTTATAATTTTGTATAAATCATTATCACATTGAAGATGTTTACTTCTATTTCAATTTTTCTGAGAGTTTTTATTAAAAATGGATGCTGAATTTGATCAAGTAATTTTTCTAATTCTATTGAGATTATCATATGGTTTTCCTTTTTAGGATGAAAATATAGTGAATTATATTGGCAGATTATTTTAATATTGAACCAGTAGTTTCATTCCCTGGTTAAACTCCATTTGTTCATGATACATCAATACACATACTTATCTGTCAACATTTATTATTGTCTGACTTTGATTATTACCATTCTAGTACATGTGAAGTGGTATCTCATTGCAGTTTAATTTGCATTTTCTTGATGACTAATGATGTTTAAACTTTTTATATGCTCATTAGTCATTCAATATCTTCTTTGGTAAAATGTCTTTTAAATATTTTACCCATAATTTAATTATATGTTTCTTAATATTGAGTTATAGTACCTATTTTTATATTAAGGTATAGGTCTTTTATCAGATTTACAATTTTTTTTCAGTCTGTGATTTGTCTTTTCACTTTTTGAATGATGTCATTTAAAGCATAATGTTTTGAATTTTCATAAAGTGTACCTCATTACTTTTTGTGGATCATGCTTTTGGTGTCATATCTAAGAAATTATAGCCCAATTCTAAATTTTTCAATAATGGTACTATTGACATTTTGGGCCACAATTTTTTTGTACCTTTGAGAGAATTTCCTGTGCATTGTAGGATGTTTATCAACATCTCTTGCCTCCACCAACTAGATAATAAACACACATCCTTGTTTTTGAGAACCAGAAATGCCTCTGGAAATTGCTACATGTATCCTGTGGTGGCAAAATCTTCCCTAGTTTAGAAACATTAGGCTAAAAAAAGTAATTTTATATTTTCTCTTATGTTTCCATTCAAAATGTGTAGTTTTAGCTCTGATGTTTGTTTCTCCAAAAGATTTTAATTTTAGGTAAATGAGGTCAGGCAAGGGCCTAAATTCATCCATTTTTACACTAAGTTATTCAATTATTCTAGCACCATTTTTTAAAATACTCAATTTTATTTATTTAATTGCCTTAGTAACATTTTCCACAATCAATTGACCATAAATATAAGGCTTTATTTCTGAATGCTAAATTCTATTTACCTCTATGTCTATTCATATAGAAGTGACACACAGTCTTGATAAGTGTAGATCTGAACTTGGGAAGGGAAAAATCCTCCAGTTTTTTTTGTTTTGTTTTGTTTTATAACAGTATTTTTCTAGGAATTGTGCCTGTATATTCATAAAGTATATTCTGGGTCTTTTTCACTTTTCTACAATGTTTAATACCTGTTTTTCAATTTCATTTTAAAAAGACTGTCAGAATTTTGATAATGATTTATTGAACTATAAGTCCATTTGGGAAGAATTGCCATCATTTTTTTTCTATCTCTCTGCATCCATACCAACATCTATTGTTTCGGGACTTTTTTCTTTCAGCTTATTATGGGGGTACAAAATTTTATGTTATGCATATTGCCCATGCCCCTCACCCCCCAGAGTCAGAGTTTCAAGTGTGTCAATTCCCCAGACAGTGCGCATCGCACTCATTAGGTAGGTATACACCCATCCCCTCTCCCTACCCCATCTTAAGAATATTTAGTCTTCCAATGTATGAAAATTGTGGGGAGTTAGCTATGCTCCCCGCAAAAAGGTTTTTTCTTCCGATCAGGTCTCTCAGGCAGGGGTCATTGCAAAGGATGAAAAAATAGTAGGAAACAGAAATAAAAATAAAATGATGATAATAATACACAGAGCCAAAGATACAGTTTATAAAGTAAGGGTTTATGAAAATAGATATAAGGAGGATGTCCGGATGGATACATTTCTTCCCGTGGAAAATATATCAAAGACTGAAACTCCACACAGGTATTATATAGGGTAGATACAAGCTCCCGTTGCCAAGGGCAATGGGATTTACATACTAACAGGCAGTTTGGTTTAGGGTTAAAGTCTCCTAAAAGGCTACTACAGATCCTTTAATTAACTCTATCTAGGGGAACAATGAATTACAAAATCTTCTTGGGGCAAACTTCTAAGTTTTATGATAAAGCTAGTACTTTAGCCAAAAACAGAGACATCTTGGCTCCAGTGATTGTGTTCTTGGAGACAGAGATGATCTCAGAAGTCAACATGAGCTGTGCTTTGTGTTAATTACTTTAACTGCATGGTTCCATCTGGGCCCGACTTGGGCATTAGCATATCTATCTGGGCCTGGCTTGGGCATTAGCATATCTATTTGATCAGCTCTCATCTCTGAGGGTCTTTGTCAGCTCTGGCAACCCATGGCTCTAGCCGAGGCCTGTCTTGCATTTCAAAACAGGTGAGAACCATAAGCCCAGTTTACAACTATCTCTTTGAAGTGCAGCTATTACTGACCAATGACATGCCCTCCTGAGGCGAGGCAGCTTTTGAACTAACATTTATTTTTTCTTTAAGGCAAAGCCTTATTTGACTTCTGAAATCAAATCTTGTCTCCAAAAATACAGGAGGCATTTCTATAACTCAGTATTCTTAGGCTCAACAGAAAATGAAATGTCAACATTTATTTACATGTTAATATCCCTCAATAACATCTTGTAAAATTTAGTCTCCATATTTACTCTTCTTTTTTATTCTCTTTGATACTATTTTAAATGAAATGTAGGTTTTTGAATATGCTCTTTGTTGGGGATGTTTCATTTTATTCCATGTTTATTGAAAAATTTTCTTACAAATATTTGTTAGATTTATATCAAATACTTTTCCTGAATCTATTGGGGTGATTTTGTGGATTTTGCTTCTTATTCTATTAATGTGCTGTAGTACATTATTGATTTTCTGTTTTAAACAAACTTTAAATTCTCAGGATACATTTGAATCAGTCATGTTTATATTCCTTTTTATATATTGCTATATTAGGACTGCAAATATTTTTTTAGGAATTGTGCCTCTATATTCATGAAGTATATTTATATGTATTTTTTGTCTTTGAAGGTCTTTTTCTTGCTTTGGTAGCAAGGTAATACTGATCTCATACCAAAGAAGTTGTAGACTTTTCCTTAGTATACTATTTTTTTGCAGAGTTTGTAGAGGCTTAGTATTATTTCTTAATTAAATGTTAGCAAGATTTGAGATTTTCTTTGTGGGAAGATTTTTAACTAGTAATTTAATTCTATTAGGTGATATGGGCCCTTTCAGATTTCCTATTCTTCTGTATTTAGTTTTCATAGTTTGTGTCTTTCTGGGAATTTGCTCATTTTATCTAATTTGTCTAGTTTATTAGCTTAAAGTTTTTTATAGTATTTCTTTAAAATCCTTTTAATTTCTGAGTAATATGGACTAATGTTTCCTCCTGAATTCTTGATTTTAATAATTTGTTATTTCTCTTTTTCTATCTCAGCGTAGTAAAAAAAATGTCAATTTTATGATAAAAACCCACATTTGCTTTAATTTTTTTCTATTTTAATTTATTTATTATTTAATTTCTTCTGACAGAATTGATTTATTTTCCTTTTTTATATATTCTCATGATGAAATGTTATATTACTGATTTGCTGTTTTCATTCTTTATTAATATAAACATATAAAGCTACAACTTTCATTTTAATATAATTTTAACTGAATTCTGTAATTTTTGATGTACTCTCTTTTCATGTAGTTTGGGTTGAAATACTTTTCATTTTCCCTTATTTTTCTTTTACCCATGAGTTATTTAGAAATATATTGTTTAATTTGAAAATGCTTAACTATTTCCTAAGTTTTCTTCTGTTATTGATTGCTAATTTAATTCCATTGTGATAAGAGAAACTTTTTTGTCATTTTAATCATTTTAAACTTATTGAGGCTTATTTTATACTATGGCATATGCCTTTCCTGAAGAATGTTTCATGTGCTCTTGAAAAGAATATGTATTCTGTAACTGTTGAGGGGAATGTCCTGGAGATGTCTGTTAGATTTAGTTGGTTTATAGTTTTGTTGAAGTCTTCTGTCTATTTTTAAAAATCTTCTTTTTAGTTTGTCTGTACCTCATTGAAAATGGGTATTAAAGTCCCAAACTTCTCATGTTGAATGTGTATATATTCTTTTAATTCTATCATTTTAATAAAGTTTGGAGCTCTGTTGTTAGGTCCGCATCTATTTAATTGTTATAACTTTCTGGTGAATTGACCTTTTTTATTAGGAAATGGTCCTTTGTTTCTCTAGTAACAATTGTTGTTTGAAAGTCTATTTTTCATATTAGTAAAGCCACTTTGCAAAATTTTTTAATCCTATTTCCTATTTGTGACATTTTATAAAATGTGTCTCTTGTAAACAAAATATAGTTAGATCTGTTTTTTTAAATTTAATTCAGTATGACAAGCTCTGTATTTTGATTAGAGTGCTTAAACAACTTACATTAATGTAATTATTCATGTGGTTGGATTTAAGTCTGCAACTTTGCTATTTGTTTTGTATATTTTTATGAATTTTTGTTTCTATCTTCCTTTTTAAGCCTTCAATTTACTTTATTTTATATAATTAGTAGCATATTACTTTAAATTCTTTAAAAAACATATACACATTATTTTCATAATGGTTGCTGTAATAATTATAGTATGTTTCTTAACTTAAGTAGTTTTATTTTAATTCACTTAATATAAGAAATGAGTAAAATATACTTTAACTATATTTTATATTTACCTACATATTACCTTTATTCTGTACTCTTTAGTACTTTGCATGAATTTAAGTTACTCTATGGTTAATTAATTTACATTTTGAATGACTTTCTTTACTATTTCGTGGAAGACAGGTCTTGCTGTGAACAAATTATCTAGTTGTTGATCTGGGCGTGTCTCCATTTGGCCTACATTTTTAAGTAATTTTGCTCGATGTGAAATTCTTGGTTGACAGGGTTGTGTGTGTGTGTGTGTGTGTGTGTGTTTCTTTCTTTTCAGTATGTTGAGTATGTCATCTGACTGTATTCAGGCCTTCATGGCTTGTGGTGAGAATTTAGTTATCGATTGTATTGTTTTTCTTTCATATGTGATGAGTTATTTCTCCCTTTAACATTTCAACATTTCTTTTTGTCTTTGGTTTCAACAGGTTGATTTAGATATGTGTGGGTGTAAATGTCTTTAAATTTGCCCTACTTGGAATTCTATGAACATCTTAAATTGATATGTTTATAACCAAACTTGAAATGTTTAGGTTTTTAGTTCTTTAGTTAAACATATTTGTAACAAATTAAACCCTGGTAATTTTACTTTGAAGTTTATTTTATCTGATATAACAAAGCTACTCTAGTTTTCTTTTGATTCATAGCAACTAGGACATCTCTAAGACACATAGTAATCAACCTGGGCAAAGTCAAAATGAAGGAAAAAATTCCACAAGCAGCTAGACATAAGCAACAAGTGACATATAAGGGAAAATCCATCAGGATAACATAAGACTTCTCAGTGAAAATCTTATTAAACAGAACAACTGACAGCCTAGAATTTTTTATCCCGTAAAACTAAGTTTGACAATTTATGGAGAAATTAAGTCTTTTCCAGACAAGCAAATGCTGATGGAATTTGTCATGACCAGATCTGCCCTGCAGGAAATACTCAGTACTGAATTATATATGAATCAGCAAAATAGATACCCACCAGTGAAAAACCACCAAAAAAGCTAAAGTTCACAACTCTCATAAATTTTACTAGAGCTAAGCAAGGAAATACATAAAAGCATTATATTTGCCAGGGACTTCATCACACCATTATCAGAGCTGGACAGATCATCAGAGCAGAAAATAAATTCAAAAAACTCTGTGCTTAAATGGGACCCTAGAACAAATGGACATAATAGATATTTACAGAACATTCTACCCCAAAACTACTGAATATACATTCTTCTCATCAGCACATGGGACATTATCCAAGACTGATCATATGTTAGGCCAAAAACATGTCTTAACAAATTAAAAAAATCACAATCATACCATGTACCTTCTCAGACCATAGTGAATTAAAACTAGAAATCAATTTCAAGAGGAATAGTCAATTCTACACAAAGTTGTGGATATTAAACAAAGTGCTACTGAAAGATTATTGAGTCAATAATTAAATTAAGAGAGAAATCAAGAGTCCTTGAAGTGAACAACAAAGGGGACATAAGCCATCAAAATCTATAGGACTCAGCAAAAGCATTCCTAAGCAGAAAATTCATAGCCTTAAATACTCACATCAAAAAGTCAGAAAGATCACAAATTAACAACCTAATATCACATCTCAAGGAGTAGAAAATGAAAAGCAAACCAAGCCCAAAGCCAGCAGAAGAAAACAAATAACAAAGGTCAGAAACAAATTAAGTGAAATGGAAAACAAACAAACAAAAAATAATACAAAAGGTCAGTGAAACAAAAATTTGGTTCTTTGAAAAGATAAACAAAATTTATAGACCTATTGCTAGATTAAGCTAGATTAACCAGGAATAGAAGAGAAAAGATACAAATAAGCTCAATCAGCAATGAAAAAGGAAATATTACAACTGATATCACAGAAATACAAAACATCAGCTGTGAATACTATGAAAATTTCTATTTACATAAACTCAAAAGCTTAGAGAAAATGGACAAATTCCTGGAAACACACAACCTAACAAGATTCAGTCAGGAAGAAGTAGAACTCCTAAACAGACCTATAACTAGCAGTGAGATTGAAGTAGTAATAAAAAAAATCTTCCAACATAAAAAGCCCCAAACCAGATGGATTCACAGCTGAATTCTACCTGAGTTACAAAGGAGAGCTGGTACCCATATTGAAAAAACTATTCCATAACATTGAGAAGGAGGTAATCCTCCTCAACTTATTTTATGAAGCCAGTATCACTTTGATACCAAAGCCAGGAAAGGACAAAACAAAAAGAAAACTACAGACCAATATCCCTTATGAATATATTATTAATAAAAAGATGCAAATATCCTAATTAAAAGACTAGTAAACTGAATTCAACAACACATCAAAAATATAATCCACCATGACCAAGTGGGCTTTATATCAAGAATGCAAGTTTGGTTCAACGTAACATAAATCAAGAAATGTGTTTTTGCCACATATAAATTCTCATAATTTTTGTTGAAATATGGCTCTTATTTAAGATAATAAAGGGTAATATAAATAATATTTATATAAAATTGATGCTTTTTGACTTTAGCTAGTTCTTCTAGGGGTTGACACAACCTACTTAGGAGTTTAGATCTGGGATTTTGGTTTTGGTATTGATGTGTTCACTCTCACTCTATCACAATCCTAAATTCTTCTTATGTTTAGGTTAAGGACATGTTTTCCAGGAACTCTTCCATGTCTCTTCTACTCTTAGTTTTAAGTTTTCCCTTTTCAACCACATCTCTCAGAATGTATCTCTCCCTCATGCAGCAGCAACCTCATCTCAATTAGCAGTTTGTTGTTACTCAATGCTGTTCACCTTGATGTGTGGAGCAAGAGAGCATTTCTTGTTGTTATCATTCTGCCTCAATGTTAGGAATTCTTGTGCCATTGAATCTCATGTTTAGGGGTTCCCTACTTATTTTATGGAAGATCTCTAATGATTAGGGTCTGTATTTAATTCAGCCCCTCTTTCACAGGTAGAGGTATTTTGTTGTTGGTGTTGCTGTTCTTGCTTTTCCCTGGCTCAGTGGGTCTTCAGATGTGTTCTAATGACAAAATTATTTGTTTTTCTTTGCTCAGCAATTTAAGGCTTCTGTTTCATAAGGGAGACAATGGGGAAGGATCTAGATGTGACTCTGTGCTTTTCATGCAACAATTATTCTTCCCTGCAAGCATCTTTGCCACATGAAGAATGATTTCTCAGAACGTTCAACTTGCCCTTAGTCTTTCAATAAATTACTAGGTGAGGTCCAGAGTGAAGAGCTAGTGAGTGAGTCCAAATTATTCTTTTGTCTACAACTCTCTGAGGTTATATTGTAGGGGTGAAGAGAATTTTTTCTCCCTGCCCTGAAGGTTCTATAATATGAGTCTATGAGGACTGAACTCTGATCTTTTCTTTTGCCCAAAAATTCCTTTCTAAGGGGACCTGGTGAGTCATGCTTACAAATGGTAAAATCTCACTAAACAGGTTTTTTTAACCAAATATAGTGTCGTTTACTTTCCAACCTGATTCTGGTATAACATTAGCATCACCTGAAAGATAGAAGGCCCCCCTCATCTTAAGTATCCTAACAGATCCATATATTAACTTGAGGGATCCTCCTGTCTGGACCTCCCCAAGTGATTAGGCCTTTATCTTAAGTATTCTCTTTCTGGTCTTTTAGATAAAGCCTAACTCTTTCAGCCAACTGTCAGATAAAGAATCCCTAAACCCACCTATGACTTGTAAGCCCGTGCTGTGAGATGTCCTGAATTTTTGGGCCAAACCAATGAATCCCTTGCATGTATTTATTTATGCTTTTATCTATAATTACTGTCTCCCTGAAATGTATAAAAACCAGATTGTAACCTAACCACAGTGAGTCCACTTACTCACGGCTTCTTACATGAATCACTTTTGTAATGCTTGAGTCATGCCTATAAGTGTGCCCATCACCCAGATAGTGTGCATTGCACCTGTTAGGCAGGTTGTCTCCCATCCTCCCTCCCTCCTCCAACTTGCTTGATTTCCACTGAGTTTTATTTCCCTCTGTGCACAGGTGTGGCCCTCACCCCTCAGTCAGTTCCAATTTCATAGCAAGTGAGTACATGTGATGTTTGTTTTTTCATTCCTTAAATATTTCACTTAAGATAATGGTATTCTTCCAGGCAAATTGTTGCAAAGGCCTTAATTTACACTTTTTATGGCTGACTTGTATTCCATAGAATATATATGCCACATTTTGTTAATCCACTCATGAACTGATGGGTACTTGGGTTGATTCCACATCTATGCAATTATAAATTGTGGTGCAATGAACATTAGAGTACAGGTATCTTTTTGATAAAATGACTTCTTGTTTTTTGGGTAAATACTCAATAGTGGGATTGAAGGATTGAATGGTTGGTTTACTTTTAGTTCTTTGGGTAATTTCCATACTAATTTCCATAGAGGTTGCACTACTTTGCAGTACTACCAACAGTAGATAAGCATTTCTTTCTCTCTGCATTCACAACATCTATTTTTTAGGACTTTTTATTAAAAGCCATTCTATGTGGGGTAAGGTGATATCTCATTACAGTTTATTTTTTTAATTTTTTAAAAAATTTTCTTCTCTCTTTTCTTTTTCTTAAATTTCAGAATATTATGGGGGTACAAATATTTGTTCACATAAAGTGCCTTTGCACCACCCGAGTCAAAGCTACAAGCACGTCCATCCCCCAGATAGTCCACGCTGTACCCATTAGGTATGAGTTTACCCATCCATCCCCTCCTCACCCTTCCCACCTGCCCAATCCCTGATGAATGTTGCTTCCATATGTGCACATAAATTGATATATTAGTACCAATTTAATGGTGAGTACATGTGGTGTTTATTTTTCCATTCTTATGATGCTTCACTTGGAAGAATGGTTTCCAGTTCCATCCAAGTTAATACAAGAGGTATTAGTTAATCATTATTTTATGACTGGGTAGTACTCAATAGTATACATAAACCATATTTTATTAATCCACTCATGTATTGATGGGCACTTGGGTTGATTCAATATCTTGGAAATTGTGAATTGTGCTGCTATAAACACTCGAGTCACAGGTTTGTTTGTTTTTTTTATAGAATAACTTTTTTTTCCTATGGGTAGATACCCAGTAATGGGACTGCTGGCTCAAATAGTAGCTCTAATTTTAGTTCTTTGAGGCATCTCCATACTACTTTCCATAGAGGTTGTACTAGTTTGCAGTCCCACCAGCAGTGTATCAGAGTTCCTACCCCTCCACATCCATGTCAACATTTGTTGTTTGCGGACTTTTTGATAAAAGCCATTTACACTGGAGTTAAGTAGTATCTCATTGTAGTTTTCATTTGCATTTCCCTGATAATTAGAAATGTTGAGCACTTTTTCATATATTTGTTCACCATTAGTCCCACTTCTTTTGAAAAGTTTCTGTTCATGTGCTTTGCCTACTTTTTAATGGTTGTTTGATTTTTTCTTGCTGATTTTCCTGAGTTCTATATAGATTCTAGTTATTAGCTCATTATCAGATGCGTTGCATGCAAATATTTTCTCCCATTCTGTAGGTTGTCTGTTCACTCTAATGATTGTTTCCTTGGCTGTGCAAAAACTTTTTAATTTGTTCAGGTCCCATTTATTTATTTTTGTTGTTGCTGTGATTGCCTTTGGGGTCTTCTTCATAAATTCTTTGCCTAGGCCAATGTCCATGAAGAGTTTTTCCGACATTTTTTTGTAGAATTCTTATAGATTCATGTCTTAGGTTTAAGTCTGTTTATTCATCGTGAGTTGATGTTTGTGGAAGGTGAGAGATGCAGATCCAGTTTCATTCTTTTGGGTGTGGTTTTCCAATTTTCCCAGCACCATTTATTGAATAGATCATCTTTTTCCCAGTGTATAATTTTGTCTGCTTTGTCAAAGATCAGTTGGCTATATGGGGATGTTTTTATATCTGGGTTCTCTGTTCTGTTTCATTGGTCTATGTCTCTATTTTTGTTTCAGTACCACACTGTTTTTGTTCCTATACATTTGTAGTATAGTTTTAATTCTGGTAATCTAATTACTCCCAATTTGTTCTTTTTGGTTAAGATTGCTTTGGCTATTCAGGCTCTTTTCTGGTTGCAAATGAAACATAGAATTGTTTTTTCTAGGTATGTGAAATATGATGGTGGTATTTTGATGAGGATTGCACTTAATCTGTAAATCACTTTGGGTTGTATGGGTATTTCTGAAATTAAAAGAAAGAATATATATATATATATATATATATACACACACCACCTAGAAAAAATATTGATTCTACCTATCCATGAGCATGATATTTCTTTCCATTTGTTTATGTCATCTGCAATTTCTTTCCTCACTGTTTTGTGTTCTCTTTGCAGAGATCTTTCGCCTCCTTGGTTATGTATATTCCTAGGTATTTTATTTTCTTTGTAGCTATTGTGAATGGTATTGAGTTTTAAATTTCACTCTCAACCTGACTCTTATTTGTGTATAGGAATGCAGCCAACATCATGCTAAATGGGTAAAATTTGAAAGCATTCTCCCCAAAACTGGAATAAGACAAAGGTTCTTACTGTAACCACATCCATTCAACATAGTGCTGGAAGTCCTAGACAGAGAAATCATGCAAGAAAAATAAATAAAGTGTATCCAGATTGTGAAAGAAGAGGTCAAACTATCAGTTTTCACTGACTATATGATCTTATATCTAGAAAACCCCAAAGACTACACCATGAGACTTCTGGAATTGATAAATAAATTCAGCAAAGTCTCGGGTTTCAAAATAATTTCTATATGGCCAATTTTTACAAAATAGGGCAGAGGTAATTTTATAGAGTAATAATTTTCATTTTTATGGTTGGGTTAGGAGAAAAGAAGCTTCTGATTTCTATGACCCACCTTGGGTATGAGGGATTATAATTTCCATGGCTAACCTTGGGGCAGGATGAAACTGAGAGACTGGAGGGAAGTAGAAGGACAGAAATAAAAACTTGTTTCTGATGCTGCTGATGAGACATTTATATTGGGGTATTGTTTTCCAAGCCCCAACAGGGTGAAATATTTTTGTTATACTTTAATATATTATATTTAAATGCTATCCCATACTTAACATTTAACAATCTAATAAAAAATAACAGACTTTCTTAATATATTACATGATACCTGTTTTCCAGCATCTTCCTCATCCATGTAATGCAGTGCTTTCATTTCATCTTTCCTGGGATGTTTCTGCCTTTCTCTAGATTTCATGATAGTTGGTTGTACTGAAACTTCATTTCCCATGTAGATTTTTAAAAAGTACATTATTCCAGCTTATCTGGAATTATGTTATTTTGTTTTGTGTTTCTTTGCATCCTTTTTAGTTTTCTACATCCTAAGTGGAAGCCAGAAGAATCCTGTAGATATATTTTGAATTGTTGTTTTGATTTTTTTAAATTTTGAGAATGCAGTTAATTATATCCTGGTTTCTCCAGGAACATCTCCTGACAGGAAGGGCAAAACTTCAAAATAAATATTCAATACAGTTAATGAACCAATGAGTATTTAATTCTTATTACAAATTGAATATAGACTGAACATGGATGTAGCTATTAAAAAAATCATGCCAGTTCTGGGCTATAATTTTCACTCTTCCTTTCATAAATATTTGAGTATCTAATATGCTCTGGAAATACTGTTAAGTTTTTTATATATATATGTATATATATATATATATATATATATAGAGAGAGAGAGAGAGAGAGAGAGAGAGATGTTATGGAAAACACAAAATACATAATATCTATATTCATGGTGTTTAGAGTGCAGTTTGGAACAGGAGGTACAAAATAACTAAAAAATGACAAATAGCCATAGATTTAGAATTATTATATGTCCTGTGAAACACATGCATTTTTTATTTTACTATGAAAATCAACTTGTATGGTCGAAAGCAGAAATTTTTTTTTTTCATAAGAAGTTTTGTGTGCTTTGCTATTATTCCATTTCTTACGGATTGTGAATTCACTTGATGAAAAACTTCACGTGTAAAACTTCATTTTAAGGAAGACTAGCTTTTCTTTTTTTTTTAAAAAAAAAGGTTTTTTTTTCCCTCTGATGTCATCTAGATTCCCTAATAAACAGGAAATAATTACCACTTTTTCTTTCACCTTTTCTCTCCTCTCTATTCTGTTTGTCTCTTGCTTCATCTGTCATTACTTTTTATTCTCTAGTTCTTTAATACTGTATCTATGCAATCGATGTACCTTATTCCCACTCTAACACTTTTTTCAGTCTGAATTTTCCTAACTCCCTGTTTGTGGCTTATCCTAACTCATTTTCAGGTTTTAATTTAAATAGCATCTCTTATAGGAAGTTTTTCATCCTAGCCTAATATATGGCAAAAACTAGGAACTCAATCAAGTTTTTTAAATAAATGGAAACAAAAATAAGAAATACATTTTTTGACTACCTACATAAAAAAATCCCAGTGCACATATCAGTAAAACTGACAGAACCTTATAAAGGTTTAAGAAAAATTATTGTATTTTTCTCTTTAATGTGGGGTGTTTATTAAAAGATTTTGGGAAGTTCTACATAGAAAGACATATTCATAAGAAAATAGAAAACCAAGCCCTATTTTTTCCCAGCAACAGGATCTCATCAATTTAGTTCTGAAATGCCTATCACCCAAGAAGTGTGATTCTCTTGAGCTCCTGTGGTTATGGAGTACTGTAAAGAACAGGTGTTGGTTTGCTAACACTTATGTAGCCACATTCTCTGTTAACCCAATAAGCAAATGTAAAGTGCCCTAATGTTAGAGAGACTCCCTTGTTTCATTTTCTACTAAATCACTGTCTTTTCTCACCTTGGTGACTATGTTTGCCTACTTAGCACCATGAATGGTCACTTGTTATTCATGTACCAAAGTGTAAATGACTGAATGAAGCTCTATGTGAATACTCATTAATGCACAGCTCTTTTGTGTCTGCCACTCTAATTCATTTTGCCGCATTCAAGACACACAAAAAGCTGAGTTGAACAGTATTCTTAAATACACTTAGGATAGAAAAAAATGTAATTTTGTCATTCATCCACAAATGTAAAAGACAAAAATATATGAAATTAAGATATTTTCCTAAATAAATCATTTTGCTTAACTCTGTACAGGTGTATGAAGTACGTGATTTGCATGATAAAACATGCATTTTACAAAATTGCATTGAATTTCTAAGCACTTCTATTTCCATAACTGTCCCACAGCTGCAGGTGCACAGGATATTTACACCAATGGCAGGAATAATGTACGAATTATTCCCTCTTCTAGCTACTTCCCCTCTTTACTTTCCAGCCTGATAGTCTGATAGTAAATAGGACTATGTTCAAGAAACAGGGAGAAGAAAGAAACTGTACAATTTTTGCCAAATGACTTTAATCCATCTAAGAAGGGCATAAATTAATCTTCTTTCCTCTAGCCCCTCTGAGCATGAAGCTAGACACAGTATGTGTGCCTTGGGTCTTTAGCAGCTCTCATTCTTTGCTGAATTAAATGAACTTCACTGATTTTAACGACTAATTGGTTCAATTCATTACCAGAATATTTTTATGTTTCTTTTTCTTTTTTAATGTAGAGTTAATAAAATGCTTTCTTAATGTGTTATTTACTAACAAAAGAAGAAATTTTGTTAGAATTCTATGTGCCTCAGACAAAAGAAAACAAATAAATCAGACATAGGCTTATTTCAAAAGACCATGACTTGTTAATAACACAAATTGCTGTTGAGTTACTGATGCAACCAGTGAAAGCTTTCTCTTTCAGTTATTTGTTTATATGATGACATGTTTGCACTTATGAAGTTTACAAATTATAAAGTTTGATTGCCTGGCAATAACTTTGAATAGTTGCAAGAGATTTTATAAAGAATATTCAAGTAACCATTCTGAATAAAGGCTTGGTGGATTTAGATATGGGAAGGAGGGAAGAAGGTAAATATTCTTATCTTTGTATTGTACTAAATGATTTATGGTTTGTTGGATAAGATTGTATTTAAATATTGAGAGAAAAAAAATATGTTGCTCAATTTCTTCTCTTCTGTTTCCACAAAATGGAATTATAATCCCTTTGTAAAAATTAGTTTACTTTAGGTTATAATGAAGAATCCTCAGATATACATAAGCCAGTAGGCTTGAGAACAAATACAATCTTTTATGTAGTTCTGGAATTAACAGATAAATCAACAATGAATGAATGAATTAATGAATTCTATGTGTGGAGTTTCTTGGGTTTATTAATTTTTTTATTTTTAATTATTATGGGTACATAATAGTTGTATATTTTATAGGGTACATGTAATGTTTTGATACAGCTAGCTATACAATATGAATTAATCAAATCAGGGTAATTGGGGTATCCTTTACCTCAGGCATGTAAATTTTTTTGTGTTAGGAATATTCCAACTCCACTCTTTTAGTTATTTTAAAGTACATCCTAACTTACTTTTGATTATAATCACTTTGTTGTTTTATCAAATGTCATTCATTCTAACTAACTCTTTTGGTACTTATTAACCATCCCTACTTTATCCCCCCTCTTCCCACTACCCTTTCCAGCCTCTGATAAGCATCTTTCTACTCTGTCTCCATGAAAACAATTGTTTTTAATATTTAGCTTCCACATATAAGTGAGAATGTGTAAGATTTATATTTCTGTGCTGGTCTTATTTCATTTAATGTAGTATTCTCCAGTTCTATCCATGTTGTTGAAAATGGCAGGATTTCATTCTTTTTTGTAGGTATATAATATTCCGCTGTATATATATAACCCAATTTCTTTTTTATTGGATCTTTTTATTAATGAAAAGTAAAATGTGAGGTTATATAAAGGAGGTTCTCAATCTGTTTCAGTGAAATGAGAAAAGAAATTTTGAGCCACAATCCTTTTAGAGAAATAAATGCAGTGATTATTTCTTTTTGGAGTTATTCTGATTTATCTTATGGCAATAGTATCAGTATGTAATGGCCTCCCGTTTGTACACATGCCATGTGAACTTAAACAAAACTGGGGATTGCTTGCTCACATAAACTACCTTTTATCACAGAAACATGCTGGAGGTATGGTCTCCAATGGAGTATACAAAATCATCTCTGGGCAATGATTTTTTAATTTTAAAAATATCTCCCACTAAGGGAACTCTTTATATTATTCCCAGGAAGCTTTATGAACTTTAGTATTCATAGTTGTTCCACCTGGCCCATACAGTCATTCATCTCTAAAACTGAGAAATCTTGTACATTTGACATTTTAGTCAAATTCTTCTGTCTTCCTACGAACATTGGGTCCTCCTTGACAACCGTAGATGTATCTGAAGATTTATAATCTTCAACTTGGATAATCATAGCATTACTTTTACCCATTTATTCACTGATGGACACTTAGGTTGATTCCATATCTTGGCTATGGAAGACAGTATGTGCGTTCCTCAGGAAAATAAAAATAGAACTACCATATATATGGATTTCTACTGTGAACTGAATGTGACAGAAGCAGGAAATTGGAGGAAATTTAGACTTAGGAAATGTGCATCCTACTCTTGATTTTTGTATGGTTGATTGTCATACTCTCCACAAAAGCTTTAATATACTCCTTTTGCCACACAATAGTGGCTGAATATAGCAGAATAAAGAAGAGAGTTCTTCCTCTTCACTATTACTCCTTATTACATTTATTCAACAGTCAACTGACATTTATTGAGAAATATCTGCATACTAGGCACTATGTTTTATGTTTAGGATATAATATTGAACAAGATACTGAAATTTCATTGAGCTTTAAGCTTTGGAAATATATACAAGCATATAAGTGGTCATACTACTCTTCCCATATTACAAATACAATGTCCCAGTCAGTATTTTGCCCTTTCTACTTCATTTATAACTGTTATTTTTAATTAAGATAATTTTATTTCATCTTGGTTTTTCAGTGAGCATGCTAACCTTGGTGAGTATATACTGAAACAGAAGAAAAATCCAATAAATTAGTCTCTCCTATTCTGCAGCTTTGATTTTTGATTTCCTAGGTTTCAGTTACCTGTGCTCAACCATGGTTTGAAAATATTACATATAATAAGATATTTTGGAGAGAGAGAGATAGAGAGACCACATTTATATAACTTTTATTGAAGTATATTGTTATAATTATTCTATTTTATTATTAGTTATTACTGTTCTTTTACTGTGCCTAATTTATAAATTAAACTTCATTATAATTATGTTTATATAGAAAAAAACTATAGCATATATAGAGTTCAGTACTATCTGCAATTGAAGGCATACACTGAGGATCTTGGAACATATCCTCCATGGATAAGGGAGGGTAGGAATACTGTACCTATATCTAAAAGAAGCATATAGCTAGAGATAAATATATATTAATAGCCGTGAACTAAAATAAAATCTTAAGCCCCCCACCCAGCTGATTGAATGGACCCCCTCCTGGCCAAGGGAACTCCAAAAATACCCTAAAGCTGAGTTGCTGGACATTAGAAGAGAGGTCAGACATGCCTCATTGTGCCCCCTGTTATCTCCTTGGAGATGTCCTTTGTAACTCATTAATAGGCCTAAGACTATACACGATAAAGCTTCAATCACACCTGCAGGTCATCAGTTTACTTAACAGATCACTTGAGTCTGGACATATGTCTGATTTATGTCCAGTGGCTTGCCTCTGATTAACAGACTCCTTATCTTAACTTAAAACATATCAAGCCTTTAGACAAAGCTTCATTTTTTTAAGCAATTACAAATCAAAGAATCTTTAAGCTCACTTATAAACTGTAATCCCCTGATTTAAGATGTCCTGCCTTTTTGGGCTAAGCCAATGTATGCCTTCCATGTATTGATTTATGACTTTACTTGTATTCCTGTCTCCCTGAAATATATAAAACCAAAATGTAACCCAACCACCAAGATTTGATTTGATCAAGGCTTCTTGGGTGTGGCTCTGGGCTAAGGTCATCATACTTGTCTCAGAATAAACCTCTTTTAATTATTTGACAAAGTTTAGGCTATTTTCCATCGATATAGTGAAGGAAATTAGAAATATTTTTACCCCAAAATATGATGTTTTAACATTATGGACTGATCTTCCTCCACCACCACCACCATGGATTCTACCCAAATCATTGAAGTTCATTTACCTGTCTGGGATCCTGACCCATCTAAGAGAATAATTGTCCTTTTTGTCCCCTTCCTGTAAGACCAGGGATATGACCACACCTGAACAACACACTTTAAGAAGATAATGTCCCTTCTCTCAGAATCATGTAAATTCCAAAAGGAAAATATTTACCAGTAAATCCTTGTTCTTCATCCATTCATTCTTCCTAGTGTTTCCTTGTTGCCCCTAGGAAAAAATTCCTTCCCCCCCACCCCGCCTCCCATAATCCATTTGACCCGAAAGGCATATAAGCTCCTGAAGCCCATTGGGGAGTTGATCTTTATTTTCTCGGATTCTCGTGTGTATACATTAAATAAATTTGATAGTTTTTCTTTAATTAGTCTACTTTATTGTAAGTTGATTTTTTAGTGAGACTTCTGAGGGCAAAGAAGTTTTGCTTTCACCTCTATGTGTAGTCTATTACCATTGTGAAACTGGTTAACTAAGTATATCTGGTCCCTTTTTATCAGGAAATTTATATAATCATTTTGCTTTCAGAACTAAAATGAAGCTTAGTATTGTGAGAGCGAATAAAAAAGGCATTATAGAGAAAATGTTGAATTCTTCCTAAAAACAAGTTTTATTGAATTATGTAGAAATAGTTTTGTTATGGAAAGAGATAGGAACAGTCAAGGCATATACACTGCTAGGTACAGATGAATTTGGGTCATTTGATAGAGCTTTAACTGAGAAAAGAAAGTAAAATAATTTTTTATAGAATGCAATGTGCATTTTTCCCCTAATGAAAGTGGTTTATTGAAATTTAAATTGTCATAGAAATACTTCTGTGTTATAATTTAAATTCTAACCTTATGTCGTTTGTCCCTACTCCAATATTGAGGATAACTTTTTTTGCATTTGATGCCAATTTAAAATATACATATATACAAAAGGCTGTGAAGTGGCTTCCTTAATTCATAGGAATAAAATATTGTTCAAAAACAAAAAGAATACCATGTATAAATGCATCCAAAAGGCCCATGATAATGATATTAGTAGTTTATTTTCCAATAACACAGCTTTGATTATATTCTTAAAACTTTCATCTTTTAATGTCTTCTGTTTACCTCTAAATGTAACAGAGCCCTACTAAGAAGGGATACTAAGTATTGAGTAAATTCTTAGCCCTTTCTTGGTGGTCAATGAATGTTTTATTATTGTTAATAAGACACACTTATTTTGTGTCATGTGTTTTATTTTCATTTTTTTGATTCCATTGTTTTTATTCATTACAACTATAATCAATACCACTAGCTCATTAATTCACCTAGGAAACTATGCTTACAATTACAGGTCAGTTATGATTGTTATACCTTTTCCTGAAATATTAATAGAACTTAGTCAACAGAGGATTGTGAAAAGCATGTTTTCAAGGAGGTGAGTTAAAAAATATTTATAGAATAAAGCTCAAAAACATTTATTATTTCTTATAAAATGAATATGCTTTATATATAATTATTTGGCAAGGTACCACAAAATTAGCACAGATGTTTATGTCTAATATTTACCAATCTCTCATGGCAGCAGATGAGAAACATAAAATTTAGATTAGAAGGATGAAAGTAAAAATAAATGAATATGTTAAGAAATATCTAAATTATTACTTTATTTTTCTTTTGAAAAACTACTAATGCCACAAATAATTGGTATTTTTGTATGGTTTTTAATATTGTAAATGCATTTTTTTCAAATAAAGTCTTATAACTCTGTAGAAGTATCATTTATGATTATGGCACTGTATATTTCAAACATTCTGCTCAATTTATCAATCTTGTAAATGTTTAAGAAATATTGACTAAGGGTTATTCCTGAAATTTTATGCCTCGTTTTCCTCCTCTACTAACAATATTCAAAATGTTATCAGAGGTTAAGGATTGAAGAAATCATTGGTTTTGTATTATGAAGACTAAGAAGTTCTACACTAGTAGTTACTGAGACTATGTCAACTAAGTCTAAACAAAACACTTAACTTGTGTGAGTAGATACACACGAGAAGACTCTCTTTCACATTATTTTCTGTGAAATAATTTAGCAATTTCCAATGTCTCTGATGAGGTTCAGGCATAGCCACCCAAAATATGACTGTAGGAGACCAGAATGTGCCACCCCAAAATATGCCTTTGTGGCATTAAGTTTGAGCTGTTAGTTTAAGAAAGTCCAGATAAAACAGAAACTCTGAGAAGTTACTCTTTTGTAAGAGAAATTTACATCTATAAAAGAATTCTCCATTTTGAAGAGTATTTTCCTCTTTGCACCAGGAAGATAAGGAGCATTAAATCACTAGAGACTCTTTAATCAGTGGTGAAGGCATAACAAACCTTACTCATGTTTAACAGTGGTTTTCTGGAGGGGGTTGATGCTGGGGCCATGAGGGTGGGCCTTTCTCAACTCCCTTCTTACTTTGTTTCAGAGAACAATGGTATTTAAGGCTGAAGTTTAAGACAATGCTTTGAGACATACTCTAGAGATTTACTCTTTTCTCTGGATTATCGCCCATGTATATAGGAGGTATCCAAGCTATTAAACGTGTTTGCTTTTTTCTTATTAATCTGTCTTTTGTTATAGGTAATCCCAGCTTATAAATCATGAAAACTGGAGAGGAAAATATTTTTCCTCCTCTACATCTCCAAAGTTGAATCTATAATCACTGAATATATTAATTTTTAGTCTTATTCAAGTATCTCTCCCCAGCCAAATAGGGCCATTTTGCATCTGCTTCAAAATGGCAAAACACAAGTTTTTGAAACTGAATGACCATAATCAAATCTTATATATAGCACTAATTTCAGAAATTGGAGAATATAGTCAAATTTTCTAATATTCTGTTCTCTCATTTTCTTTATTTGTAAATGTATTACAGAAGTGTGTTGTTTTTTTTTTTTTGGAAGAGGGTCAGGATTGGACATACTGTTTGAAAATGATTAGCACATACACTCAGATACAATAAGTGCATATACATTATAACTTCATCTCTTTTTGACTCTTTCTTTCTATCATAGGTTGCTTTGTCTTCTCTCACACCCCCAACACAAACACACACATCTCCTTGTCTCTTACTTTGAAAAATTTTATCTTAACCCACACCATATAGTTCCACATTCCAATTGCCTACTTAGACTTTACAGTTAGTAGTAGATGGGTTATAAGAAGGCAATAATCAAGCCAATATGTGCAATAGGTGAAAATTAAGCCAGTCTACAAGAATAATGTCTTTTTAAGTTTTTTTATTTATTAATCCCCTTTTTGTTTATGAACTTATTATAAGAATTTCATCATTTTAGCACCTTCATTATTAGTACCCTCTGTATATCAGGTACCTTTATGCACTATTAAACTTCTGAAAGTTGTATTATAACTGTCTTAGCCTTGGAGGTTACTATATGCACTAATTATTGGCATTTGGTACATTTGTTATTAATGTTTTATTGAAGTCATATAAATCAATTTAATACCAGCTTATATGCTGGTAATTATTGACAAAATGACACTCAGTGATAAGTCATTTTGTAAATATAATATTTTATCATGTTTAATTAGCAATTCTTATACGACTTTTCCACCATTATGCATATGTTTTCTTAGTTAAATCAAGTCCATGAAAATCAGATCTCTGAGGAAACACATCATGAATATTGTGGTTTTTTAGTGAGTATGCTCATTTGGTAAATTTGATAAATCTATACATTTTTATTTACTTGATCACTATTATAGTTAAATTGAGCAGTAGTACCAAACTATGATGCTGTGGTCTTTGTGTGTAATTTGATGACAATTTTGAATAAGTCAGGTCCTGAAAATTATAACTGCTTTTAGCATTATAGCCAACTGCTCTGTAACCATTGTCATTACTTGTACACTTTCAATAAATAACATGAAAATATTAACTATGTGGGAAATAGGAACTAGACTAAAGCACAATTATTGGTTTCTTATTATATTTAGAAGACATATTTTTAATTAGAAAGTCCCAGGATACTTACCGATTTTAGTATTTACTTTAACCTATATTAATAGCAACTAAATGAGAACGGCTGTAATTGTTCCAAATACATTATATGAAAGTATCAAAAGCCTTATGAACCTTTTACTACCTTAATCAGATTTCACCATGGGTCTATATTTATATTCATATGGATGATTTATTTCATAAGTTGCATCCTATGTTCTTTTCTGGCAATTTAAAAATTCAGACAAGTTTTCTAACACTTTCATTACCTAATAATCAAACAATTTTTCATTGAAATTAATTGTATTTGGATAAAGTTGAATTCTTCTCTGCAGAAAATCCCCACTGCCAATCATGTTTTCTATGAATTATTATAACATAGTCAAAGATATAAGTATATTGAATATATATAAATCTAATCTTATATTGATTCAAATATTGTTTATAAATACACTTTTTTATCCCTCATAGTTATCTAATGGATGAAAAACTCAGATTCTTTGCTATCAGAATTTATCATCAAATTAAAATTCTTTGAAAGTGTTAATGAAAGTTTGGCACCTCTTCCTGAGGTTGCATCAAAAGAATGAGGACAAGTGGTTTAAGGAGAAGGAAAAAGGAGTTTATTAATTTGCTGGCAAATGAGGAGGTTGACAAACTCCTGTCTCAAAGTACCAATGTTCTCTTTCTGAGTAGAGGTACAGAGATTTTAAAAGTTCTGATCAATCCCATCTTTCGCTAAGACAATCTTCTGACCTCTGATTAATCCCATCTTAGACTAAGACAATCTTGTGACCTCTGCCTGGATTGATCCTATCTCTTGTGACACAAAGGACACACCCCTGCCCCTCATGACCACTGGCCTGAGGCAGGGATGCAGGTCTTAGTTCTCCAAAAGAAGTGGGGCATGCTTTAAAGAGACATAAAACATTTTTGGCATTTTTTTGAGCCATTTCTTCTGTTACATAGTCCCCCCATCAATATTCTTCCATATCTATGGGAGGAGGGGTGAAAATTCATTTCCTCTGTTGGCCTCATTCTTCTAATGAGGCCTTGGGGACAAATGCCAAACTTTTGGTAACAAAAGTAGCACTCACCTTTAATTCTCCAAAGTGCTTTTTCCAAAACATAAGATTTTAAGCAGAAAAGGAAATGCTTTAAAGAACATTTTTGGCAATTTATACTAATCAGGCTACTTGAAAATAACTTCCAGGTCTTCATTTTGGGCAAAATATTATTTGAGCAAAATTCTGAAACAATATATAAAATGAAAGACAATATTTTGATTTTTTAATTTTTAGAACAATTTTTTTCTATTGGATGATAATGTGCTTTAATAAGAAGTTTGCTTACATACTGTGTCAGTTTTCTATTGCTACTGTAACAAACTACCACCAACTCAGTGTATTAAAACACAATTAATTTATTATCTTACAGTTATGGGTTTCAGATATCCAAAATGAGTCTCACTGGGTTAAAATCAGGGTATTGGTCGAGGTGCATTTCTTTCTGGAGACTCCAGAGGAAAACATTTCCTTGCCTTTTCCAACTTCTAAGTGCTTCCCTCATTCCTTGGTTCATAACCTCTTCCTCTATCTTCAAAGCCAGAAAGGAAAGATTAAATCTTTCTCACATTTCATCGCTTTGTCTATTGTCACACAACCTTCTCTGACTTTGACTTTGATGCTTTCTTCTTTCACTTATTTTTATATGATATTTTAAAAATTCAGATATAATTTAAGTAGGATAAAATTTACCCTTTTAATGTGTATGCTTTAGTGGTTTTTATTAAATTCACTATATTTTCCCTCTCGTTCTCACTTTTAAAAACCCTTATGATTACATTAGGTCAACATGGATAATCTAGGATGATCACTGAAGAGGAGAACATACAGTTTATTCTTTTAACCATCATAAATGTTAGGTCTAGTATCTACAGGAAATCCTCACTCTTTGGCTGAAACTTAATAGGCCTTCTCATCCTTCTTCAGAATTGCTTTCAAGGCCTTGATTGGGGGTACAGAGGTTTAGAGGAATATATAGTAATGCCTCAGTCTGATGGGCCTCATCTTTCAATGGAGAAACACAAAGTACACTCAAGTCTGGGCACAATTTTAGAGCTGTACGGTCCAGTACAGTAACCACTAACTACATGTGGCAATTGAGCATTCGAAATGTGTCTAGTCTGAACTGAGATATGCTGTAAGTATGAAAGATACAGTTTTTCAAAGACAGTATATAAAAAAAGCAAAATCTCAATAATTTTAAAACATTAATGTTTAAATATTTTTGATTCATTGGGTTAAGTAAAATACATTATCAAAATGTTTAAAAAAAAGTCCAAAAACAATAGATGCTGGCATGTATGCAAAGAGAAAGGAACACACTGTTGGTGGGACCGCAAATTAGTCTACTTTTTAAAGTTATTTCTATCTTTGGATCAGTGGTACAATGAAGAAATTTTATGTACAAGAGTTTTGTTTCTGTTCGTCATTATATAATTAGAAATGGTTACATTGAACAAGAATATTGGTCAGTTTAGCTAGTACCAACATTGGAAAAGCCACCACTAACATAAATATACCAGGGTGATGGTGTTCACGTAATATGACTTTGTCAGTTATTATGAAGAAAAAAGGTCATTTTAAAATACTCCAAAAGTTATTAGTTAACATCCTATTCAGTTCGCATACTTTTAGGCATTTAGGTCAAGTTTTTCTCTGAAGACATTGTGAAGCATTTGGTTGCTGCAGTTGGCAAGGGGACAATTATGTCTAAACCATAGTCCTTTGAACAAGTTCAGAGACCAGATTCTGTGAATTGAAATTGCCATTTTAAAATGTTTTTTTATTCATCTGGATGCATTTAGAGATGTACTTGCTCACTTATGGCTTTAAAAAAAATAAATGTTTGGGAGGCCACGGCTGCCGCATCAGAGCTGATGTGGGGACGACATGGGGCCGCCGCCAGCGCCCGCGTGGGGTTCCTGGGCGGCAGCGCAGCTCCTGAGCTGCTGCTGGGCTGGCAGTCTCCACCTCCTCCCCTCTGTAATCAGTGACGACGAGGTCCGCTAAGTAAACCCCATCGCGGCGGGATAAATGAAGAAAATGGGAAAGGAGCAAAGCACTGATTACAAATGTCTAATAATGAGCAAATGTGGCAGGAAAAAATATACTAAGACAAAGTTTCTGTAGCTCGGTCAGGCACCGGAAGAGGCTCCCCAGCTGTAACTCTAGTGTAGTTATCTCGGGCCAAACTGTACATGTCCAGGGAGTAATTCAGACACCACAAATACAAACTGTTCAGGTAGCAACGATTGCAGAGACAGATGAGTCTGAATAATCAGAAGGTATAATTCATTCTCATAAACGTAGAGAAATCCTTTCATGAAGACCCTCTTATAGAAAAATACTGAATGAAATTTCCTCTGATGTGCCTGGTGTTCCCAAGATTGAAGAAGAAAAGTCAGAGGAAGAAGGAATTCCACCTAACATCGCTACGATGGCAGTACCGACTAGCATATAACAGAGTAGTAGCACGGGGCAATACACTGCCACTGGTGACATGACAATTTACCAGATCCGAGCTCCTACTACTTGCTTTGTCACAGGAAGTGGTGATGGCTGCCTCGCCAGGAAGTGTGCACAGTCCCCAGCAGCTAGCAGAAGAACCAACACGCAAAAGAGAGCCGAGGCTAATGAAAAACAGGGAAGCTGCCTGGGAGTGTTGCAGGGAGAAGAAAGAACATGTCAAATGTCTTGAAAATCATGTGGCTGTGCTTGAAAAGCAGAACAAAACTCTGATTGAGGAACTCAAGGCCCTCAAAGATCTTTATTGCCATAAAGCAGAGTAAGTGTCTTTGACTTGGACCTTGTTTACTATGAACTCTAATGAAGGCAGGAGATGCAGTACTTCTACTAATTGCCATGTGGACTTATGGAAGGGACACTGTGGCCCCTTAAGAATCCTGTTTGGCTTAGTGTCTGAAATTGAATTGGGAATGTCGTTCCAAGATTTGGAATGCAACCATGATCATATTTACCAAGGTTACTTCAATCTGCTTGTCAATAGCATGCAAAAAATGTTTTGTTTGCCCTTTTGCTTCTACTCTTTTCAGGGAAGCTGTGAAAGAATGTTGATGTCAAAAGAAAGAATATGTAAAATGTCTGGAGAGTCGAATGGCAGTGTTGGAAGTCCAGAACAAGAAGCTTATAAAGGAACTTGAAACCTTGAAAGACATTTGCTTCTACAAAACAGATTAGTAGAAATATTTAACTATGAACTGATTACAACATGTACAGTTACTTTTTAAGGCGGTACAATACATAGCCAGCAAGAAAGAAAAAACAAATAAATGTTTCACTCCAAGTCCCTTGATGGGCTGCTTATAAATATTAGGGCACGTATAAAAAAATTTAAGTCTTTCCAGTGATTGCAACAGATCTTACTCTAACTTGGAATGGTACTTTAATGTACATTAGAATTTCAAGCTCGGGCAAAGCCTTATCTTAGAATTCTACAGATTTTGTAGGAAGAAGAAAATAGGTACCACATAGACACACCTCATCAGTAATATACCCTGTTACAGCAGTAGCTCTTTGGCACACATATGACAATAAAATTACCTTTGTACTGTCCAACTTGGAGATATAATTTATCCAGTCTGAGGAACTGTTCTGACAGGTAATACATTCAATGCTGCACGTTTTGCACTCAAACACAGGCTAGATGCTCACAAGAGCTAACTGTAACAATGAAGCTGATTGTTAACATAACTGATGAATCATGTTTTCATTTTATGCCAAAATTATCATTTTGGACTATCATCACAAATAACTAAAAAATAATTGGAAGAGTATTATCTTAAATGGACAGTAGGGGGTGAAGGGTCTTTGTTAGCTGAAAGCAGCTGGGATTTATAGACCACCTATTTCATTACTTGCATGATTGTGAATTCCACTTATATTCCTTTAATGTTTTAAAATATCAGGGAAGGATGAACCAGGTCTGACTCCAGGGATGATTACAGTTAAGTCTGTAGGCAAGACTTATCAGAAGCACATATTTGTAAACAGATAATTAAATTTGATAGGAATTTTCCTGGAAAGCTATACAATTTCCCTAAATTATTGTACATAGTGGTTTATTTAATGTGTTTATAATTTGTCTGTTATAGTTAATATTTTTAAGCTAATTTCCTTAGTTTCTTGTATTCAGTCAATTGGTCACTTAACCAAATAAAAATCTTGATCTTTTTTCTTTCATATACTTTCAAAATCATATAATATTTATTCAGGAAAAGTAACTTTTATGTTCTGAGATCCATATATGTTCACAACAGCTGCTTTTACAGTATCTTGGTATTATAGAATCCAGATATATTTGTCGTAAATTCTTGCAATCATTTTGCTTATTAAAGGTCAAATTCCTCTCTAGGATTTTTCTGAAATACCTATGGTGTGTAAAAAATCTCATGGGCACCTTATCAACTGAGCTTCTGCTTTCCAGTGAATATTCTGCTAACACACTGCATTGACTTGGAAGTGATGCATGAAGCTTGTTCTCTTGTTGGATTCTTGGATTCAGTCTCTCTAACTAATGCATACACATACACACACACATGCACACGTACTCCTGATGTAATTCAAACATGACATTTTTTTGTTTAGCAGACTAATTAACATGTGCCTGGCAAAGAGGAGCATGTATAAAAATATCTGTCATCACCTCAGATATTTCTATTAAAATTTTACTTCATAGTTGTACATGCTACTCCAATTTCATAAAATATTTTTAGTTATTTTAATTTTAGATTTTTATTAATATTTATCAATATTCTCCTAAAATATTGTCTGAAATGTAATGATAAACTGGAGAAAATTCAGAAAACTGAGGATATCTTTAAGTGTAAAACAGTGAAAGTTTATATCATGACGTAGAAGTAACAATTAATGTTCATATAATTGTTTTATATTAAATATATAGGAGCATGCACCAAGAGCATTTTTATTCTTTGGTATCTTTTATAAAATTATTACTTATTTCAAAACTTTCTTATTGATATTTTTCTACATTATATTCTCGAAAGCTAAGGAATGAACTTCAAGATTCTTTATGCTATATTTGCGATAATAAGGAAAGAATTTTTGCATTTACAAAGGATAGTAATAGTAATAACACATTATAAATTTTTCATCATATTATATAGTGAACCAAGACATTCACTAATGTCTGGTTAGGATTTTAGTATCTAAGATCTTTATGTTATATAACATGTATAATTATCCTATAAAGAGCAATCATTTAATATATATGGGTATAACAGGTTACAAGATACAGAGCATTTAGTAAAATACACTAGTCACCCATTTTATTGTCTCTTTTATATAGAATGCAAAATTAAAAGACCCAAATATCACCAGTATCATTGAGCTAATAATACTTGCTAAGACAAAATTAAAACATTATTGAAAATGAAATGAGCTCAAAATAGGTTCAAATAAGTTTATCTTCTAAAACATATCTATCATATTCCCAATTTACATTTTATAGAAAGCATTAAGGGCCACTCTTGACTAGACTTGTGGACTATCCAGCTTGGTATTCTACTTATATAAGTGGTACCAAAACTATATTGTGAAAGACTGTGTTTGATCTCACAGATTTCATCCTTAATGGTTTCTGCCAGAGAATTTTACTTTTCCTTTAAACTTGATCTTGGCTTAGTTATTTATAATTTTTTGAAGTCCTTTCTGATTATGCTTCAGTGTGTTCTGTATCATGAGTCTCAAAACTAAAGTAATAATCTCTAACTACTTAACCAATTGTAATTGTACGCCTTATGGGGAAAAAAACACATTCTTTGATCTGCCTTCAATTACTTTTTACCTGTTGCAAAGGATATGACTTCCTTCTAATAACCTGGGAATTAGTGGCTAAATTCATGTTAACTTGATCTTATTGTGTTTGTTTTACCATGATGAACTAAAAATGTCAAAAGGTCTATGGCAAATTCTTAATAAACACATATGAACAAGGAAACATTTTTCAAAAAGAATAATTCAAGTGTCTAGTTTCCTAAAATATGATAGATGAAATATACATAGCGAATAAAATTAGTCAAATATAAGACTTGAGAAATATTTGAAAATCAGAAATAGATGTATTAAGTATAGGAAACTTACTGCAGTGATTTAATCATGGCTCACAAAATATGTCCTGGCTGGCTGAGGACATTAGTAGATAGATTTACTATATACTTTGCCTTAGCCCTTATTGCATAAAATATCCAAGAGAATCCCACTTCCATGTTTTCCCTTCATTGAGATGCATTGCGATATCAGAATACATTATAATAAATGTACAAGACATTCTAGACTTCATAAATAAATAAGCTAAAGGAAAATCCCTGGTATTTTATATCTGGTATATCTTGAGATCTGTGAAAGAACACAAGAGTGAAGACATCCCTTATGACTAAATTGTTTATAAATGTGCTTCTGTATCAGAGGGTTAAGATACATTGAAGTGACATCCCTTTCTAAGAATAACTTTAATATGAGGTTCTTGGAATACACATTGATGTGTCTCATTTCTACACCATCCAAAAGAGAGACAGAGAGAGAGAGAGTAATCACCGAAAAGAACTTCATTCATAACAACTTATGCTTTATTCCTTGTTAGAGACACCCTATGGATTTCATATTTATCCTAAATCTCTCTACTCTATACTTCCCTCACTCCAGAGATACCAATAAAAATGTATCTTCCTCTAGAAAATAACCCAACCAAGCTATTTTCTCAATGCTATAGTCACCTTTTCACTTATACAAAACCATGGCGTTAGAGACTGACTTTTCTCTATCAGGTTTTACATAGTTCTTAAACTCAAATAACATGGAATTGGTGGTTAGGTTTTTAAAATGTAGGTTTTAAAGAACATTATCCCCATTTCTCTCCACCGAGTGAAGTAGATTAAAACTTTCAGAGCTTGACGCCTAGAAAAGAGTATGTGTAGAGAAACTGCAACTTCAGAATGGTTAAAATCAGGACAATGACAAACACAGTGAATCATTCTGTTTTACGAAAAACAGTAAAGAAAAATATTTATTTAACAAAAACTTCAAAAATAAAAGTTCTTTCCTACATAGTTCTTAATTTAACTAAAAAAACAACTTCTTCCACATATTTGTAGCATAAAACCAAAGAATAGTCCCTCCCACTTTCCACATTATGCAGTTAAAACTATAACACAACTGTAGCACACAATCCACCATTAAAAAGTGAACAATGGAAATGGAAAAATATCACTGCCAGCCCAAGATATTCCCCTTAGAACAAGTTTTACAATAATCATTCTACAATAATCCAACCAGACTCAGACTCCAGACCAAGCTACAAAAGGTTGAACAAGAAGAAACTTCCTTTTTCAGACTCAAGCACTAAAGTTGCAGTAATAGCTCATTTTGAACTTAGCCTGAGTCCCAAGACCTATCAGACATAAAAGTTAGAGGACAAAGTAGCCATGGTCTAGGAGTTCGTGTATAGGTTGAGCCTAGACATCTCCCCACCCAGATAGCAAGCATCCTTTCCGTGAATAAGAGCCTCCTATTACTCCATATGCAGAAAATGGTTTCTTCCAGGGACTATGAAAGCAATGGTATGGGAGCTTCCTTTTGTGGTTAGGGGCCCTCCTCTGTAATGTTATAATAATTATTATTTACTTCTCCCTTCTAAATCCCCCTGAATCCACGTATATTTTAGACACCTCAATTTCTGTTTACTTTACTCTATTTCAGAAACAGCAGTTTGTAATCTGGGCCTGTTTCCTTCCTGGTAATATGGAAACTTATGATATCCAGAGTAATAACCTGTGATTATTGTTTTTTAAGTTGCCTAAAGAAGATAGGGTATCTTGTATTGAAAATTGTCAGTAATTATATAACAATATAAAAAGGGGGGCCTAGAAATAGACACCATCAAATCTAGTTTACTTTAGGGCAGGAGCTGGAACAGGTTTGAGTCCAAATTCTAGCCCCAGAGTCCTCAGGTTTTAGCTCTCTAAAATCAGACAAGATAAATTACAACTTTCTGGACAGTATCTTTCTGTTCCTATTCTACTGAAAATCTGCCTGTACTTGAGGAAAAGCTACATTTATAGGGTGATAGGATTATTTCCATGTGGGAGTGGCCTGAAGATTTTGACATTCCCACTCCCACTCCTACCAGTCCTAGCATTTTCAAAGGAAAAATAAACGTAGTATAAAGGAAAAAAGAAAAACAGGAGAATACCCGAGTCTGCTATCTTTTTTATGAACATGTTATAGATTAATTCCTCTTTTCTTTTCTTTCTTTATAAATTATCTTCCTCTAGTTTCTTCCAGGGAATTTTTTGCCAGTTTTTCTGCTTTTTATTTTTGTTGTTACCTTTTTCCTCCTATGCAGATAATTAAAACTAATAAAAGCTATTCTCTAAAACCAACTAACTAATAACCAACAGCAGAAAATGGTCAATAAACTGTACAAAGAGAAACTTAAGGGTTGAAAGTTTCACAAGAATTTCAGCATTAAAATGAAGCCAGTGCTGTTATAGCCTTCTTTTATACAGCCTTTTTTTTCTGTCATTTATGCTAATAAACAAGGAAGGTTACAGAGATAGAGAAAATAAAAAGAAAAAAGAAAAAAAAAAAGGTGACCTGGTACCTGCAGCAGCCCTGGAACTAAGAAACTTGGCTACAAAGCCAAAAACATTCTTCTTTGAAGTCTCAGGATGGTGTCAAATCAGATGTATTAGTCTTATCGTCTGAAGAGTTTAAATGAAGAAGGAAGCAGAACAGAGATGTTTGCTGCAGTGTTAACCATGATGGAAAGTTAGTGTCTTCCACTGCAAACACTGAACACTGCAGAACCGAGTCCCAATAGCTAACAAGGGTTCCCATAAAACCTCTAGAAGGAAAGATGCCTCTAAAAGGTAAACACACAAATTAGTTGGGGTAAGCGTAAATGGGTCTAACGCAGTAGCCAACGGTTCTACTACTTTAGCTTTTTCAGGATACAAGAAATCATGGATTGGGCTCTTGCTTCTTCTGTAGCTCTAGTTCAGCGGCCTTTTGTACAGCTGCATCTACAAGTAGCTGGAAGCTGCTGAAATCCTTGTACTCCTCGTACTCCTCTGGAGACACAGGCTCTAGGGAAGAAGACGAGGGTTTGCTGGTGGAAATCTTGACCTTTTTCTTTGGCTGGGCTTTCACAGTGAGCTTCTGGCTTGGTACAGACTCTGGATCTGGCAGCTTCTTTCTTGATTCCTGGCCCATTGGCAGGGGGCCTGGGGGCAGGTACTGTACCTTGTCTGGACCTCTAGGCCCCGATTTGACCTGCACAGAGGGATCGGTGCTCTGAAGGGGGTTGGTATCGGCGGCCTTGCCTTTTTGGTGGCGCAGGGTGGTCAGGTTGGGGTCGCTTCCATCCCGTTGAAGCATTTCTGGGAGAACGCGTCTGCGAGCATTAATGAACCAGTTAGAGATCTGCATGAAGGACAAATTAGTCTGCTCAGACAGCATTCGTTTCTCCATATCTGAAGGGTAGGCGTTAAACCGGTGTTCATACAACCAGTCGCGGAGGATCTTCACCGACTCTATTGGCAGGTACCCCTTCCGCTGCCTCTTGCCCGCTGGTGAAGTAAAAGCCTCGTCTGTACCTGCGCTATTTCTTGACGTGTTTGAAGCGCCTCGGGCCAGGGGTTGGCTCTCCGCCGGGTTTTCCGTCTCCACCGGGCTCTCCTCAGCGGCTTCCATGTTCACTAGGCTTAACTTCACTATTTTGGCAATCCCCAACAACTGAGGTAGGACTAATGTAGGCCTGGGAGAGCCGGTGAAGAAAGAATAGAGAGGTCTATAGGCGGAACTCTCACCTGTTGCTTCCCAGGCAGATAAACGGCATTGCTAACAAGAGTCAACCGGCTCTGTGACGTCACATCCTTTTTCCCCCTGTGTGCCCGCCCCTTCACAATACTTCCTGACTTCCCAACTTCCTCTTTCCCCACTGTTCTTACCTGTAGCTTTGGGGTTTTGTTTGTTTGTTTGTTGTTTTTTGGGGTTTTTTGGGGGTTTTTTTGGTTTTTTTTCCAGGACACATGGGCTAGAGTGCTGTGGCGTCAGCCTAGCTCACAGCAACCTCAAACTCCTGGGCTCAAGCAGTCCTTCTGGGACTATAGTCGTGTATCACCATGCCTGCTGATTTTTCTTTCTTGTTTTTTGAAGACAGGGGTCTCATTTTGGTGCTCGTATTGGTCTCGAACTCCTGGCCTTGGATGGTGCTCCCTATTTCGCATCCCAATGTGCTGCGACTGCAGGCATGAGCCACTGTTCCTGGCCCTTAATTGGATATCTTGAAACCCTTTTCCATAAAGGAATTTCTGTTTATAAGAATGTATGACAGGGAGGACTGAGTCACTAGAAACTCCTACCATTTTTCTAAATTTAGATAACAACTCTTACCTTTGTTTTGGGTCCTTTTTCTGGTCATCTTGTCTTAAATGTGACTTTACATACAATCTTTTTTCCTTTGTATGAGCAAATGATGGTACAATATTTAAGCCTAAATTCCTAGCTGTATGCTTTCAAAACATAAATTTTGCACAATGATTCACATAGGAGTCATCTTTTTAAAAGGGAAATTGTTACCTAGCTAACAATTGCTTGGAACAATAAAATAGGTAATTAAAAGACTGAAAGTCTGAAAAAAAAATATATATATATAAACATATATATGCCAGCAAATAAAAATTTTGCTTCTGTCTGTATGTCTACATGTTTGTATTTCTATACACATCATGTATATGTGATATTTCAATACCAGTATATGTACAAGAGCTCTAATTAATTGGCTTAAAAAAGTAAGCACTTAAATATTTTATCAAGAAAATAAGAAAGAACTCAAATGCCTTTTACTTCATGTGACTTTGGTAATCTTTGATAGATAAAACTAGTTTCATTTTTTTTTTATTTCAGCATATTCTGGGGGTACAAATGTTTAGGTTACATATATTGCCTTTGCCCCAACTGAGTCAGAGCTTCAAGCATGTCCATCTTCCAGATGGTGCGCACCGCACCCATTAGGTATGAATATACCCATCCACTCCTCCCCCCCACCTGCCTGACACCCAGTGAATGTTACTACTGTATGTGAACTTGAGTGTTAGTCAGTTAAGTCAGTTAATACCAATTTGATTGTGCATACATATGGTGCTTGTTTTTTTCATTCCTGTGATACTTCACTTAGTAAAATTGTTATTAAAGTTTAGATGTTTTAAGGCCAAAACACTATTGCTTCTGTAATATTTTTAAATTTTGCTGGATTTGACTGTGAGCTTATGATTTTGTTTTGAGCCTCTGGATCTGGAATATGGATAGATGGTCGTGGTGAGGCCTGAGAACATATTCTTAGCACCTAGACCAGCAGCTACAAGGCACAATCTAGCCCAATATGGCCCCTTCTTCCCTACTCCAGGTTTGCTTCCTGGCTATTTTTGGAGGAATTGGATCCTCCAGGCATCCTGTTTTCTGTCTTGAACTCTGTACTTGGTATATAAATTGAAGACACAGATAGGCCCAGTCCCTCATAGCCATCTTTGATGCCACATGGCTACATAAGACCTAGGAGGACCAGGAAAGACATTAGGGATGGTGCCTATGTTGTGGTTTCAAAACTCTTTCAGTAATTTAAAGTCTAAAAGTCATGTTATGTTAAGTTATAGAGGATAATTATAAAACATCTGAGTCATTTATAAAATACCAAAACATTAATGGTTAAATGTAAGTTTAAATGCCTTGACATTTTATTTTTATATGATATAGAAAACTAAATATATTTAGGTGTGCAAATAAAAATTGGGGACTGATAAAAGTTCAAAGTTACTTTAACTTCCTAGGCTTTCTAAGAGTTGGCATTATGATCAATATATGTAATTAAAACTACTAGATACAAGAGAAATAATTCTATATGAAAAACAAGATATATTTTTGTTTAAAAAGTTATGACAGAGAAATATAGTTTTTGTTAAAAAAAGATAATTTTGTCTAATTCATAGATTTTAAAAACTGTTTTAAATAAAATAAATAAATAAATGAAAATTAAAACTAAATGGATATAAAAGTTTATAATGAAGGTTATAAAAGGTTTATAAATATCTTAACTTACAGTCAAATTGATTAAAATTAGATGGATTTGTTAATAAGATTTTATTAAAATTACCTTTATCATTAATATGCTAATACAAAGATAAAGTTTGATTTATCCTTTGAACAAGGATTTCATATGATATTGATAAGAATAACAAAAGATTTTTTGTTCACCTTTTAACTTGCATTTCCATTTGTCTATATTATGTCTTATGATTGTTTGGAAAACTGAGCCTCCTTTCTGTCAAATAATAAGATTTTTTTTCTTTTTAAAATCTTTTAATTATCAGTTTGGCTAAGTGAATGACTATAATTTTATAATAACCTGTGATCCTGTTTTGCTAACAAATATTTTATGACAGACAATTCATGATTTCCTGCAGCAGGCAATGAACCTGTTTGGGCGGCAACAATATTACCTCCCACTTTAAAATACGTGTTGAAAAATGTCTCAAAAAGTCATCTGGAATGATAAATGTGTGATTTACTATGACACTTTTAAACAGCAAATTAATGTAGAAACATTTGTCCTATTCGATATTATACTATTCTTTTAAGTAACAAGTAGTTAAAACAATTTGATAAACATGTAGGCAAAAACAGACCAATGAAACAAGCAATATGGCAACAGCCTCAAAGACTTAATGGGACTGTGTGAATAATGATTATGGGTTTCTATATCATTGGGAAAGCTGCTTATTTACCATAAAAATAAAGAATGTTGCCAAGAACATACCACGATCTTTGGATGCTTTCTGCCAGATATTTTACAATTTGAAACAAATTGAAGCAATATACTGGGAGGCATCCTTAAATTCATTGTGCTTAAAGTTTGGTAGGGGTAGGAAGTGTGGGGAATTCTGGCTAATTCATGGTGGAAGTGGCCTGTCCATGGAAGAATAAAAACAAGTTGGGACAAGTGACTAGCAATTTGGAAAAAAGGGGACATTTTTGTTTTACCATTAAGCATGAAGGTGGCTAGTAGGGATTTTATTTCCTAAGTAATACTATTATAAATTACACAGAAATATACACGTGTGTGTATATTTATGTATGTGTGATTATAGCATTGAACGCATATATTCACACTCACACATATACCTACAGAAAAAGCATCATAAGGACAAAGATTATTAGATATAATTATATAAATATTGGAAACTTTTGCATGAAAAAACCCAAACTGCAGGCAAATAAAAACTTTAATAACCACATATTTTTAAAAAGACATAAGATAAAAAATGTCTTGGCAATATATACGGCAATGTGTTAAAATAATTATTATTTCCATATCCCCTACAAATCAATAAAGAATTAGTTTGATCTGTTAGAAAAATGAGCCAAAAATATAGATAATTTTACAAAAGAGAAATACAAATGGATGCTTAACACATAAAAATTTAATTACCCTTATTAATAATTAATGACATGCATATAAAACAATATTTGGTAAGAAATTCTCTTAACAAAAAATACCAAATAGATACTAAAGAGCAGTATTCTTGAGAGTCTGTACACTGAAATATGTATTTTGATACACTTTTGGTAGCAGTATAAAATGGCATATCCTTTTTAGAGCTGTTGTTGAAGGATGAGTCAAAGAAAAATAAAGTGTACTGTTCTCCTTAGGAATTTTGAAGGAATTGACCACAAAGAATGTATTTGATAAGAATATAAAGATAAAATGTACATAACAGTGTTCACAGAATAAATTTTTTATAGAGCGGGGTTTCCCTATGTTGCCCAGGCTATACTCAAGCTCCTGGGCTCAAACAATCCTCATGCCTCAGCCTCCCAAGAAGCAGAATTAATGATAATTGCCTTAAGAATTCTGGAAGAAAATGTGGGGAAGACTCTTTTAGATATCAGTCTAGGTAAAGAATTTATGAAGAAGATCCCCAAAGCAATCACTGCAGCAACAAAAATAAACAAAGGGACCTGATCAAATTAAAAAGCTTCGGCACAGCCAAGGAAACTGTCCTTAGGGTGAATAGAGAACCTACAGAGTGGGAGAAAATATTTGCTTTCTACATATCCAACAAAGGGCTGATAAGAAAAATCTATATAGAACTGAAGAAAATCAACAAGAGAAAATCAAACAACCCCATAAATAAATGGGCAAAGGACATGAACAGAATCTATTCAAAAGAAGAAAGACTAATGGCCAGCAAACGTATAAAAAAGTGCTCAATATCTCTAATCATTAGGGAAATGCACAACAAAACTACAATGAGATACCACCTAACTCCAGTGAGAATAGTCTCTATCAAAAAGTCCCAAAATAACAAATGCTGGTGTGGATGTGGAGAGATTGGAACACTCTTACACTGCTGGTGGGACTGCAAATTAGTACAACCTCTGTGGAAAGTAATTTGGAGATACCTCAAAAAGCTAAAAATATAAATAATATTTGATCCAGCAATCCCACTACTAGGCATCTAACCAGACATTCTATAATAAAGACATCTGCACTCAAATGTTTATAGCACCACAATTTACTATTGCAGAGATGTGGAAATAATACAAATACCCATCAATACATGACTGGATTAATAAAATGTGGTATATGTATACCATGGAATACTACTAAACTACAAAAAACAATGGTGAACTAGTACCTCTTATGTTATTCCAGATAGAGCTTGAGCCCATCCTTTAAAGTGAGATATCACAAGGATGGAAAAACATGCACCACATGTACTCACCATCAAACTCTTACTAATTGATCAACACTAAGGTGTTCACATGGTAGTAATACTGACTGGGTGCTGATCAGGTGGGGGGGTAGAAGGGGTTGGGTGGGTAACCCCACAGCTAATGGAGACGGGACACACTGTATGGGGAAAGGACATGCTTGTATCTCTGCCTTGAGCGAGGCAAATGCATTTCATGTAACCAAAATATTTGTAGCCCTATAATATCCTGAATTTAAATAAATAAATAATTAATTAATTATAATTGCAAAAAAGTTAGAAACAGATTTCCAACATTATGGATTGATTAAATAAAAAATACTTTCTGTACAATTGGAAAAAACCTAGTAATTAAATTCAATGAAATAGACATGTAATTTTCTTTTATTTCAGCATATTATGGGGGTACAAAAGTTTAGGTTACATATGTTGCCCTTGCCCCCCCCACCCCAGTCAGAACTTCAAGCGTGTCCATCCCCTAGACAGTGAGCATCACACTCATTATGTATGCATACACCCATCCCCTCCCCCCCACATCTGCCTGACACCCGATTAATGTTATTGCTAAATGTGCTCTTAGGTGACGATCAGTGAAACCAATTTGATGGTGAGTACATGTGGTGCTTATTTTTCCATTCTTGGGATACTTCACTTAGTAAGAATGGGTTCCAGCTCTATCCAGGAAAATACAAGAGGTGCTAGATCATCATTGTTTCTTATAGTTGAGTAGTACTCCCTGGTATACATATACCACATTTTATTAATCCACTCATGGATTGATGGGCACTTGGGTTGTTTCCACATCTTTGCAATTGTGAATTGTGCAGCTGTAAACATTTGGGTGCAGATGTCTTTGTTACAGAATGTCTTTTGTTCTTTTGGGTAGATGCCCAATACTGGGATTGCTGGATCAAATGGTAGGTCAACATAGACATGTATTAACATGAAATGAATTAATGATATGAAAAACCTTCAGAAAATGGCATGCAAATTATTATTCCTTTTTTGTAAAAAGAAAAATAAGTATATATGTACACAAAAACATACGCAATGTGTTTGTGCCTATTTGCATGTGCTGTGCATATAGAAAAAGATCAATAATTTAAACTCGTGTTATCTTGGGTGATGAGAGGATCATGCATTGATTGACATTTCTTGGGAAATATTCAAGTATAATAATAGGGATCAAGAAAAAATTTACACAAATTATTACTTTCTCAAGAAGATATCACAAATGAAGCATTACAGAGTCTAAGACCATAAGATCCCTAGATCTCCCAAACCTTTCTTGGTGGCAAGAATAGGTCTGCAAATGGGACTAACAACTCTTGGAAACATTTTACCTCTATCAGTAAAGGTGAAGAGAGGCCTGGAAACTTTTTTTTGTTGTTTTATTGTTTGTTTGTTTGTTTTGAGACAGTAGCCTAGGCTACTGGTGTCAGCCTAGCTCACAGTAACCTCAAACTCCTGGGCTCAAGCGATCCTCCTGGCTCAGCCTCCCAAGTAGCTGGGGCTACAGGCATACGCCACTATGCCTGGCTAATATATATATATATATTTTTAGTTTCCTGGCCAAATTTATTTCTATTTTTTAGTAGAGATGGGTTCTCACTCTTGCTCAGGCTGGTTTCTGAGCTCAAGCAATCCTCCTGCCTCGGCCTCTCAGAGTGCTAGAATTTACAGGCATGACCCACCATGCCCAGAGGCCTGGAAACTTATTGTGACTCTGGTGTCCCAGAAATCCTGAAGTATAACAACAAGGAAATGCACATGTGGAATAATGTTGCTTATTTCTCAACACTGTTACGAGTTAGCTAGTGAAAGGGGACTAATACCATTCCTTCCCTAAGCTTCTACTCCAGTAATCAGGGTAAGAAAGGAACCCCTAAAACTCACCCCTCTCTAGTATTTATAATATTATTAGCTACTGTGAATCTCTGAGACTAATTTTAAGATGTCATCTATCTTTGTATACACCAGCTGTCACAAGAAGCTGGTGAAATCTCAATAAGGTTTGTAATTTAGGTATTAGCATCATACCAATGTCAATGTCCTGGTTTTGATAATGTACTATGGTTTTTAAGATTTTTTCATTGGTGAAAGCTGAGTGAAGAGTATACAGGAATTCTGTGTACAATATGTAACTTTGTAAGCTGTAAACTATTTCAAAAATCAGAAAAGAAAAAAGTAGACAAACTATTTTCAAAATGGCTGTGCCATTTTAACATACTGACTGCCAAACTAGAAATTTTTTTTCCCTTGAGGCCATGGTGTTTTATTATGAAAATAGAATAAAAATTTAAAAAATAAACTGATCCTTTCTAATTTAATGAAAAATTTGTTATTTTTAATTGTTTTCTGTGCATGAGTTATATGCCACTTGAAAAATAGTTCTTGTGATTCTTAAGGTGAACAGACATGTGAGTTACCTGTGCTTCATGAGGCCCAAGGCTCAAAACTAGCCTGCATTAAATACAACTTACATGGCAATTCACATGTTAAATTTTCATCAGCAGTGTTTGATAGTTCCAGTTGCTCCATATCCTCACCACCACATGATATGGTAAAGTCTTTTTAACAGTTATTGTAAGGGGTGTGAAGTGATATCTAATTTTTTATTTTAGTATGTATTTTCTTAATGGGTAATGATATAGATAGACATTTTCTGGAAAGACCTAGATAGTAAATATTTTTGGCTTTGTGTGCCATAAGGACTATTGTACAAATGCTCAACTCTGCAAGTGTAATGTGAAAACAGACATCATCAATAAATAAATAAACAAATGAGCATGGGTGTGTACCAGTAAACTTTATTTACAAAAATAGATTGGTTGTATTTGGCTCAAGAGACATAATTTGCTGTCTTCTAAAGTAGAACATATTTTCTTGTGCTTAGTTACCATACGTATATCTCTTAAATGTTTCTGCTCAAAGATTTCATATATTTCAAAAAAGTTGCCCATATTATTATTGAATTGTAAATATAAATGTTCTTGACTAAATCAACATACAAGTATTTAATAGATGTATGATATACAAGTCATTATAAATAAAATGTTTGATCCCACATTCATTTTTTATTTTGTATTTTCATAATGGTGACTTTTGGAAGACAAAATGTTTCATTTTTATAACATCCAATTTATTGTTTTTCTTTTTTTAATGTAGTTTGTGTTTTTTGAGTGTCATTTAAGATATACTTACCTAGAAGCTTTAAAATTTTAGGTATGACATTGAAGGATACAAAAGTATTTCACTCCAAAATATGGCTTTCTGATATAATGAGTATTTTGAATTAAAGACCCTTAGAGATCAACAGACACTAGACATTGGAAGAAACTTTTCGCCTATCTACATAAAGACCAGAGGGACCCACTATGAAGAACAATTGTTCTTCCTTCCCCTCCAAGTTATTATCTATTGAAGAATGGAAGACTAAAGAATGTAACCACACCTAAAGGGACTCTTTCACAAGGTAATGTATGTCTCTCAGGCATTCAATTTCCAAAAAGAACAATTTACAAGTTAATCTCTGTTCCCCTATTCATTCATTGTCCCTAGTAATCATGTGTTGCTCCTCAACAAAATTACCTATAGTTCCTGTCTCCTTGTCTCTGAAAAAAGACTATTTGGTTCCTATTGGAATATTTGAGGTAATCACTCTGTGGTTCTAATGCGGGGGGTGCCACAATGAATGGAGGAAATCCCCCTGAATTTGCCAAGTAGGTTCTTGGCTTTGTGCAGGGATAAATTCAAGTGTGGGACAACTAGCAACAGAAAGTTTATTGAGATAGAGACAGACAATAGATCCTACTCCACAGACTGAGTAGGGGTCCTCTCCCAAGCAGAAGGGGAACCCCTTATGGCGAAATAGTGATGTTTTTATGTGTTCAAAAACCCCCATTGGGAAACAGCCATATATGACCAGCATTTTCTTGTGGTCAGGCCATAAATGTTTAACATAAACTGCTGTCACAGAAAGGTGAGCACAAACAGTTTCTTCTCCTAACTCGTCGTTTATTGCTCAGAAGTTCTGCCTTCCATAAATCATTAGGACATGGACAAAATTCAGCCTCATTTCTGTCTAAGAGTGCATCAGAATGGCCTTTATTGTCTATATTACTTCCAAAATTCTGTCCACAACCACTTAGATAATCATTAAAACTGAGGCTTTTTTCTACAGCATTTCCCTTCTTCTGTGCCCTCACCAAAATCACTCTTAATGCTTTGTTCACAGAAATACAGTCTTTTTCCAGCATTTACTTCAAAACTGTTCCAGTTTCTACCTATTAGTTCCAAAGCTGCTTCCACATTTTTAGATATTAGGTATAGCAACACCCCACTTCTCTAGTATCAATTACTGTCTTAGTCTGTTTGTGCTCCTATAACAAAATATCTGAGATTAGGTAGTTTATAAATAATAGAAATTTATTTCTTAGAGTTATGGAGGCTGGGGAGTTCAAGATCAAGGCATTGGAATTTGGGTTCTGGTGAGGGCCTTCTTGCTGAATCCTCACATGGTGGAAGGGGTGAAAAGGACAAAAGGAATGCACACTGTGTCTTTACATGGCAGAGAAATGTGGAAGAGCAAAACAGGTGAACTTTCACTGAGGCGATTTTTATAAGGGCACTAATTCATTCATGAGGGCAGAGCCTTTATGATATAATCATTTTGCAAAAAGCTCTACCTCTTAATACCACCACAGTGGAGATTAAGTTTTAACACATGAATTTGAGGAGGGGACATTTGGACCATAACAGTGTTTTTGGAGTTATTTATTTATTTTTATTTAACAAGCCCTTATTCAGTTGTTGGATAGGCTTTGTTGAAAAGATTATCCTTTTCACAGGGATTTGGCTTGATGACCATGTTGACAATCAATTGAGTTACATGTATGAGTCTACTTCTGGACTTTCTGTTGTATATCATTGATCACGGTGTTTGTAAGGCTGGCGGCAGGCACCCCTCCCTTCCCTAATGAAAAAAAGAAGAAGCCCCTCCCATTCGTCAATACCCTCCCTAAAACTGCAACAAAGAAATTCCTCACTCTTCACACTGAAATCTTCCCACCAAAGAATCCCCCATCCCCCAGCCCTAAAAACATATATAAGCCCACTCAGACTTCTGGGCGGGGCGACTTCTCTGGTCCACTCAGGGGACCCGTGCAGCTCGCCCGGGTCTCTGTCTTGGGACTCGTTACCCTCACCCGGGAGCACTCCAATAAAGCCTCTTTACTTATCCTTTTCAACTCTGCTCATCTTTCTTTCTCTGGTGCCGGCCAATCCAAAAACCTTACAGTGTTAATCACTATAAACCTATATATTTAGTATTTTGACAATGTAGGCTATTTAAATTTATTATTTTTCAACTGGTTTTAACTATTATAGCCCTTTTGACATTTTTATATAAGATCTTTATTGAGATATAATACACATATACAACTCACCTATTTAGAGTGTAAAAATCATTTGTTTTTAGTATTTACACAGAATTGTGCAACTATAAACACAATCAAATTTAGAAAAGTTTCATCACCTTCCAAAAAATCTCATACTCAGCTACCAATCTCGCCTGACTCTCCCCTGCCTCCATACTTGGCCAACTACTACAAATTACATATAAATTAAATCATATAAAATATGTGGGGTTTTTTTGTGACTGGTTTCTCTCACAGAAATGTTTTTGAGCTCCATTTGTACTGTAGTATAAATTAGGACTTCATTATTTTCTTGTACCGGTAGACTTTATTTATTTATTTATTTATTATTTATTGAGCAGTTTTGGGTTACAGAAAATAATTGAGTAGGAAGTACAGTAATCATATATCACTGCCTCCCCTCCCCACCATAGTTTACTTTATTATTAACATCTTGCATTAGTGTAGTATATTTGTTACAATTGAAGAGTAAATATTGATATATTAACTATAGGCTATATTTTACATTAGAGGTCACCTTTGGTATTGCACTTTCTATGGGTTTTGACAGATGTTTAATGATATGCAATCACCATTATTGTATCATACAAAATAGTTTCACTTCCCCCCAAATCCCATGTTCTGTCTATTCATCCCTTCCTCCTCCCAAACCCCTAGAAACACTGATCTTTTTAATATCTCCATAGCTTTTTCCAAAATGTTGTATAATTGTAATCATATGGAATATAGTTTTTTCAGATCAGCTTCTTTCATTTAGTCATCATATATATTTAAAGTTTCTCCATGTTTTTTGTGGCTGGATAGATCATTTCTTTTTAGTGCTGAATAATACTCCATTTTATGGCTATGACACAGTTTGTCTATCTATCCACTTACTGAAGGACATTTTGGTTACTTACAAGTTTTAATAAATACCAATGCATAGGTTATTATATGGGCATACATTTTCAACTCATTTGGATAAATACCAAAGATCACAATTGCTGGATTGTATGGTAAGAGTGTGTTTAGTTCTGTAAGAAACTTCCAAACAGTAGTCTAAAACAGCTTTTCCATTTTGCATCCCCACCAGGAATGAATGAGAATTCCTGTTGCTCCACATTCTCACCAGTTTTGATGTCAGTATTGTTTATTTTAGCCATTCTACTAGGTGTGTAGTGGTATCTCATTGTTTTATTTTGCAATTCCCTAATGGCTTATAATCTTGAGAATCATTTTTCATAGTTATGTATAAAAACCTGTGTATCTTCTTTAGTGAGATATCGGTTCATATCTTCTGCCCATTATTAATTATATGGGTTGTTTTCTTACTGTGGAGCTTTAAGAGTTCTTTGTATACTTTGAACACCACTCCATTATCAGATATATGTTTGCAAATATTTTCTGTTAATCTTTGCCTTGTCTTCGTATTCTCTTAACAGCATCTTTCATGAGCAGAAGGTTTTAATTTTAACAAAATCGAACTCATCAATGGTTTCTCTCATGGATTGTATTAATACATATGATGTACAAACAAATACAGTTTGAAAGAAGTAATACGATCTAATGTTCAGTAGTACAATAGGGATACTATAGTTAATAATAATTTATTATATATTTCAAAATAACTAGAGGAATGGAATTGGAATGTTACTAACACAAAGAAACCAATAATAAATGTTTGAGGTGATGGGTATCCCAATTACTCTAATTTGATCATTACAGGTTGTATGCTTGTATCAAGATATCACATGTACCCCATAAATATGTACAACTATCATATATGCATAAAATTGTTTCAAGAGGCATCACCCAAAACAAGGTTATTTACATTTTCTCCTATGTTATCTTCTAAGTGTTTTATAGTTTTGCATCTTACATTTAGGTCATTATCAATTTTGAATTAATTTTTGTGAAAGGGGTAAGGATTATATATTTACTTTTAGCCAAACTGTATCTTCATAAAATATATCTCTTCTAGAATTTATAGTATTAATGTTGCTGTTTTGTACAATTTGAAAATCCCTGCTTTTTAACTGTAATAATTAATCTTTAATAGTTAATGTAATTAATAATAGTTATATTTGGTCTTTATTTTTTTCTTTTCAGTTAATTTAATATCTATAAGCATTTCATATTAACATCTATTAGCTTTCAGATATACCTCTTAAAATTATATTTAAGTGGTTTCTCTAGTGATTATAGCACATATTTTTAATTTTTGGCAATTTCCATAAACTTCATATTCTACTACATCACAAAAAAATATAGGAATATTGTGCTTGGATATGTTCATTCTCTATACCTCCATCCTCTATGTTGTAGTTTTCATAAGCATATCTAAATATGTTAAAAACCCTATATTAATATGTTCCAATTTTTTTCTTTAATCAGCCATATGTCTATTATGATATTAAGAGGAAACAAAGCCAGTTAGTTTTCTGAGATATCTGCAATTTTCTGTGTTTTCTGTTCATATTTGAAAATTTGATTTCCATCTGGAATAATTTCCCTTCAGCCAGAAAAATTTTCTCTAGCAGTTCTTGTTGTACAGTTCTGTGGGTGACAGATTTTCTTAGTATTTAGCTTTTATTGTCTGAATACATCTTTACTCCACTTTTGTTATTGAATAGTACTTTTTCTGGGTATAGAATCCAATTTTCAGTTACAAGTTTTTCTTTCATTTTCTTGTGCCCATTAAAATCTCCTTCACTGCCTTCCCATCTCCATTATTACTGAATTGTAGTTATAATCGATTCATAGTTTTCCATTGCCCATTTCTAAAATATCATTTTTCTCTAGATTCTTTTCAGGTTTTACTTTTACATTGGTTTTCAGATGTCTTAACATGATTTATTTTCTTATATTTCCTTCTTCAGGTTCTCTGAGCTTCTTGAATCTATGCATATGTGCATTTTCCCAAATTTAAGATGGCTTTAGCCTTTATTCCTTCAGACAGTGTTTTTATACCATTCTCTCACTCCTTTTTTTCTGGTACCCCCATTATATATAATTTAGACTTTGTCACACTGTCCCACAGATTGTTGTAGATATGTTCATTTTCTTTCAATACATTGTACTTCTATAGGTCTATCTTCAAGTGAATGAATGCTGCTGCTTCTCCAGTTTCCTGTTATTCTATCTAGGATTTATGCTTTATTTAGATAATTGTCAGTTTTAGAATGTTCACTTTTAAAAGTCTCTACATGCTTGAAATTGCTTATAAGTTTACTCATTAAGCATATTTTCTTTTTTTTAATTTCAGCATATTATGGGGGTATGAAAGTTTAGGTTATGTATATTGCCCATGCTCCCCACCCGCTAGAGTCAGAGCTTCAAGCGTGTCCATTCCCCAGACAGTGCGCATCGCACACATCAAGTAGGTATACACCCATCCCCTCCATGCCCCCACATCTGCCCTACACCCAATTGGTGTTATTCAGAAATGCGCACTTAGGTGATGATCAGGGAAACCAATTTGGTGGTGAGTACATGTGGTGCTTATTTTTCCATTCTTGGGATACTTCACTTAGTAGAATTAATTGGGTTCCAACTCTGTCCAGGAGAACATAAGAGAGTCTATATCACCATTATTTCTTATGGCTGAGTAATACTACATGGTATTACCACATTTTACGAATCCACTCATGTATTGATGGCCATTTGGGTTGTTTCCACATCTTTATGATTGTGAGTTTTACTGATATAAACATTTGGGTGCAGATGTCTTTTTCATAGAATGTCTTTTGTTCTTTTGTGTAGATGCGCAATAATGGGATTGCTGGATCAAATGGTAGGTCTATTTGTATCTGTTTAAGGTATCTCCATATTGCTTTCCACAGGGGTGGCACTAATTTGCAATCTGACCAGCCGTGTATGAGTGTTCCTGTCTCTCCGCATCCATGCCAACATTTATTATTTTGGGACTGATTGATAAGGCCACTCTCACTGGAGATAAGTGACATCTCACTGTGGTTTTGATTTGCATTTCCCTCAAGATTATAGATGTTGAGCATTTTTTCATATGTTTGTTTGCCATTGTTCTGTCTTCTTTTGAAAAGTTTCTGTTCATGTCCTTTGCCCACTTTTTGATAGGTTTTTTTATTTTTTCTTACTGATTTTCCTGAGTTCCAAATAGATTCTAGGTATCAGTCCTCTATTGGATGTGTAGCATGCAAAATTTTTTCCCATTCTGTAGGTTGTCTGTTAGCTCTCATGGCTGTTTCTTTGGCTGTGCAGAAGATTTTTAATTTAATCAGGTACCATTTATTTATTTTTGTTGTTGTTGTGATTGCCTTTGGGGTCTTCTTCATAAATTTGCTGCCTAGGCAAATGTCTATAAGGGTCTTTCCCACATTTTCTTCTAGAATTCTAATAGTTTCACACCTAAGGTTTAAGGCTGTTATCCACTGTGATTTGATTTTTGTGAGAGGTGAAAGCTCTGGGTCCTGTTTCAGTCTTCTACATGTGGCTATCCAGTTTTCCCAGCACCATTTATTGAATAAGAATTCTTTTCCCAAGAGTATATTTTTGTCTGCTTTGTCAAAGATTAGATGGCTATATGAGGACAGTTTATTATCTGGATTTTCTGTTCTGTTCCACTGGTCTATGTCCCTGCACTTATGCCAATACCATGTAGTTTTAACAACCACAGCCTTGTATACTTTGAAGTCTGGTAAATTAATACCTCCAATTTTGTTCTTATTGCCCAAAATTGCTTTTGCTAAATGGGGTCTTCTTTGATTCCATACAAAGCATAAAATTATTTTTTCTATATCTGTGAAAAATGATATTGGTAATTTAATGGGGATTTTATTGAATCTGTAGATCACTTTGGGTAGTATAGACATTTTAACAATGTTGATTCTTCTGATCCATGAGCATGGTATGATTTTCCACCTGTTTACATGCTCTGGGTTTTCCTTTCTCCATGTTTCGTAGTTCTCCCTATAGAGGTCCATTACTTCCTTTGTTAAATATATTCCTAGGTATTTTATTTTCTTTGTTGCTATTGTGAAGGGTACTGAGTCCTTAATTTGGTTTTCCGTCTCACTATTATTGGCATATATGAATGCCTCTGATTTGTGTGTATTGATTTTGTATCCTGAGACTTTACTGAGTTCATTGATCAATTCCAGGAGTCTCTTGGTTGAATCCTTGGGGTTTTCTAGATATAATATCATATCATCAGCAAAGAGTGAGAGTTTGATCTCTTCTTTCCCTATTTGAACACCCTTGTTTCTGCTCTCTTGCCTGATAGCTCTCGCAAGGACTTCCAGTACTATGTTGAAAATTAATGGGGACAGTGGGCAGCCTTGTCTGGTTCCAGCTGTAAGTGGGAATGCTTTCAATTTTTCCCCATTCAATATGAAGTTGGCTGTGGGTTTGTCATATATAGCTAGTGTCATTTTTAGATAGGCCCCGTCTTTGCATATCTTGTTAAGCATTCGTTTCATAAAAGGGTGTTGAATTTTGTGAAATGCTTTTTCTGCATGTATTGAGAGGATCATATGGTCTTTTTTTTTTTTTTGCTTCTATTTATGTGGTAAATTACATTTATAGATTTGCGTATTTTGAACCATCCCTGCAACTCTGGGATGAAGCCCATTGGGTTATAATGGATTATTTTCTTGATAAGCACTTGGATTCTATCTGCTAGGATTTCATTGATAATTTTTTCATCATATTCATAAGGGATACTGGTCTGTAGTTTTCCTTTTTTTGTTGCATCATTTCCTTGTTTTGATATAAAAGTTATTTGTTGGGGAGATGTTGGAGAATATTTTTTGTAGGATGGGCACAAGTTTTTCTTTGTAGGCGTGGTAAAATTCAGGTGTGACACCATCTGGTCCAGGGATTTTCTTTTTGCTAAGGTTTTTTATTGCTGCTTCAATTTCAGTTCTTCATATTTGTCTGTTCAGGAATTCTTTTCTTCCTGGTTGATCCTAGGGAGGCTGTGGTTTCTAAAAATTTGCCATTTCCTCCACATTTTCCAGTTTGTGTGCAAAAAGGTTTTTTTAGAATTCATAGATGATATCTTGTATCTCTGTGGCATTGGTTATGATTTCCCCTTTCCTGTTCCTGATGGAGGTTATTAGAGATTTTTCTCTTCTGCTCTTGTTTATTCTAGCCAGAGACATGTCTATTTTATTTATCTTTTCAAAGGACCAACTTTCTGTTTTATTAATCTCCCATATGGGTTTTCTGTTGTCCTTTTCATTGAGTTCTGATTTGATCTTAATAATTTCTCGCCTTCTGTTGGGTTTGGGGTTGGTCTATTCTTCTTTCTCCAGCTCTTTGAGTCTATTCATTAGGTTGTCTATTTGTACATTTTCTGTCTTTTTGATATAGGCATTTATGGAAGTAAATTTTCCTCTCAGGACTGCTTTAGCTGTGTCTCACAGACTTTGATAACTTGTGTCTCCTTTGTCATTTAATTCAAAGAATCTTTTGATTTCTGTCTTGATTTCTTCATTCATAAAATAATCGTTCAGGAGAAGGTTGTTTAGCTTCCATGACTTTGAGTAGGAATGACAATTTCTGTTAGGATTAATTTCTACTTTTATTCCACTGTGATCTGAGATGATGCATGGTATAATTTCTATTTTTTTCAAATTCTTTAAGAGATACTTCTTGTCCTAGGATATGGTCAATCTGAGAGAATGTCCCATGAACTGATGAGAAGAACGTATATTCAGTGGATTTTGGGTAGAATGTCCTGTAAATGTCAGTCAGGCCCATTTGTTCTAGCGTTCTGCTTAAGTCCATTCTTTCTTTGTTTATTTTCTGTTTGGAGGATATGTCCTGCACTGTCAGCAGGGTGTTGAAGTCTCTGGCTATTATCGTGTTGCTGTTTATCATTTGGTTTAGATCAAGTAGGGTTTGCTTTATGAATCTGGGTGCACCTAAGTTGGGTGCATATATATTAAGTATAGTTATGTCTTCTTGTTGAATTGTACCCTTCACCAGTATATAGTAAGCATCTTTGTCTTTCATTACTTTTGTTGATTTAAAAACCAAGTTATCAGAGATAAAAACTGCCACGCCAGCTTTCTTTTGGCTTCTGTTTGCTTCAAATATTGATTTCCACCCTTTTACTTTCAGTTCTAATGCATATTTGCAGGTTAGATGAATTTCCTGAAGACAGCAGATACTTGACTTGTATTTTTTTGTCCATTGGGCCAGCCTATGTCTCTTGACTGGGGAATTCAAGTCATTGACTTTTATTGAGAGAACTGATAATTGGGACAGACTTCTGTTCATCTTGTTGGGTAGAACTTCCTTGCTATGTTTTCTCTTTTGAGCCATTGTGGTATCTGGCCTTGGTCTTTAACTGTTGAGTAGATTTACATTTGTGGGTCTTTCTTGCGCTGGTCTGTGTGTAACTCTGTTTTGAGTACTTCTTGGAGGGCTGGTCTTGTCTTGGTGAATTCCCTCAGTCTTTGTTTGTCTGAGAATGTCTTAATTTCTTCCTCATATACAAAATTTAGCTTAGCTGGGTACAAGATTCTAGGCTGGGCATTATTCTGTTTCAGAAGAGTGAGAATGGGGCCCCAGTCTCTTCTTGCTTGTAAGGTTTCAATTAAGAAATCTGGTGTTATTCAGATGGGCATTCTTTTGTATGTTACTTGTTTCTTTCTCCTTACAGCTCGAAAAAGGGCCTCTTTAGTGGATACTTTGGTCAGTCTGATGACTGTGTGACGTGGTGTCTTCCTATTTGCAATGAATCTCCTAGGGGTCCTTTGAGCTTCTTGAACCTGTATATCTAGAGTTTTAGCAAGGCCTGGGAAATTTTCCTCAATTATATCTTCAAATAGCTTATCCAACCCTTGCTTATTATCTTCTTCACCCTCAGGAATGCCCATAACTCTCAAATTAGGCTTGTTCACCTAATCCCACATTTCTTGCACACTCTGGTCTTTTCTCTTATTTCTTTGCTCTATCTCTGTGACTGACTTATTTAATTGGAAAGTGTTATCTTCGATCTCTGAGATTCTTTCTTTTGTTTGATCTACCCTGCTCTTGAGGCTTTCCAACATGTTTTGTAGCTCCCTAAATAAATTCTTCATTTTCAGGAGTTCAGTTTGATTTTTCTTTGATATTTCAATTTCTTTAGTGAATTTTACTTCCAAGTCCTGGATTTTTTTTTTGTTTGTTTTCTTTGTGTTTGTTATCCATTTTTTCTTGCATATGATTCAGCTTTCTTACAATCCAAGTTTGAAATACTTCCTGTGACATTTTAGTGTTCTGAATTTGGTTTGTGTCCATTGCTAGAGAGCTGGTGTTCCTCTTTGGGGGTGTGTTTTCCATTTGATTCTTTATACTCCCAGAGTTCTTTTGCTGAGTCCTTCCCATATGGATCAATGGATGCTTCTCTTCTTTCAGCTTTCGTCTGGATAGTAACACGTCTTGTGCTCTGTTCCTAGGCTGTATAACAGCCTGGGTGTGTTGTTTCCTTTGTCACTAGGGGGAGCCACTTATGTGTTGTTCAGGATTATTCTACCACAACTGGGGGGCTGTTCCTTGTGGTTCCAGCCCCAGAGTATTGTTTGACCCAAAACTCATTTGATGAATTAAGTCACAGGGCTGACGACTTTTGATGTATAGCCAAGATTCACACTGGTTGCAGACAGAAAGTGTCTTTTTCTTGTCTCTCCCTCTCCAGAGGTGGTTTCTACCTCTTTCTGTGAGAAAGATACTGGCTAGGGGTAGGGGGTGGTGCCTCTGTTTGCGCTTCACCCCTGCTGCTGAAGATCTCTCTGGCAATGGTCTGTCCCACCCCAATGTCTGCAAGGTCCACACTCTAATCTCTCATGACTGGAGAAGCACTCAGATTTCACACAAGGGCGTACCTTTTAGCAAGAGTCCGCGTAGTAGGGGAGAGAGTCACCTGGCACCCTATCACACCCCAGCAGCTAGGCTGTGGACCCCAAAAATGATGGCTGTACACCCACAGATTGCCAGTACTGGGGGTGAATGTTCAGGGGTTGGCAGGTGCTGGAACTAGGGGCTGTGTCTTCAAGATGCCCCCTTGTCTCATGTATGTCGCCCTCTCACAATCTCACACCTGTTCAGCAGGCTCTCTTTCTTTCTGATGCACCCTGAGCAGGCCTAATATCCTGCAGCGGTTTCCAGGTTAGAGCCCCCTAATTAGTTTTCATCTCCGTCAATCTGGACCTGCTGAATAGTAGAGGCAGTTAATTTGTCTCCTAACTGCCTCCAGCGGTAGCCCAGACCAGTCCCTCCCCCGCCAAGTGCAGTCCTGGCACAGAGCTCTGGGAGTTCAAGATGCTTCCCACTAATGTCTCCTTTCCACAGAGCCCCACGTCTCCTGCGGTTATTTTGCACTGACTTCAGGCAGATCCCTGACTGAGTGGGTGTGGAGGCCAGTAGGGAAGCAAGGCGTTCTCCTGTGGGACTGATCCCACCTCACTCACTGGTGAGGCCAGCGCAGCCGTCCCACTCTCTACTCTCTATTGTTTGTCTTGCACTCTCCAGATTTTCGTGATCTTATCTCCCATTCACCTTATCTTTTTCTTGCTTTTTGTGTCCCACGCTGATTCTCCGTGGATTCATACTGCTGTTCAGGGGAGCGATCCACTTGCATTGTAGCAGGTCAAGATCTATGCCTTCCTCTCTGGGAGCACGAATCCAGGAGATTACCTCCACTCCAACATCTTTTCCATTAAGCATATTTTCCACTGTCTGTGAATATAGTAATTATTGTTGTTTTAAAGTGCTCTCTACTAATTTCAACATCTGTGTTATTACTGAATCAGTCTCCATTCCTTGCCCTTTACCTGGGCATGGAGCACATTTCCCATTTCTTAATATGTCTAATAATTTTGGATTGTATCTTAGACATCATAAATGAAGTATTGCAGAGACTCTTGATTCTATTATATTTCTTTTGACAGTTTATTGTTTTAACAGGAAGTTGACTTGGCTGGATATATATTTTAAACTTTGACTTCGCTGGAGAGGGAAGCTGCTTAAATGTTTTTATAAAAAATATTGTATCCTTATCTGGTCTGTGTGAATTCTGTTCTACCCTTGCATAGTTCTTGGGTCAGCTAGTAATTTGGGCAAAATTTATACACAGATTTTTGGATTCCCCTTCTCTGGAATTGTTCTTTCCAACATTTTATCCTCACTTTATACCTGCCTTTGTAGCCTGAACTCCGTTCTCTGGATATTCATGCAAGAAAGACTGTGGAGTTCCATGGAAGAGGAGTTACCCCATATGGGGTTCACTGGAGCCTGATTTCCTTTTTAAAAGAAGCTTTTATAAGATCAGAAACTTAGCAAGAGTTATTTCCTTTTATAATTGTCGTCTGCTTTATAGATTTAGCATGCTTTTGGTTGTTCGCTAATATTGTATGATTTTAAAAATATATAGTTAATATTTTCTCCATAGTTTATAGTTGTCTGCAGGAATCTTACTCTGGTAGCAGATACTCTTCTATTACCAAGGAGGAATTCTGTATGTTTAAAAAATATGTAGATTAATATTTAATTTGCCTTAATCAATTTAGAATTCTTCTCTCTTGGAGAATGATTTTTATAGAATATAATGTGTTACCATTTTATTAAAATTTGTGGCACAAGATTATTTTCCATCTCCATTGCCTATCTTCATTATCACCACAGGGATTTTTGATCTGGATAAGGCCTTAGATATAATATATGTATATGGGAAACAAAAACAAAGCCCTAAAATGATTTCCACAATCATTAAGAACTTACTGGTAGAAAACCTCAAGTCTGTTGATTATCATCACATACAGTGCATTTTGACTTAGTGGTTACTTAATGTAATGGCTGAAGTTAAGGAAATATTCTTTCTATTTTTTTCTGCTATAGCAATGTTTGCTAGTATATTATTGGAATCAGAAATGTATTTGTAAAATTTTAGATGAATCACTATCTTAAAATTGTACAGTAACACAATTTAAACCTGAGAAGAGAGTTAAATTTTTTGGATTGTGTGAATAAAATCTATATATTATATTATATTCATTTGAGGATTTTGAATAAATGTAGAAATTACAAGACACAAACAGTAAGCTTAAATGTAGTGTGGCAACTATATATTTGAATAGTAAATACATGTATCAGTATGCATGTTTTAATAATGAATATTATACTCTGAATAAAGTGTTGAACTTTTATATAATAGTAGTTTGCTATTGGCTTTGAATATCACCTTTCACATACAGGTGAAGCAATTATATAGGGATGAATAAACAACCAAAATGCAAAATATAAAAAGGTCAATAAGGTAGAAAAGCATAATTAATAATATATGAGCATTAAATTTCTAGTATCAGAGTTTCATTACAAAGGTTATCCTAAAAAGTTGAAAACATGGCCAAACATTTATAGATATTCATGAAAGAGTGAAGTTTTATGAATGTCAGTTATAAATTAGATGCACTCTCTAGGAGCAGCATACAACTTTTACCCAATGTGCTACACTTGCTTAATTTTTCCATAGATATGTTTTTGTAACTCACTCTATTAAACTCTTAATTGTTTTATCATTGTTTGCAGTTTCAGAGAGGAAATAAAAAATATTTGCTGCCATTTCAGAAGGAATGCCATACTGATGTTGCTATGGCAGCTTTCTGAAATAATTTCTTCAGGCATGAAGACTGTTTACTGTATTATGGTGCCAAAAATAATGTCTCAATGTCATTGTAATCATAAGTTGTAAAAGAAGTGTAAAGAATTATGATCGTCTTTAAAAGTTCTTATCCCGATTAACCAAAAAATCTAATTCATTTCAAGGCAAAATTTACATGAGTGTTTCCATTCTATGAGAGTCATGAAAATGGTTTGCTTTCAGGACTTTTTTTTTCTGTCTCATGTATTTGAAAAGTTGAGACAATTTTAAAACTAATTTCATAGAAGTCCTTAAGTGGTAATCACCACAAGTTTTCGAATCTAGATAATCTGTTGCATTTGCTCTTACTTTAGTATACTGTTAATAACAAGTAAAATGTGAAAAACTATTAACACAAAAATTGTATATACATACACATGTTTCTTTAGTGAGGAAGTGAAATGGAAGACTGGGTTATTGGACAGTCCTCCTCAACTTGTTCTCTAGCTTAACAGAGGATCCAGGCTGTATTCTCCTTGTGAAGTAGTGTAGTGGTTGGAAGATGAGGAATTCGGTTAATAGGATATTCAAGAGTTAGATTTATTTTACTTTACAGAAAGTTCTCATTAAACAAAGCAAATGTGAAAATTTAGATGAGTAAAGGCAGGTAGATTTTTAGTAATTATTCTGGATTTCCTGTACTGTATCCTCCTTCACCTTTGGTTTCACATGGATGACAGATAATTAAGATTCGTTCTTTTCATTCTCTTATTTTTCCCTCATTTCCTCTGATTATTTCCATCTCTGTATATAATATCTTTAAATTTTGTTCCATATTCTTTTTTAAAAATTATTGTTATCTCAAGTCCTGTCAATATCCACAGTGTTTCACATGTGATATTAAAGGTCTTTAACTTCCTGACACTATTCCTCTACTGGGCTTCTAATGTATTACTGATTCTATGTTCAAAATTAATTCCTATAATCATATAATCTGAGAAAATAGGGCCAGGGTTTATCTGATCAGAATAGCATTGACCCAGCACTTGGAATGAAGAGAAATTTGTTAGTGGTGTGGAGGGATTTTGTGCACTAAATATGTGCATTTGTGGTAACAACTATTGTGGAAATAGAGAATAGTCAGGCCCGAAATATAACTTTACAAAAGTGTTCATGAACAAAACATGAACATATAGGTGGAGGGAAATCACAGACTCAGCCATATTACGCAGGTATTTTTAGTTCTATATCAGATTGTATATTTTCAAGCTGTCATGTTATAGCTGAAAAGCAGCTCAGACATTACTATTAAAAGCTAACTTTTTCCTTTATGGGCATGACTCAAATGTAAAAAAGGGATTTTAGAATGATGTTAATTTCATTATCAATGTTTGCCTATTGTGTGCTACTTTGACTTAAGGATAAGTGGATCTTAAAACAAAAGTGAGATTTATAATATCATGGAATATTGTAATTTTTATTTAATTCTTTATTTTGAGATAATTTTAGATTAACAGGCAGTTACAGGAAGTGATACAAAGAATTTCTGCCTACGCTTCACCCAGTATTTCCCAATGTTATCATTCTGCATAACTAGAGAACAATAACACAACAGGAAATTGACATTGATAAAATTCATTGACCTTATTTGGATCTTCTCAATTTTACATGCATTCATTTTTGTGTGGGTGTATGTACTTAATTCTATGCAGTTTTATCACAAGTGTAGATTTATGTGACCACCACAACAATCAAGATACAGAAGACATCCATTACAAGGATCCCTCCTACTGCCATCTATAGCTATAGTTACCTCTGTTCCTTGATTTCTCCCTAACTCCTGGCACACATTAAGGTGTTTTTTATCTTTATAATTTTCTCATTTTAAGAATGTTACATAATGTATGTAATGGAATAATTTAGTATATAATTGTTTTAGATTGGCTTTTTTTGTACAGCATAATATTAACAATACCTTTAGATTAATATAAGCTATTGAGTATCTTGATCATTTTTTAATTGCTGAAAAGTATTCCATATTATAGGTGTACTGATTACAATTCAACAGTTCATCCATTGGGTTATTTATGATTTTTCCATTATGAATAAAGCTATTATGAAGATTTGTGTGCAGGAATTTTTATAAACTTTTAATTTTTTTTTTCTGGGGTAGATATCCAAGTGTGGAATTCCTGGGTTGTATGGTAGGTACATATTTATGTTTCTATAAAATTGCCAAAAATTTTCAGAGTGGTTATACCATTTTATATTGCTATAAGCAATATATTAGCGATTCACTTTTCCCACATTTTCACCAGCATGTGTTATTGTCACTACTTTTAATCACACTGGTAAGTATGCAGTGATATCTCAATGTGGTTGCAATTTGCATTTTCCTAATGACTAATAATGTATACAATTTGGTACACTATATGCTATATGTATATTCTTTTTAAATATCTATTTATGCCTTTTATCCATTTTCTTTTTTTCCCCTCCCCCCTTATCCATTTTCTAATTGGATTATTTGGCTTCTTATTTCCTATTGATTTTTGGGTGTTTCTTTAAAATATATCCTAATCCTAGCATTTATTAAACATGTGGTTTGAAAATATTTTATTACAGTTAGCATCTTGTATTTCTTAAAGACTATTTTTAAGAACAGTTTTAAATTTACAGAAAAAATAGAAGATAATCCAAATTTCCTGTATACTCTACTCACAATCTGACATTTTCCCCTATTATTAACATCTTCCATGAATATAGCACATTTGTAACAATTTATGAAACAATATTGATACGTTAATATTAACTAAAGCCCAGAGTTTGCATTAAGGTGATTACTTTGTATTGTACATTTCTATGGGTTTTATAAATGAATAATATCACATATCTAGCAATACAGTGCAATATAGAATACTTTCACTGACTTAAAAGTCCCCTGTGCATTGCTTATTCATATTATACTGCAATATGTATTTAAGGTTTTTCTATATTTTTTCATGGCTTGCATACTCATTTCTTTTTATGTCTGAATAATATTCCATTGTATGAATGTACCATAGTTCGTTTATCCATTTACCCATTAAAAGACATTTTGGTTGCTTCTATTTTGGGGAAATTATGAATAAAGTTGCTATAAAATTTCATATGCAAATTTTCTGTGGACATAAGTTTTAACTGAGTGGAGTGCTATTGCTGGATCATATGGTGAGAAAATATTTACTTTTATAACACACTGCCAAACTGTCTTTCAAAGTGGCTATTCCATTTTTCATTCCCACAATCAATGAATGAGAGTTCCTATTGCTCCACATCCTCACTAGCATTTGTAATGTCAGTCTTGTGGATTTTAGCCATTCTAATAGGTATGTAGGAGTATTTCATTATTGTTTTAATTATAATTCCTTAATAGCATATTAAATTTATCATCTTTTCATATGCTTATTTGCCATATGTATCTCTTCTTTGTTGAGGCATCTGCTCAAATATTTTGCCCATTTTTAATTGGGTTGTTTGTTTTCTTATTGCTGAGTTTTAAGAGTTCTTGTTATAATTTGGATAGAACTTTAATTTTTTAAATGATATAAGTGTTTTGCAAATATCCTCAACCAGTCTGTGACTTGCATTTTCATTCTCTTAACAATGCCTTTCACAGAGTAGAAGTTTTTAATTTTAATGATGTGCAACTTAATTTTTTCTTTCATGGGTGGTGCTTTTGCTGTTTTATCTAAAAACTCATCACCAAACCCAAGGTCACCTACAATTGTTCTTATGATTTAAAAAAAACACAAGTTTTATAGTTAGTTTTATAGCTTTATGTTTTATATTATATTTAGGTGTATGATTTATTTAGAGGGTATGTGTGTGTGTGTGTGTTTGTGTGTTTGTGTGAAGTGTTAGGACTGTGTCTAGACTCTTTTTTTCTCCTTGCATATGATGTCCACTTCTTCCAATATCATCTGTAGGAAAAACTATTGTTTCTCCATTGGATTGCCTTTATTTTTTTGCCCAAGATCAGTTCATTATAGTTGTTTGGGTATATTTTTTGGGCTTTCTATACTGTTCCATTGATCTATTTGTCCATTTTCTTTTAAACAATACCACACTGTCTTGGTTTCTTATTTTTGTAACAAGTCTTGAAGTTGAGTAGTGTCATTCCTTTCACTTTGTTCTTTCTCAGTATTGTACCATTTATTCTGGAAACTTTGCCTTTCCATATAAACTTTCAAATTGATTTGTTGATATTCACAAAATAGCTTGAAGAGATTTTGATTGATACTGTATTACGATCATGTTGGAGAGAACTGATGTCTTAATATTCTCTTCTTATCCATGAACCTGGATTATCACTCTATTTAGATCTTATTTAATTTATTTCATCATATAGGTCCTGCATATATTTTGTTAGATTTAATAAATACTTACATATTTTTTTCAGTGCTAATGTAGATGGTACTTTGTTTTAACTGCAAATTCCATTTGTACATTGCTGGTATAAAAAAGTAATATTGATTTTTTATATTTACCTTATATTCTATAATCTTGCTATAATCATTTATTAAGTCTAAGAGGTTTTTTTAAAATAATTTCTTTGGGATTTTCTAAATATATAATCATGTCATTTGTGAATAAAGACAGCCAGGACCATTTGCTTTCTTTCCCCCAATTTTAGCATTTTTACTCATCCTTTTTGATTTAGTTCATTTTTTTTAAATGTAAAACCCTAACAAAGCTTCAAAACTCAAAGCTATGCATAAAGGTACACTCAGAAAATGCCAATCTCTCTTCTACACTTTGCACCCAAATGTCCTCCTAGATCCTATGGGTAACTATTTTTAACAGTTTTTTTTTTTTTTGCATTATTCTTTGTTTTACTTTTAAGCAAAAATAAACAGATATAACTTTTGTGTGTCTTTTTCCTTCTTAAAAAGTACGTTAATGTATATACATTTTTTTTTTATTTAACTGTAATCTTGGAATTAAATCTGTATTTTTTATAGAGATCTTCCTCACTCTCTTTATCAGTTTGTACAGTTCTATATGGGCTGCATTTACTATAGTTTATTCAAAATGATTCTCCATATTTGGCCATATAGATTGTTTTCATTATTTTAAAATTGCAACTAATGATATGATGACCAAAATTGTGCATATGTGTGTTCTTGTAGTTGGAGAAATCTTAAGGGCATGTTACTAGTAATAAGATAAAGTACAGTTTATTAGCAGAGGATTCAATTATAGTTTTATTTGGATTTATCAAGTCACCTTTTATAATGATTGTATAATATTATGTTTCCAATGGCTATATATCATTGTGCCTCTTTCCCTAAAGATTTTGCAACAAAACATGTTACCATTTTTTTGAATTTTGGCAATTTTTGAGAGGTAGAAAGTGGTATCTCAAAGTAGCTTTCATGTACATTTCTCTTATTATGACTTCATTTGAATTTATTTATTTATTACTATTATTATATTTGAGTTATCTGGTCATGCATTTCCTATATTTTTATTTTATTTTGGTCTTTTCACCAGTTTTGAAAGAGTTTATCTGAGATATATATTTGCTTCCAAAGTATAATTTCTCTGTGACAAATTTATAATTTTTATAACTTTAACTTTAAATAAACTTACTATTATATAGTCAAATTGATCTGTCCTTTTTTTAAGTGAAACTAGGTTTTGAGATGGAGTTAGAAAGACTCCTTGCATGCCAAAGATGTAGAAAATTTAACCCATACCTTCTTTTACTTATTATATACTTTCTTTCTTTTTTGATTGTTTCATGCTAATTTCATATCTTTAAATAATTTGGACTTTATTCTTATGTGGTATGAGATATAATTTTTTTTCCAGAATGGCTATCCAGTAATCTCAATGTAATTTATATGTCTGCTTTAATCCTAGTAATGTAAAATGCCAGCATTATATCATAAATTTATTTACATGCCTAGGTCTACTTCTGCAATTCTTCACTAATCCATTCTCTGCTTGTACATTAGTGTGCCAGTACTGTATTCATTTATGAAAGAGACTTGATGTATGTTTAAATATCTAGTGGGGCTAGTGGTTCCACTAAACTCTTGGTTTTCATTGTTTTACTGTCTACACTTTCAAGATCATTTTTCCATATGACTAGTCCAATAAAATCCTATTTATATTTTTGCTAAGATTACATAAAATTTATAATTTGATTTAGAAAGCACATTTTTGTGACATTGTTTACTTTTCCTTTGTTTATGAATATTTCTGTGTCTTTTAGGACAGTGTTGCGATTTCCCTTTTTAGATGGCTTGTAAATTTTGTATTGAGTAAATCTGCATTTTCTGTTGTTAACAGTATAAGTGAGGTTTTCCCTTCTATTAAATCTTTAAATGGCTATTTTTTGTGTGAAGCTATAGGTTCTTTTTTTAAAATAAATGACATTATTAAGATGATTATATCTTAATAATGTTATTTTAAAAAAAGAACCTATAGCCTCACACCAATTGGGTATCGCACTGAGGTGGGGGGTGGGGAGAGGGGATGGGTGTATACCTACATGATGAGTGCGATGCACACTGTCTGGGAAATGGACACACTTGAAGTTCTGACTCAGGGGATGGGCAGGACATGGGCAATTTATATAACCTGAACTTTTGTACCCCCATAATAAGCTGAAATTTAAAAAAAAATGATATAATCATATACAATATAGTTTACCCAGTTAAAGTGTAAAATTTAGTGGGTTTTATATATTTGCATAATTGTGTAACTATATTAGTGTTCTTCAGAGAAACAGAATGAATAAGATAGGTATAGATTTAAATATTGATATAGATAAATAAGAGAGATTGATTATATCAATTGGTACATGTGGTTATGGAGCCCCATGATCTGCCATCTGCAAAATGGAAAACCAGGAAAATCAGTGGTGTAATTCAGTCCAAATTTAAAGGTCTGAGAATCAGGGAGGTCGATGGTTTAAACCCTGGTCTGAATCTGAAAGTCAGAGACAAAAGAGCACTGATGTCTGAGGGTAGAATTTTAATGTCCCATACATTGCCTACAGCATCCTAAATTCATAACAATCTATTTTAAATTTTACCAATTTATTTACATAAAAAAATGTGCATCTTTATTCCTGTATCCCATTAGTGTGTATTAATAATGTCACAAATTATATATTTATACATTATGTATCCATTGACATAGATTTATAATTATTTTATGCATTTGTTTTATAAATCCTGTAAAAATGAAAAAACGTGATTTCCAAACCAAAATTACAACTATCATAATTTTTATACTTGTCCACATATTTACCTTTACCAGAGATATTTATGTTTCACATTAATATCTATTGTCCTTTCATTTCAACATGAAGGACTCCCTCTAAGATTTCTTATAGGGTGAGTCTGGTGTATTTTGGTTGATAAGGTATGGTCTACCAATTCTGAAAGCACTATAAATGTGTACTAGAATGAAAAATCAAGTAAATGGATGTCAAACGATGAAAACCTGGTTTCTTACTGCTGGAATATAAACAAAGAGAAAAGCTAGAGTGATCATTTTTATAATGGATTAGAGTTAGAAATAAGTATGAACTAATAATTGGTTAACATAGATAAAGGTGGATATATAAGGAAGCATAGATTTTTAGCTATGTGTGCACACATGAACTAGTATACACACATACATAAATTGCGCTGTTCATTGAGATCTTGAAACAATGATACATCAATAGCAATAAGCACACCTAGCAACCAGATTCGATAAGCCTAACCAGGTTTTTAATACTGTTATCCAATGAACAGGACTGGATTTCCCTGGAGAAAAGACTAATTTTAGGATATAATAAGAAACACAGAAGATGAACCTGGAGCATTGTGTAAAGAAAGAAAATATGCAACAATTAAATAATAGGGGGGAAACCTACGCAATGATGGGATATGCCAAATTGACACAGGAGCCTAAAGAGCTCCCATTGGCCAAAGGTAGAATATTTTTTTTTTTGAGACAGAATCTCACTGTGCTGCCTAGGCTAGAGTGCCGTGGCATCAGCCTAGCTCACAGCAACCTCAAACTCCTGGGCTCAAGCAATCCTTCTGCCTCAGCCTCCCGAGTAGCTGGGACTACAGGCATGCACCACCATGCCCACTTAATTTTTTCTATGTATTTTTAGTTGTCTGGGTAATTTATTTCTATTGTTTTTTTAGTAGAGATGGGGGTCCTGCTCTTTCTCAGGCTGGTCTCGAACTCCTGACCTCGAACAATCCTCCCGCCTCTGCCTCCCAGATTGCTAGGATTACAGGTGTGAGCCACCATGCCTGCGAAAGGTAGAATAATTTAAGCAACAAAATAAATAAATAGCATTGTATTATAACCCAAAGTATAAAATTAAAGAAAAAATCTATAAGTCGATTTTAACTTTAATAAATGAAAAAGAAATATCTGAATCAGAGAGCATGAACAAATGTCCCAATCAGAAGAATTCAAAACAATATACATAGATATTCCACTCTCAGGGAGCTTCACTCCTTAATTGTGAGCTGCACATAGTGACTTCCTTCCAAACTGAATAGTATGTAATAGAATAAAAACACTGACTTTTATAGTTAAAGAAACCTGACAAATCCTGTGACAACTGATCCACGTTAACATGATCAGTGAGTTGTGTTGCTAGCATGTACCCCTGATATAATATGATACGAAAGGCACTTTACCTCTGCAATCTTCTTCTGAACAAACAAACAAAAAAATCCCCCAAACATAAACCAATCATGAAGAAAACATTAGATATATCCAAATTTAGAGGAATTATACAAAATACCATATTAGTACTTCACAAACCTGGCAAGGTCATCAAAAACAAGGAAATTCTGAGATTCTGTCATAGGTAAGAGAAGTCTACGGAGACACGATGACCAATATAATGTAATACCTTGAATGAAGTCTTTTGATAGAAAAGAAATTAGCTAAAATTAAGGAAATCTGCAAAAGTATAGACTTTAGTTAATAGTAATACATCAATATTGATTTGTTAGTTTTGACAAATGTGACATACTAATGAAATTTGTTAATGTAAGAGAAGAAAATGGATATTGGATATATGAGAGCACTCTATACTGTATTTACAAGTTTTTGCAAATTTAAAGTTATTCTAAAGAAAAGATTATTTTAAAAAATGGGTGTGGCAAAGTCATAACATGTAACAAAAATATTTGTATCCCCATAATATCCTGAAATGAAAAAATGAGTTAATTCCAACATAATCTTCTCTCCACGTTCTTTTTTTTCTTTTTTAAAATTTATGCTTGCCTAATGCATTTGATAGAAGTTTCTCGCCAAATACCCTGCTGTCAGACGCCTCTTGGGGAATTCTGACTCTTTTATTTTGTTTTGGTACATATTTAGATAATGTTATTTGTTTTTACATCTTACATTTTATCTATAGTGGTCAATGAACTGTATGCTATATAATTACTTTTTGGATTTATTCTTTCTTGTCTTTTTCTATCTTTTTTCTTAAGGGCTTACATGATTCATACTTTTAATGGTCATTCATTCAACAAATATTTGCTGAATATCTAATGCACACACACAACAAAGATAGTAGTGAATAAAACAGCCTTATGGAATATACACGATAATTTGGAAGGTGCAACATATAAATTTATTAAAAATTCTAGCTTAGTGGGCATATAGGTCTATGTTTATAAATCGACATTATCACTTAGCTATTTTATCTTGATTAAATGACATAATCTCACTAAACCTCAGTTTCCTAACCTATAAAATTGGGAAATAATAATGCCTGCCTCATATGGTTGCATGACATTTAAATAAGATAATTCATATAAAGAATTTACTTGTGCATGGTAAAAGTACTTGATAAAAGGTTAGCAAATACTTTCAAAATTACCTTACTCCAGGCAAATCAGCTTTTAAAATAAATGCCTAGAGGACACAATTCTTATTTTGTCATTCTCTATTAAGTTTTGCTTGCTCAACTATTAATGTTTATATTGTTATTTTTACGTATGTGTGCATGCTGCATTTCCTGTGTCCTATACTAAGGCAAGGGTTTTTGTGTTACTTTCCTGTATCCTACTTTGTACAGTTTCACACATATATTGATTTTGCTGATTATGTGGATGTAAATGGTAGCCCTGGTATTTTCATTGAAATAAACTGTGTGGCCCTCCATTCAGCTAAATACCACTACCTCTAGTAATGAGGCCCTGTGGACAGGATCATGCCATGCATTGGAAAGAGGCCACATAGCTCCTTAATTCTACTAGTATTTATTTTCCTTACCTATCATCAACCAGCAAAATAGTTCATTCCATTAAAGTCAAAGTTCCTGGAGGGTCCCATTTTTTTAATTTTAGAATATTATTGGGGTACACACATTTTGGTTAAATAATTTGCTTTTGTACAGTTTCAGTCAAAGTTATAAGTGTGACCTTCACTCAGATAGTGTGCATTATACCCGTTAGCCGTGAATTTACCATTCCCTCCTCCCCCCTCCCACCTGCTTGATTTCTGTTGAGTTTTACTTCTATATGTGCACATAAGTGCTGATCCATTATTTTCATTTTTAAAAGTGGATATAATACAGCAATAGAGAACAAAGAAAATATAAAATATTAATTCAGAAAGGAAAAAACTGTGTATTTATTCCCTAGATAGAGAATTAAATTCTCACAGAAATTCAATTTCCTTTAATACCGAGGGATTAATTCAAGATAACGATAGAAAGACCCTTGGGTTCTTTTAAAGTTGAAAAGGCAGCTGTGACAATGTTAAGAAAACTTGATGGTCTATATCTTACATCTCAGCTGTCATCGCACAGTATTACTAAACTCATGGTTAGGATTATAGATAGCATTTGCACATGTTGCTGATTGAAGTGTACTGTTTAGCATAGAAACCGGGAAGGACCTCTTTTTGTTAACAGTGTTTTTCAAAGTCATTGACAAAGGTTTTCTTTTTACATTTCCTGTTCAGCGATTAGAAGAAAACGAAGGGGCACAGTTACTGCTTATGAATACACATAATAATATTTAGATAACTGCCTGAGACCTCTATTTGTTTTATTTTAGTACTGGCACAATTTTATAATGCTCTCTCAAAACTCAAAACAGTTATGTTTTTAATTTTCCTTACTTTTTAAATATGTTCCTTAGAAAATAACATATTTATCATTACAGAATGTGTAATTTACCTGGCTAGTCTTCCAAAGGATATGAAGATTTTTCCTGAATATTGGCATAATTTTTACATTCTTTTGAAACTATTTCTTCTTCGTATTGTTATATATAAGGCTGCTTTTCTGTTTTTTATACTTAGCCTGTTTTTGTTTTAATTAACCAATAATATTTATCATGTTTATCAATTGTATAATAAATTGAAGTAAACCCTACACTTTTTAGGCATTATATCATAGCCCATATTGAAGTTAGTTTCTGTACATTCATGACAAAATGACATCTACTTTCATGTATAGTTTTTTTTTAAAAAAAAAAACTATAAAAAATGTCTCTGATGTTTGCTTCCTTGTCTGTAAAATGAAGAATAATAGATTGTCTCAATGGTGTCTTCTAATTCCAACATTTTGTGTTATGTGAAAGACTGCAGTAGAAGAAATAGTTTCAACACAATGTAAGAATTATACCAATACTTCAGGAAAAATCTCCATGTCCTTTGGAAGATTAGCCAGGTAAGTTACACATCCTGTAATGATAAATGTGCTATTTTTTAAATTTCACGATATTATGGGGGCACAAACATTTTGGTTACATGTTATAACTTTGCCACACTGCTATTTTTTAAGGAACATAATTAAAATATACATAGAATCTGTGAAGCTGGATATACTTGGGTGAAATTCAAAATTGTTTGATGCTTCACAGACTTCTTTCTGTATGCTTTTAGAGTCTATTCCTTTATCCACCTTGAAGAGAGAAGTACTAATGCATAACCAGTTTGTCATTGTGTTGTTATTATTTTTCTCTGCTTTGATCTGTGAGTTCAAGATATTTACCATGATAGAATGTAGGGTATAGGGAGATATTGGGAGATAGTTGTTTTAATTAGGAATTATGCTTCTAAATTTCTTTTGTAAATAAAGTCACAAAAGTAGAATTGTTAATTTCATGCACTTTCAAAACCAGAGAATGCTAGTTTACTACAAAGCATGTAATTCCTTAAAATTGTGACTTTTCTAAATATTATCATTCTGCCCACTTAGAAATGGTGAAGGTGGGCTTCTTGGCCTCACTAAAAATTCTATCCTGGACCAAGAGTCCAACATTTTTATGTGGTCTTAGAAGTGCTTCTATTTTGATAAAAGATGTTTGTTTCATTTGGAATGCTTATTTTTTTTCTCTTGACTTTTATCATTTTACAACGTGCTTTGGTATTAAAATTAAATACCCTACGAGCCAGATTGTGCACTGTAGGAGACCACCAGGAATAGATGCAGTATGCTTCCATTATACACATATTGCTGAAATGGTCTGATAAGGATGTACAAAAATCTACCCAATTAATATATGAAGTATGCAAATTTAGTATAAATTTTCATCCTTTTATCTTATTTTCTACAGCATTCCTAAGATATACTTAAAATTTCTTGTGAGCCCCTGATGAGGGAAGATAAGAGTTTTATCACAGAATTTTTGATATTATTAATTTTTCATTCCAAATATAAAATTACTGACATGTAAAAAATTATTTCAGTTAGATACTTTATTTTACAAATATTTTATATTTTTTATTTTTTAGAAATTATAATTTATTCTCACAGTGATTTTTTCTTTATAAATTCTTTATTTATTCTAATATTCTTTCTATTTAATAAGTGATAGGACAAATAATTATTGGCAGAAAAAAGAAAACTGTGAAACCACTTTTATAAAATTTAATGTTAATATGTAAATTTACTTTATAAATTAGAAAGGAAAGATTTTAAAATAAAATATTGATTTTCCCTCTTGATTCAGTAAGTAAGAAGGCTATCTTAACAGGACACATAAAGTGTGACAAAGATTTAACATTTTGACACTATCAAATTAAGAACTCATATCAAATAATTGATACCACAAAGAAAATAAATATACAAGCCACTAACTGGAAAAAGATATTTCCAACATTTATAATGAAAACAAATATATGTAACATCTCTACTTGTAGTAAAAGTAATTTCCTAAACATCATCTCCTTAGGAACACATTGTATGTGACTTTCATTTCTATATTCTTTAATAAGACATCTTCAACAGGTAAATGAGTATATATAAATTGAAAAAAATTGTTATTTTTCCAGTTTTTTGGAGGTACAAGTGACAAAGAAAAATTATATCTACTGAAGGTCTACAACATGATGTTTTGATATGCATAAACATTATGAAATGCTTGCCACAATTAAGCAAATTAACATATACATTATCTCATTCACTTAGTTACCTTTTGTGTGTGTGGTGAGAATACTTAAGATCTACTATTTCAGCAAATTTCAAGTACACAATACATTATTATTAACTGTAGTTCTTGTGAGGTACATAAGATCTCCAAAACTTGATCAACTTATCTGGGAGTCTGAGGCAGGTGGATCATTTGAGCTCAAGAGTTGGAGAACAGCCTAAGCAAGAGCGAGACTCCATCTCTACTAGAAATAGAAAGAAATTAGCTGGACGACTAAAAATACATAGAAAAAAATTAGCTGGGCATGGTGGCGCATGCCTGTAGTCCCAGCTGCTCCGGAGGCTGAGGCAGAAGGATTGCTTAAGCCCAGGAGTTTGAGGTTGTTGTGAGCTAGGCTGACACCAAGGCACTTTAGCCTGGGCAACACAGTGAGACTCAGTCTCAAAAAAAAAAAAAACCTTAATCAACTTAAAACTTCAAGTTTGTTCCCTCTGATGAACATCTCCCCATTTGCATTCACCCTCAACCCCTGGTAATTACCCTTCTAAACTCATTTCTATTAGTTTGGTTATTTTAAATTCCACATATGAGATCATGCAGTATTTGACTTTCTGTGTCTGGCATACTTCACTTAGCATAACATCTTCTATGTTCATCCATGTTAGTACAAATAGCAGGATTTTCTTCTTTTTTTAAAGGCAGAGTAATACTCAATTGTATACATGTATACTATATTTTCTTTATCCATTCATCCATTGATAAACACACATTGTTAATATGTCTTGGCTATTGTGAATAATGCTACAATTAGCATAAAATTGCAAATGTCTCTTTGATATAGTGTTTTTATTTTCTTTGAATATATATGCAGAAGTGGAATTGCTGGACCATAATATAATTTTATTTTTAATTTTTTGAAGATCCTCCATACTATGTACTTTTCTTGTCATATGCAAGCAATTTGTGCCAAGACCAAAATCATGGAGGTTTTCCCATATGTTTTTTTTTCTAGGAGATTTATGGTTTCAGGTATTACATTTAAATCTTTAATCCATTTAAGCTGATTTTTGTGTATGGCATAATATAAGAATCCAATTGCATTTCTTTTGTATGTGGTTATCCAGTTTAACCAACAACATTTATTAAAGAGACTTTCTTGTCCCCATTGTGCATTCTTTGCACCTTTGTCAAATATTAGTTGAATATAGATGTGTATATTTATTTTTGGGCTTTCCATTCTGTTCCATTGGTCTATGTGTCTGTTTAATGCCAGTATCATGTTGTTTTGATTCCTACAGTTTCTAATATAATTTGAAATCAGAAAGCATGAAGACTCCAGCTTTGTTCTTCTTGCTCAAGAATGCTTTAGCTATTGGAGTCTTTTGTGATTTCATACACATTTTAGGATTTTTTTCAGACTACATTGACTCTGTATATCACTTTGGGTAATACAGAAATTTTGACAATATCAATTTTTATGAATCACGGACATGGGGCATATTTTCATTTATTTGTGTCTTTAATTTCTTTCATCAATGTTTTATGGTTTTCATTATACTGATCTTTCACCTCGTTGGTTAAATTTATTCCTAAATATTTTATTCTTTTTGATACTATTATAAATGGGATTTTATTCTTGATTTCTTTTCAGATAGCTCATTGTTAGCATACAGAGACACAGTTGATTTTGTGTATTGATTTTTTTATTCTGCAACTTTATTGAATTTGCTTATTATTGCTAAACTTTTTTGATGTAATGTTTAGGGTATTCTATATATAAGATCATGTCATCAGTAAACAGAAAAATTTTTGCTTCTTCTTTTATTATTTGGATGGCTTTTATTTCTTATCCTTGCCTAATTGTTTAGGTTAGAACTTCCAGTACTATGGTCAGTAAAAGTGGCAAGAGTGTGCATCTTCCTCTTATTCCTGATCTTAGAGAATAGCTTTCAACTTTTTACCACAGGGTATGATGTGAGCCATGGGCTTGTGATACATGGTCTTTCTTGTGTTAAGATAAATTTCTTCTATATTTAATTTGTCTAGGTCTTTTATCATGAAAGGATGTTCAATTTTATTCAAAGGTTTTTCTGCATCTTATGAGATGACCATGTGATCTTGCCCTTCATTCTGTTAATGTGGTGTATCCCATTGAATGACTTGCAGGTGGTGAAACACATTTACATATCAAGGATAAATCCAACTTGATAATGATGTATGATTCTTTCTATGTGCTGTTGAATCCAGTTTGCTGTATTTTATTGAGGATTTTTGCATCTGTGATAATCAGAAACATTGACCTCTAACTTTTCTTTCTTACTTTGTCTTTGTCAGGCTTTGGTATCAGGGTAATACTGGCCTCATAAAAATGTGTTTGTAAGTGCTCCTTCCTCTTAAATTTTTTGGAAGAATTTGAAAAGAACTGGTATTAATTCTATTTAAATGTTTGATAGAATTTAACAAATTCTATGGAATTTGATAGAATTTAGCATTCCATCAGGTCCTAGACTTTTCTTTGATGGGAGATTTTTATTTCTAATTTATTCTGCTTACTCATTATTAGTTTGTTCAAATTTTCTGTTTTTCATGATTCAATCTTGATAGGTTGTATATGGCTAGAGATTTATCTGTTTCTTCTAGGTTATCTAATTCATTGGTGTATAATTGTTCATATAGTCTCCATGATCCTTTACATTTCTATAATAGCAGTTGTAATATTTCCTCTCTCAGTTTCAATTTTATTTATTTGAGTCTTCTTTCTTAGTAAGTTTAACTAAAAGTTTTTGAATTGTGTTTATCTGTTCAAAAAACAAACTCTTGTTTTTGTTGATCTTCTCTATTGTTTTTGCAGTCTATATTTCTTATGCCTGCTCTGATATTTTGTATTTATTTCCTTATAATAACTTTGGGCTTAGTCATTTCTTTATTTTTCTAGTTATTTGATGTGTAAGATAAGTTGTTTATTTTAGATTGGTCTTCTTTCTTGGTTTAAACTCAGGTTCATCATTTTTGACCAAACACTGCAAATGCAATACTCTGTACTCCATACATTACACCAGAAGAACATGATGTCTTACGCGTCTGATGCGTCTGATTTTTCCATTCTTAATGATGCTAAGATTGATTGGTTTACTCAGGTGGATACTTCCTAGTCCAGGTTCTTGGCCTGGCCTTTCCAGCCTACAGAACTGTGAGAAATATATATATATATTTTTTTTTCTTTATAAATTGCCCAGTCTGTGGTGTTCTGTTATAGGAGCCAAAAATGGATTGGCAGGTAGAATATAAAAACTAAAAATACTTAATGGGAGTAAATATTATACCTGCATTTTAGCTCTTTAAATCAATGTACAGAAAACCCATTTGAGGTATAAATAGAAAAATGGAAGCATTCACAAAAGAATTTAAGGTATATTTAACTATGAAAAAGTCTAAAAATTGATTTCCCTCTACTGACCTAAAATTTATCTCTGAGAAAAATATTGACATTCTATAAATATACAGTTCCCCATTGGCATTTCACTTTTTGTTTTTAGCATTCATTAATGACCATGGGATGAATTATTTATTTTATCATGGGGGCAACAACTGACATTTTCTTATTCTAGTAATTCTACGTACATTCTCTGAAATTATTCCGCAATAAAAATTCCTCATCAACTAGGACTATTTGATGACATTGAAAAAAGTCACAAAAGAAAGGCAAGATCATGCTTAATTTTCCATTTGAATTATACATTTTCAGAGTGAGAACTTAGTGTACTAGCTATGTATAAGAGATGGTTGTTAAACATTTTTATTGGGAAGAAATGTGACTTTAAGTTTTGCCTACATATTTGACAAGTATTTTATAAATTTGTATGTGAGATCAATTAAAATATTTTGCAAGTTACCTTAGGAATTTTGAATATTTTTGTTAAACTTTCTTATTTCAGATGAAAAACATTTTTAAACCCATGAAATATGCCTGGCTTTTTGAAAGGGTACTTTATGTATATATATGTGTGTGTGTGTGTGTGTGTGTGTGTGTGTGTGTGTGTGTGTGTATGAATAAAATTGAACTTGTATTAAATATAGTCCTCATTTCTACATTTATATAGCTATATAGTCAATTATTATAATCTACATAATATATTATGTACATACATTATATATGATCAGTTGATCTGGAAGAAAATAATGATGCCCTCTTTCACCACTGTTATTCAACATAGTAACGGTAATTCTAGCTAAAGCAGTCAGACAAGAGAAAGAAATAAAGGACATCCAAATTGGAAAAGAAAAAGTCAAATAATCCTTGCTTGCTGAAGATATGATCTTATATTTATAGAAACCTAAATTTTCAACAAAAAATGATTATAACTGAAAAAGAAATTCAGTAAAATTGTAGGATGCAAAATCAACATACAAAATCAGTAGCATTTCTATAGGCCAACAGCAATCTTAAGAAAAAACCAAGAAAGTAATCCCATTTACAATAGCTAAATATAAAATAAAATATATGGGAATAAACTTAACCAAAGAAGTGAAAGATTTCTACTATGAACACTATAAAACATTGATGAAAGAAATTGAAAAGGACACAAAAAATTGGATAGATATTCCATGCATATGGATTGGAAGAATCAATATTGTTAAAATGTCCACACTACCCAGCACAATCTACAAATTCAATAAAATCCCTGTTAAAATACCAATGACAATCTTCACAAAAATAAAAAAACTAATCCTAAAATTTATATAGAACCACAAAAGACCCAAAATAGCTAAAGCCATCCTGAGCAAAAAGAACAAAACAGGAGGAATTACAATACCTGATTTCAAATTATACTACAGAGGTGTAGTAACCAAAACAACATGGTACTGGCATAAAAACAGACACATGCACCAGCGAAACATAATAGGGAGCCCAAAAAGAAATCATACATCCAGAGTGAACTTGTCCTAACAACATTGCCAAGAACATACATAGAGTAAAGGACAGTCTCTTCGATAAACAGTGATGGGAAAACTGTATATCCATATGAAGAAAAATCAATCTAGACCCCCTTCTCTCATCACATACAAAACTCAAGTCAAAATGGATTTAAGGCTTAAATATGAGACCTGAAACTATGAAACTACTAAAAGAAAACCACATTGGGGAAATGCTTCAGGACATTGGTCTGGGCAAAGACTTCTTGAGTAATACCCCCAAAGCACAGGTAACCAAAGCAAAACTGGACAAATGGGATCACATCAAGCTAAACGCCTACTTCACAGAAAAGAATACAATAAAAAATGTGAAGAGACAACCCACAGAATGGGAGAAAATATTTCTAGACTACCCATCTGATAAGGAATTAATACTTATAAAAACTCAATAGGAAAAATCAAATAATCCAGCGGTCAAAGGATCTGAATAAACATTTCTCAAAAGAAGACATGCAAATGGCCAACAGGTATATGAAAATAATGCTCAATATCATTAGTCACCAGAGAATTTCAAATAAGAGCTACAATAACATATCATGTCACCCATATTCAAATGGCTTTTATTAAAAAGACAAGCTATAATGAATGCTGGCAAGGATGTGGAGAAAGTAGAACCCTTGTATGCTGTTGGTGGGAATGTAAATTAGTTCAACTTCTATGTAGAACAGTATGGAAGTTGCTCAAAAAACCAAAAATGTAACTATTGTGTGACCCAGCAATCCCACTGCTACTTTTATATCCAAAAGAAGGGAAATGAGTATAGCAAAAAGATATATTCACTCCCTTGTTTATTGCAGCATTATTCACAATAGTCATTATTTGGAATCAACCTAAATGTCCATCAATGGATGAATGGATAAAGAAATTGTGGTACATATACACAATGTAATATTATATAGCCATGAATAATAATGAAGTCCTGCCATTTGTAACAACATGGATAGAACTAGAGAACATTATGTTAAGTGAAATAAGCCAAGAATGGAAAGACAAATCTCACATATTCTCACTCATATGTGGGAGATAAATATTAAAAACAATTCATTTCATGGATACAGAGAGGAAAATGATGTTTACCAGGGTAGTGGCAAGGGGCAGAAAAATTGGGAATGGTTAATGAATGGATACAAAAATATAGTTAGTTAAATATAATGAACAATAATCGATGACACATCAAAATTACTATAATTTATCAACAATAAGTTAGGTTATACTTTATAATAACTGAAAGAGTTGAATTGAAATGTTCCTAACAGAAAGAAGTGATAAATACCTGAAGTGATTCATACCCCAATTACCCTGATTTTGTTGATACATATTGTATTCCTGTATCAAAAGATCACATGTAGCCTCTAAATATATACTATTATGTACCCATAATGATTAAGATGAAAAAATTAAAGACTGATTATTTGAAAACAAATCTGTGAAATGTATAAGCCTTATGAAGACAGACAATCATATGAGAGAAGATATAAAGCACCAAAAAGGGAAGAAATAATTGACTTCTTACCCCCTATGATGGGGAACAAGTCAAAGGAGTGTGTTCTTATGATTCATATTCAATATAATACTGGAAATTATAGCCAGCAAATAGGCCGAGGAAATGAAATAAAACACATACAGCTTGGTAAAGCAAAAACTTAAAATGTCTCTATTTGCGGATGACATGATTGTCTAAATGGAAAATCCCAAATAATACACATGAGTCTTTTAATGGTATTGAGTTCAGCAAGATTACAGGATCAATATCAAATCACACACGCGCACACACACACACACACACACACACACACATAATCACATTTCTAAATACCAGCAATGAGCATGCAGAAACAAAAATTGAAACAAAAACACTTTATACTTTATAATTGTCCCTAATAAAATAAAAAATTTAGGTACATAGTAAACAAAACATGCAAAGGATCTTTATGCTGGATATTATCAAATGGTGATGAAAGAAATCAAAGACCTATATAAGTGGAGAGAAATACCATATTTATGGAGTAAAAGACTCAACTAATAAAGATGTCAGTTCTTTACAAATTCATGGCTAGATTTAATGCAATTTCTATAAAATTCTAAGATAATTTTTTAAAGTCTAGGTGTTCGTAAAGTAAATTAAACAGACACTTATGGTAATGTATAATGTATGTTATAACTGGAGACATAAAGGGTATGATGGAAACATATAATAGGAGCACATAATATGGTTATGATGGGGGTTCTGAAAAAACTTCCAAGAAGAAATATATCCAAAATGAGATCACAGAAGTACATGAGATTTAGCCATGGAAAGTAAAAGGGGGGGAGATTTTTAAAGTCAGATAATCCCTAATCAAAACTATCCAATGAACTCCATCACTGACAGAATAAAATCTAAAGTCTTTACCATGGCTTTTAAGGTCCTACATGATTGATATCACTCTTTTTTCTCTCATCTCATCTTGGCTATTCCCTCACTTCCTCCTCTGTAGACATACAGTCTTCCTGTCAGCTGCTCAGATACAACAAGCACAATCACACTTCAGGGCCTTGACACTTTGTGGTCTCTCTGCCTAGAACACTCTTTCTCAAGATATATTCATATTTGCTCCTTTACCTCATTCAAGTCTCATAAGTCTTCTTACCACAGAGGACTTCATCAAACCATCAAAAATAGCAACTCCTTTATTTTATTATCCTGTTTGTGCTTAAATTCTCTTTTTAGTATGTATTTTTAATACATTTTGGCATAGATAATAAAATTTATTTATTTAATCACTTCCCCCTCCAACTACAATCTCTAAAAGAACAGGGTCTTTGTTTTTGTTAATATCTGTGTCCCAGCACCTGAACTGTGTCTGATACGTAGTAGGCACAGAATAAATATTAGGTGAATGAATGAAAGAATAACTATCCCAGGAAAAGTGAATAATGTTTAGGAATACTTAGAATTATGATAGCTTAGCTACTTTGATATAATATTTGGGAAATCAAAAGAAGTTTGATATGGCTAGAAGGTAGAGTACAAGGACAGTATTGGCCAAATATGAGAAAGAGTCCAGATGTCCTGACGATTATTAGTGTGCTTATGAATACTAAGGTAATTGAGATGGTTTTTAAGCAGTAGAACGTTATGATCAGATTTGTGTTTTACAAAAAGCAAACTAGTTGCTTTGAGGAGAATTGATTTGATTTGTTTTTATTTCTATTATTACAGTGAGCTAGATTCCTGGACCAACTTTATCACTAAAAATATCCCCAAGCCAAAACCCCATACAACAACAAAAATGTCTATACAACATAAAACTACATACAACTATACTCCTAAAGGATCATAACCTAAAATTAAGGGTGAAGTACAAAGAAACATACCTCCCATTTCCACTCAAAGGACTACAAAGACAACTGTTTAAGCCATACCTTTTACCAAAGACAATGGAGGAGAAAACCAAGGAAAGTTGTAGTCACCAACAAGCTGGCTCTTTAAGAAAATGTGCATCCTCAATTTATAGTAATTGGGCCTGAACATATAGACTTATATATTTTTTAGTCTTTTCCAACATTTTAATATGAAAATTTTCAGGCATATAAGCAAAATTAAAGGATCTTATAGTGAACATTCATAAATCCACCACCAAGATTTTTATCACTAATATTTTACTCTAATGTCCTCACCACATATTTACCCATCTATCCATTCCTCCATTTATCTCAACCTATCTTATTTTTTATAAATTTCAAGTATCAATATACATCTCCTTAAGTACTTAAAAATGTATAACTTTAAGTTTATGTATCATTCTTTTGAATTTTATATAAAATGTATACACTATGAAATGCACAATCTTAAGTGACATTTGCTAAGTTTAACAAATGCATATACCTATGTAATCCAGACATTAAACTAATTCCAGAAAATTCCCTCATTCCCCTTCCCAGTCAATTTTGCCCATACTTTCACGGAAGTAACCAGTGTTCTGATTTTTATAAAATGAAATTGTTAGCATGCTTGAGAAGTTTATATAAATGCCACTATACAGTTTATACTACTTTGGTAAGGCTTCTTGCAGTCAGCATGGTATCAAGCTAGCATTGACATTAAAATATCCAGAACTGATTGTGCCTTCTGGAATCTGAAAGAGCAAAATAAAGTCCTTCTCTGGAGGAATTAACCTTTACTCCATGTTATGCAAAAATTTCTCATGAGTAAATTCTCAAGGAAAATAAGTAGGTTTTAAAGATCCATAAACTCTGACACCAATAACAGGATAACATGAGGAAGAACCAGCAAAAATTATTAATAAACGGAGAAGAGAAAGATCAAAAGAGGCATCTTATATCAAAATTATCAGATATTGACATAAAATAGTGACGTTTACTCTACTTAAACTATTCCAGACAAGTTATAAAATATGTTCAAGGTAGAGGAAATAATAAAAAAATAAATTTGAAAAACAAAGAACAAAGGTAAAATATAATCATTAAATTTTAACATGGAAGAGAACAAGCTTGCTTTTTGTGAATACTTGTTAATTCAGATCCAAATCTTTTTCAAGGTCAACTAAATATGTTGAATGAAATCTATTATAAAATATAGTCAGAAGTATCATAAAGCCAACAATAGTGAGAGGTTATTGGCCAAAATCCAGAATATAGGACCCAAGACATTAAATCTACTACTCAAAGGTACTTTTTCCCTGAGGATATTTTACAGTCTTGAAGAAACAGCTGCAAAATTGAGTTATGCTTTTGGTGGCCTCTCAAAACTAGGGGACATCAATCAAAGTCCAGGTTAACCAAAGTATGAGGATCTATAGCAACTTTATTTTTAATGCAAGTACTCAAAAGGGCTATAGATTCATGGTAACAGAGAGTTAGAAGTAAATAATCTCTCATAAAATTTTGTAGTCCAGCTTCACATTCCAAGCATGGTTCAGGCAGTCTCAAGCCCAGAACTTGCATTAAGGTATCGTCAGTCAGTAACGCTGCCAATAGAGTGGAGGGAAGCACATGAAATCACTTCTGCAGGAAAATACAATCACACTAAGACTCAGATCATTTCTACAAATATTGTCTTTAAAAATATAAGTTATAGCATAAAATGCAATAAAGCCAGGAACACAAACAAGATACTTTGAAAAAAAACAGAACTGTAGATATGACAGACTACATTATTTGTAAGGCTCACTGCAATGTAAAAATTCAGTGCTTTTTGTTAAAAAAATTACTGAAAATTTCAAATGTTGATAGCAGAACATTAGACCATGTGTGAAGCTCTTCTAAGCATGCCATATGCAACAGCACATGCTGCACACCCATGAAGCTGCTCCTATTCACAGCAGCAAGCTCCCTGATGGGTTCTCACTCCCAAAGACTATTAAGCATACACCTCAGCTGCACCACTTATCTGGCTCTTATATTCCAGAACCAGGCACCAGACAACTAGGACCATGCCTCTGAGCCTGAAAAATTATTTTAATTAGCCAATCCACAAGGAGCCTGGAGAAACCTAGCTAAACTGCACCCGGCTTACCATACGTTACCTACCAGATTGCTGTCATCCCTGTCCTGGCAACCCATGCATGGCAGACTTCTCTCCTTCAGTGTTCTAAGTAAAAGAGTTCTTTTCATCTATACAGTATCAGTGAGTTGTGTCCCACCATCAAGAATCTTTAAATCTAAAACAAACTTTTATTATTATTTTAATGATGTGAACTAAAATAAAATTGTAACACTTTCCCTGACACCAGCTTGTTGAGCCTAAGAATACTAAATTATAGAAATGCCCCCTGTATTTCTGGAGACAAGATTTGATCTAAGAAGTCAAATAAGGCTTTGCCTTAAAGAAAAAATAAATGTGTTAGTTCAAAAGCTGCCTCACCTCAGGAGGGCGTCTTGTTGGTCAGTAATAGCTGCACTTCAAAGAGACAGCTGTAAACTGGGCCTATGGTTCTCACCTGTTTTGAAAGACAAGACAGGCCTCATCTAGAGCCTGGGGCTGACAAAGACCCCCCGGAGATGAGAGCTGATCAGAGAGATATGCTAATGCCCAAGCCGGGCCCAGAAGGAACCATGTGGTTAAAGTAATTAACACAAAGCACAGCTCATGTTGACTTCTGAAATCATCTCTGTCTCCAAGAACACAATCACTGGAGCCAAGATGTCTCTGTTTTTTGCTAAAGTAATAGCCTTATCATAAAACTTAGAAGTTTGCCCCCAGAAGATTTTATAACTCATTTTTCCCCTAGTTAGAGTTAGTTAAAGGATCTGTGGTAGCCTTTTACAAGACCCTAAAGCAAACTGCCTGTTAGTATGTAAATCCCATTGCCCTTGGTAACCGGAGCCTGTACCTACCCTATATAATACCTGTGTGGAGTTTCAGTCTTTGATATATTTTCCGCAGGAAGAAATATATCCATCCAGATACCCTCCTTATATCTATTTTCATAAACCTTTACTTTATAAACTGTATCTTTGGCTCTGTGTATTATTATCATTATTTTATTTTTATTTCTGTTTCCTACTATTTTTTTATCCTTTGCAATGACCCCTGCCTGAGAGACCTGATCGGAAGAAAAAAACCTCTTTGCTGGGAGCCTAGCTAACTCCCTGCACCAGCTGATTGAATGGACCCCCTCCTAGCCAAGGGGAAATCCTAAAACTAAATTGCCTGCCATGAGGAGGGAGGTCAGACATACCTCATCATGACCCCCTCCCTTCTTGGAGATATCCCTTTTAACTCATTAACAGGCCTAAGGCTATGCAAGACAAACCTGCAGGGCCTCAATTTATACAACAAATATATGTCTGGTGGCCTGTCACTGATTAACAGACTTCCATATCTTAAAAAATTCCAAGCCTTTAGACAAAGCTTCATGTCTTTAAACAATTACAAGTCAAAGGATCTTTAAACTCACCTATAATTTGTAATCTCCCCACTTCAAAATGGTCCACCTTTTTGGGCCAAATCAATGGATGCCTTCCATGTATTGATTTATGACTTTACCTGTAACCCCTGCCTCCCTGAAACGTACAAAACCAAGCTATAACCCAGCCACAGCCAGTCCACTTGCTCAAGGATTCTTGGGCTTGGCTCCAGGTCATGGTCCTCAAATTTGGTTCAGAATAAACCTCTTAAAATTATTTTACAGAATTTGGCTTCTTTTCCCTTGACAGTGACTAGACCCATACACATAAATTATATTAAATGAGGTTTTCAGAGCCCTAGCTATCAAGAAGTTCCTTGATTTGAAAAGATTATTTAGGGGTCTAGTTATATTAATAAAAGAAAATATAGCATGCCTAGTTTCATAGATATTATGTATAGTAAAATCATCCTTCTGTTGTCAAACTAGTAACACTTTTGAGACAGCCCAAGGCATTTATGTAACTCAGAAAAAATTGAAGCAAAATATCAAATTTGGGAACATTTGTCTGAACTCAACGACTTTTTCAGTTATTACTATATTAAAATCATGAGCATGACAGATTATAAAACCACAGAATATGAGCTTAAAACAAGGAATTACAAAGACAGTTTACACATTATATCTTGATCTTATATCATTGTCATTACTTTGTGTTGATATTGATATTGATTTGTTGTGATTTCCGGACAAACCAAATTCATTTTAGTTTGAATATATCCCTTTACTTTTCTAGATTGTTGTTCACTGAAAACATGTGGCCTTTAACAAAAACTGATTTTCCAAATGTAAAACTTATTTTAGAAATATCCACTAAATATTCTTGAGAAAAAAACTTCATTGAAAGTCAGAAAAATGCTGATAATACCTGTATGGTGATTCTTATAATAGTAAACTAGAATTTAATGAAGACCAAGTTTAGCTAATATTCATTATAATGAGAATGTTAAAATGGGGTTATTGTGCTTCCACTAATCCAGCATACTTGAAATTTTTTAGAGTTTTACAAACCTTTAAGAAACTCCACAGAATGTTAAAGTTTGGTGGCCTTATTTCATTTAGAATCATTTTTTTTAAACTTTCATTAAAGCACTACTTATATCTCTTTCTCAATAATAGTGGATGAACTAAGTTATTCTTCAGTCTTAAAAGAATATAACAGTATATTATTCAAGGTGATGTAGGCACGTCTTTTAATTATAAGATTGAAGAAGTAAGATGCATAATTAAGTCAAATCAAACAGATATTTTCCTATTGGCTGAGCAGATGTACTACTTTATTTATGTAAGTTCATCATCCATTGTTCATCAAGAAAAAAAAATTGAGAAATTGTGTATACACAAACCAAACTAATTTATGTTAATATTTATTTGAAATTATTTTAAAGAGTCAATTGAGATGGTTACATTGTGATATTGAGAGAGGGTTGCCATAAAAGACAGAGAATTTTGCCCACATTTTTTTGTTTTTATATGCTTGTAATTCTGATTTTCTTTTACTTAAACTGTTGTGGTTATGATTACTTGAATATATATTTCCCATTATGGTCACTTTTATGATATAACAATGGGATATCAGGACACAACTGCATCACACATATGAGTGTGAAAAAGCATGTGTCAAATGTATTTATCCTCCCAAAGGGACTTTAGCTGCTGTTACCATTAGCATTTTAAAGAGAATACAAAAGTATTTTCAGAAATATTTTTATTCGACATTATATTTAATTCCTGGCATTACTCTAAACACTTTTCCAGAAACACCCTATCAAGTTTTGTGGGGTTAAATTTTATACAACTTAGGGAGTACTCAATTAAGAAAAGAGTACAGCACAGCAAAAACAAAAATAGGTACAAAATCTTTGAACAATCTATGTAAGTGAGGGGCTCTGAAACTCAAATTTTATTAACTTTACAGTAAATATGCTTCTCTATGCTACTTTATACAGTTTTAGTATCCCTTATCTGAAATTCTTGGAATCAGAGTGTTTTGGATTTCAGATTTCTTTTCGGATTATGGAATATTTGCAATATGTGCATAATATTCACATTCAGCATCCCTAATATGAAAATCTGAATCCCAAAATGCTCCATTGATCATTTCCTTTGAACATCATGCCAACAGTCAAAATATTCAGAATTTGGAGCAGTATAGATTTCAGATTTTCAGGTTGGGGAGGCTCAACTTGTATGAGGTTGGTGCAAAAGTAATTGTGGAATCAGACTGTGAATTTTGAATCATTATAACTAGGCTGAAACACATCTTTATTAATCAAAATAGGAACTACTACAATTAACACATTTTTGCCAATGAGAAATAAGTTTGTTTACTCCTATAGCATAAAAATCCATGCTTTGGGATTTAACGAACTCTTGGAAAGCATTTTCTGCATCTTGCTGGTTGTGGAAGTGTTTTCTCTGGAAAACATTGTCGAGATGCTTGAAGAACTGGTAGTAGGTTGGCAAGAGGTCAGGTGAATATGGCAGATGAGGCAAAACTTCGCAGCCCAATTCGTTCAACTTTCGAAGCGTTGGTTGTGTGACGTGCAGTCAGGCACTGTTGTGGAGAAGAATCGGGCCCTTTCTGTTGCCCAAGCGGTACAGTTTTCAGTGCATATCATAGATTTGCTGAGCATACTTCTCAGATTTAATGGTTTCAGCCCAGGATTCAGAAAGCTGTAGTGGATCAGATCAGCAGCAAACCACCAAACAGTGACCATGACCTTTTTTTTTGGTGCAAGTGTGGCTTTGGGAAGTGCTTTGTAGCTTCTTCTTGGTCCAACCACTCAGCTGGTCATCGCCGGTTGTCTTATAAAATCCACTTGTTGTCGCACAGCACAATCTGATTGAGAAATTGTTTGTTGTTGTTGGGTACAAGAAGAGATGATGACACTTCAAATGATGGTCTTTTTTGATTTTCGGTCAGCTCATGAGGCACTCACTTATTGAGCTTTTTCACCTTTCCAATTTGCTTCAGATGCAAAATGACCATAGAATGGTCAACGTGAGTTCTTTAGCAACTTCTTATGTAAGTTGTAAAAGGATCAGCTTTGATGATTGCTTTGAATTTGTTGTTGTCAACTGATGGCCAGCCACTGCACTCCTCATCTTCAAGGCTCTCATCTCCTTTGCAAAACTTCTTGAACCACCATTGTCAAATGCGTTGTTGAAGTTGTGAGTTGTCTCCGCTGCTTTATGACCCATTTTGAACTCAAATAAGAAAATCACTTGAATTTGCTTTTTGTCTAACATCATTGCCATAGTCTAAAATAAATATCAAATAGACAGGAAGTAAAAAGTCATTAGCAAAAAAAAAATAAGGTGAGAAATGCGCATTAAAATGATGTATAACATAACCATATTTATTTAAGAATGTATTCTAATACCAAACAGCAAATTTCAACAACGCTAAAATTGCAATTACCTTTGCACCAAGCTAATGTTAGAATTAAATTTGTTTACCATATGAAAGTTAAATGTGTTCTTACTCCTCTTAGTTGTTTACAGATTGAGAAAGATTTTATTTATTTAGTTAGAAACAGGGTCTGTTTCTAAACAGGGTCTGTTGCCCAAGCTGGAGTGTAGTGGCCCCCATTGTAGCTCACTGTAACATTGAACTCCTGGGTTCAATAACCCTCCCATCTCAGCTTCCCAAGTAGCTGGGATTATAGGTGCATGCCACCATGCCCAGATAATTATTTAAAATTTTTTGTGGAAACAACCCAAGTGCCTGTCAATTCATGAGTGGATTAATAAAATTTAATATATGTATACAGTGGAATATTACTAAATTATAAGAAATGACAGTGATCTAACACCTCTTATATTTTTCTGGATAGAGTTTGAGCCCATCCTCTGAAGTGAGGTATCACAAGAATGGAATAATAGGCTCCACATGTACTCACCAAAAAATTGGCACTAACTGATTAACACTGCGGTGACCACAGTTTAGTAATATTCTTCAGGGATTGGAGGGTTGGGTCTGGGTAAACTCACAACTAAGGGATGCAGTGAGCATTGTAGAGGGGAAAAGGCACGCCTCAAATCATGATTTGGGTGTGGCAAAGTCATAACATGTAACCAAAATGTTTGTACCCCCATAATATCCTGAAATAAATAATTTTTTTTGTAGAGATAAGGTGTCACTATGTTGCCTCAAACTCCTGGCCTCAAGCAATCCTCCCACCTCCCAAAGTGCTAGGATTTAGCCATTAGCCACACCGCACCTGGCAAGAGGTTTTGTTTAAAACAAAGCATGGGTAGCATTAAAGAAATCAAATAAACCAAATGAAAAACTGGAAGAGTGTGTGTGTGTGTGTGTGTGTGTGTGTGTGTGTGTGTGTGTGTGTGGCTTGTAAACTTGTAAAGCTACAATGTGGCATAGAGAAGTTTTAAAATTATGTGACTAACACAGCCAAATACTACAAATAAACTTCTAAGGAAAACTGCCAATTTTGACATATATTGATATCAAGAATGAAAAGACAAGTTTACTTTTGGATTCAATTCTTGCATTTTTATTATTGTACCCAAGCAGCTAAAATTAGTTGGGGAAAAACAGAAACATAATTCTGTATGATCTCACCTTAAATTAATAACTTAAAGCTGGTTTTCTGCATTTCCACTCTTCCAGATCCATCATTCACCTTTCTAAGTTAGCTCTGTGTCCTGAAAGGCAGAAATATTGGGGAGCATTTTTCTAGGTGGCTACTGTTTGATTTTAGCCAAGGGGAGGCCCTGGTATTATATCAGGTAGCAGAAATAGAAAAGTGGGGTATTTCTTCTTTAATTACTTCCAACTTTGGTGAAGCATTAATGGCAGCTGTTATGTGACTCCACTACTAAAGCTGCTGCCAGGCAACTCCTCCATTGTTCCATTTCTGACTAAGCCTCATTAACACTGTTTCTTTCTGTCATTATTTGGTACTATCACTGGGTCCCTTCTCATTTCTTTGAGTTTTTCTTAACACTGTCCAAAGCTTTTCTTCATTTAAGTCTCTTTATTTAAACCATCTATCATAAAATCTCCTTGTGTGTTTCTATTACCACACTCAAACTTCAATGGGCCTTCAGTATTACACAACATAAATATTATTACTTCTCTGATTAATTCACTATTATATTCTCTAAGATGATTATTTGATAGCATTTTCATTCTCATAAAACCCATGAGAACTCCTTATCTCCTATACTCTCAGCTGATGATCTTGCTTCTTAATTCGCTAAGTAAATGGAAGCAATGGCAAAATATGTGCATATTATTCCACAACTAAAATATAATAACCTAAATATTTTTTGCCCATGTACTCCAAACTTACTCTTGTTAAAAACAAACTGTCCTTTTCTCCAGCCATCTACTCAATATATGGACTAAATATCATCTGCTGTTGCTATATAATTTATTATCAAAACATGAACTCTTTAAGAGTGCAAGAGGATCCTATTAATAATCACACCAGTACAACAGATAAAAGTGGAACAGACTTGGACAAGCTAGTACTGAGGCATACCCTAAAGTTACCTTCTCGGTGATGTTTCTTCTGTAATTTTCCCATCTCTCAGATACATAGCATTTGTTTCTTTTTTATTGAAACATTTCTATGAACATAAAAATAAGCTGAAATTGAGTGATGGCAGTAGGATGGTAGAATAGGTTATTCACATCTGAAAAATACCTTCACAGCAACATTTAGACTGGTCTTTCAGAAAACATCTGAGCGACATAGTCTAGCCATAATGACACATAAATTTAATGATCACATCATCAGATATGCTACATAAAATATAATAACTATACAACAAATGATATTATATTTCCATGGATCTCAGATAAAGCCTTATATTAGGACCACTTGACTTAAAATGACTTAATGTTAGAAATCAGGAATATGTGTATTACTTTTGTACTGCTGCTATAAAAATTACTACAAATTTAATCACTTATAACAACAGTAATTTATTCCCTTACATTCAATAATCTAAAATCAAGGTGCTGGTAGGGTTGCTTTCCTTCTGGAGGTTTCAAGGGAGAATCTGTGCCTTTTACAGCTACTGGAGGTTTGCTGCGGTAGTTGGCTCATGGCACTATCTGCCAACTTCAAAGAAAATAGCATACTATCTTCTCTTATTTGTGATCTCCTGCTTTCCTCGAATAAGGACCTTTGTGATTACATCAGGCCCAACCAGGTAATCTAGAAATTAACCCTCTACCTCAAGATCATTAACTTAATTATATTTGCAAAGTTGTCTTTGCTATATAAGACAACATATTCACAAATTCTGGGGATTAGGACATGGACATCTTTAAAGGGTGCCAGTATTCTGTCTACCACAATATGAAAATATATAGCATGATGTTCAATCTAAACTTTAAAGTTTTATAACTGGCTCCATAGGCAAGAAAGAGTTTTTTTTTTTTTAATAGTGTTTTTAGTTTCCTCACATTTCCAGTGAGTTTTCAGTGTTTACATTGTGGCTAGACTGACTGCTTTAAATGGCCTTGACAGTGAGTTGTACCTCAACATTAGTAGCTTAGCAACTACAGTTTCAAAGTAGGCAGAAAATAGCTCTCAGTAAGATTTTATGATAAAAACTTTGTAACTGTGTTGTACTAATACATTCCTTTGAGTATCTCTCCCAGAAATAGTGGACCCCCTTTGCAGCCATGAGATAACTACAGAGTTTTACACCATCTGTTTGTTCAAAGAAGACAAGATAAGCAATATCCCACCGCAGATTGTGCCCAAGGACCCCACTGAGCCTGCACACAAGGTTGAAACAATGATGGATATTAACTCCTTGCTCATTATAATACTAAAATCCCTGCCCTGGGAGGGACTTATCCACCATTATTTGATCATGGGATGTATATACTAGCCTGATTTCTCATTGTGCTTGGAGTGCCCTGCACTCCACCCCAAAGACATAATGATGTTCACTCCCCTCATGCATTATTCATTTCACCTCCAGAGAAAACCCCTGACCCTGTTGGTAGGGGAGGCAGATTTTAGGCAGCCCATACCTCCCCCGCCCAGTAGATGTATTTCCTGCAATAAATCCTTTCTTATTTGATAATACTTGTCTCAGTAAATGGCTTTCTGTGTGGCAAGCAACAGAGAAACCTCCTTGTGGGTTCATTAACAATTTGGAGGCTAGTCCAGGATCCCTTGCTCGTGGCTTGGTGACTGTGGAATAGGGAGAGACTTTAAAGCCTCCCTAGCAGCTGTCCAGCTGAGTATCTGCCAGAGGTTGGTTTTGGTTTTCTTCCACCAGCTTCGCTGACACCAGCCCCAAACGTATCCCTAATTGTCAGGGAAGAATGGACCTTTTACCTTTGGGTTTTGGCATTTGTGTCCAGAAAGGTTAATGCTGTTTGAGAGTACCATGCAGTGAAAAACTCCTCTCTTCATTTGGGAAGTTTTTCTGGAGTTCCTGTTTGGACTGAAAGCCTCAGACATTTGAGAGAGTACGACCTCCAGCTGTTTGTATTTGGCACTCCCTAGGCTTATTTGTTGGAACTGCAGTCCATTGGGGGGGGTATGTGTATGTGATTATGTGTGTGACTATGGGAAATAAAAATCCAATTCCTGAATGGAGCCCTTTGTGTTGCACTCTTCAAACTGGTCTAAATATTGTTATAAGCCTATGAAGAAGAAAAAAATGGTATATTTGTGTAATACTACCTGGCTCCAATACTTTCTCAGGTGTGGGGAGATATGGCCCATTAATGGATCACTAAACTACAATACTATATCCAATTAAATTTGCTTTGTCACTGTATTGGGAAATAGGATGAAATCCCTTATGTACAGTCTTTTATGCTTCTGTATCAAAACACCCTGCTAGCTTCACAATTTTCTTCCAAAATCTTCAGCAGTCTCCAGCACCCTTCACCCCAAACTATGCCTGACCTGTGCCCATTCTCCACTCTCCTTTATCTGAAATTCTTCCTTCCCTGTGGCATAATCTGGCAACTGATATCTCCAGTCAGCCGTCTTCCCTCTCCCTGAAACAACATTCAAATTTTTGTGACAGCATCACCACAATCTATCTCCAGAACTTTTTCATCTTTCCAAACTGAAACTCTGTACCTATTAAACAATAATTCTCCATTTCCCCCTCCCCCCAGCCCCTAGGGGGTTCAATGAATATTGAAATTAATATTCAACTTTCTCTTATTATCATTATTCTTAAATAAATATAATTCCAGAAATAGTAATTTCATGATTTCTTATCAAGAAAAGATGGCATACTCATTCTTACCTGCTCCAAACCCTAGAAATAACACAGGAAACAATCAAAGGAGAACTCTGAAAAGTGTTAAGAAGTAGATAAACAGGTTCATGATGCTAGGACTAGAGAAACAACACAACTACAGGGCAACTTGAAACACCCGCAATAACAGAATGCAACTCTAACCTATAACTTCCTGACCCTCAACATGACAACAGAAAGTAGCCCAGGTTGGTTCTTTCCTCCTCCAGCAGGAATGGTAGCCCTGCAAACACCACATGAGTCTTCTACTGCAAACAAGGGGAATAGATTAGGAGTCCTGCCAGCAATATAGGCTAGAAGAAGTGCTTTATCCATCAGGGCCTGAGGCCTCCAACCCATCCTTCAACCTGCTGCCCCACTGAGAGATACTGGAGTGGTCAGGGGGCTTATCTAGAAAGTCTTTGTTCCTATGAAGCTGGAAACCCTCTCCGCCACTCAGAAACACTATAAAGGGATGCCAGTACTAGCAAGAGAGTCCCTGCCCCAATAGGCATTTCAGTCTGGGAAGTCCTTTTGTCCACATCTGTCTTGAGACCCTCCTTGCTTACTAGAAGATGCAGCCAGGCAGCATCTGCAAGGGGGACCTTCACCACAGTAGATGGCCCAGTCAAGGAAACCTGTTTGTCCCCAGAGGCCTGAGACTCCTCTTCCCAAAGGAACCAATTGGTCATATTTCATAGTCAAGAGGGATTCCATCAAAATAAGTGAAACCTTTTTTTCCATGATGACACCACTGAAGTATATTTGAAATGAGTAAAATTTATGGTATTTAAACTATATCAATAAATCTATATAAAATATTGTTTTAAAAAGCCAAAATGTGATACCATGTCTGTTATGGCTTGAATGTTCTGTCCTCCAAAGTTTATGTTTTGAATTCCTAACCCCCAAGGTGATAGTAGTGGGACATCAGGCCTTTGGGAGGTGATTAGGTAATGAGGGCTCCACTCTCAGGAATCGGATTAGTGACTGTTTTAATATGTTTTGTGTTGCTATAACAGACTACCTGAGACTGAGTAATTTACGAAAAAAAAAAAAAAAACAAAAAATGTGATTTATTTAGCTCATATCTCTTCTGGCTGGGAAGTTCAAGGGCATGGCCTTGGCTTCTGGCAAAGGCTTTTGTGTTGTGTCATAACATGGAGAAGGTCAAAGGGAAAGCAGACATGTGAGAAGAGACAGGACCCAGGGGACATCTTGGCTTTGTAAGAACCTGCACTTGTGGAAATGAATACATTCCCATGAAAGAACTAATCCAATCTCACTAGAATGAGAACTCATTGACTACCAGAATGACACAAAGCCATTCATGAGGAGTCCATTCCCATGGCCCAACCACCTCCCACTAGGCCCACCTCCCAACACTGGCACATTGAAGATCAAATTTTAATGAGTTTTGGCAAGGACAAACCATATCCAAACCATAGCAGTGCCCTTATAGAAGAAGCCCCAGAGAGCTTCTTTGCTCCTCTCCACCATGTGAGGTTATGGTGAGAGGATGGTCTTCACCAGATATCAAATCGTCTGGTACCTTGATCTTGGAGTTTCCTGCCTCTGCAACTGTGAGAAATAAATACTTGTTGTTTATGAGCCACCCAGTTTATCAATATTTTGCTATAGTAGCCTAAATGGACTAACACAATCTCACACACACTTGGATGGGTAAAATAAAAACAAAAAAGGCAATATCAAGCACTGGTAAGGATGTACAAAAACTGAAATATTCATACATTACTGGTGGGATGTAAAATGGTAAAAAAGTGAAGTCATTTTTGAAACAGTTTGACAGTTTGTCACAATGTGAAACATAGAATTACCATATCATGTAGTAATTCTACCCCCTGGGAGATATCCAAAGGAAGTGAATATACACGTCCACACACAAACTTCTACACAAATGTTCACAGTAGCATTATTCATAATTGCAAATAACTAGAAATAAACCAAATGTCCATCAACTATTTAGTGGGCAAACAAATTTAGTACATGTTTATATTGGAATATAATTCAGCAATGCAAAGGAATAAAGTCCAAATAGATGCTACAACATGGATGAACTTTGAAAATATTATGCTAAATGAAAGAAGCCACTCAGTCACAAAATACTGTAGTCACAAGATTGTGCGTAGTATGATTACATTATATAAAATGTCAAGAGCTGGCAAATCTATAAATGACAGAAAAAGTAGATGAGTGATTTCCTGGGGATAGAAGGGTGGGGGGGGAATGGAGTGACTGCTAAAGCATACAGAGCTTCATTTTAGGGTAATGAAAATGTTCTATAATCGACTGTGGTGATGGTTACAGAACTCCATGAATATACAAAATAAAATTGAACAGTTTTAATAATTGAATTTTATGAAATGTTTATTATATCTCAATATAGCTGTCAAAATATAAATAAATTGAGATGGCATTCTAAATAATGTTTAGTAACTCATAGAAAGGCAAGAAAAAAAGAAAAAAAGACATGAGAACTAGAGGCAACACAGAGAAATCAATAATAAGTGGAAAACTTAAGCTCTAACACATCTATAATTACTTTAAATGGTCAAATACGCCAATGAAAAGACAGATATTGGGACAGAGGATTTAACAAACAACAAACAAAAAAACCTATGGAGTGTCATTTCAAATTTGATGACATAGGTACGTTGCAAGTAAAGAGATGGAAAAAGATACAGCATACAAACATTAATATCAGATAAAGTAGATGTCAAAGCAAATAAAATCACTATGGACAACTAAAGGACATTGCATAATAATAAAATGATTACTTCACAAAGAAGACATAGTATTCAAACTGTAATTATTTCAAAATAAAAAGAAGAAATATTTTCAAAAAGATATCATTTTTCAATCCTAGCCTCTTCTCAATCCTCCATGCTTTATTCCATCTCCTTGAAATTGTCACTGAATCTTGTTACTTACGTATCCTTTGTAGTCCTGTTGCTTGTGTATCATTTAAATTGGACAATGCCTCTCCCTTTTGACATACGCTTTTTTGTCAAGGCCTTCATGATATCTTACCAGAATTGTAATTAACTTAATCCACCTAATTGCCCTCCATTTTTCACACCTCCATCTAGCCTCAAGATTGGTTTTCTTAACATGTACAACCAATTACATTATACCTCTGCTTACAATTGATCTATCATTCTCTTAAATTTTCAAAATAAAATTCAAAGTTCTTCATTGACTATACAAGGCCGTTTATGAGTTAGCCACTTCCTATATCTACATCCTTGTATTTCTTGACACCATAATATCAAATAATATTCAACTTCTGTTGTTCCCTAAGCAGGCTTTGCTCCTTCATAATTATACATCTTCAAACATGTCAATGCTTTTGTATAGAATACCCTTTCTGAACCTCTTCACCTAAATAACTTCTTGTTCTTATTTCTATTCACACCTTACCTTCTCCATAAAACATATCTGACAACACAAATTATCTTTTCCCCCAGGCTGGATTACATGCTCATATACCTATAATATCTGTCCATTAGTATTTGGCACATAATTCTTGTATTAAATATATTCTCAGTGAAAATTATCAATTTACTATCTCTATAGTTTTTATAAGCATCTTCTATATTGGAATATAATAGATGCTTAACAAATGTTTTTGAATAACTGGATGCTTAGAACTTGATTATAAAAGAATATACAGGGATATTTCCCTGTTTACCTTAGAAACCTAGTATCTAACATCCACTCTAACATCCACTAATTATTTTAAGACTTTTAAAAGTCATTTATATTATCATATATTTTATACAATTTCTTCATCTCTACATATGTTTTAGTGCAAAAATATTTTGTAACTTCAATAATTCATTTCAGAGGCTTTATTCAAGAATTTATAACATGTCAATCAATATTGAAATAAGCACATCAAAATGAATAAAAGGTGGTTCATGACTTCAAAGACTTCATAGTCCATTAAGGGCAGCATGTATAAAATAAAGCATCATGCAATATCAGTGTCATAAAAGTATGATGAAGCATAGAGAAAACTATGAGTAGCTTTTCTTGGGAAGGTTTCTCTAAATAAACAGCCTTTGTGTTTTACATTTTTGTGTATGTCTGTACATGAAGATGATATATGATTTTAATCTTTCAAGAATATTTTTGGGAATTCCCTTCTACATAATTAAGAGTTCATAAAATTCCCATATAGATGCTTCCATCCTCTACAATAAGAAGTCTTCACATAACCCAAATTGGGCCACAGTAATTTCCCAGAATTTTACTGATGTGGTCATCTTTACCACCTTGTGGGAAGATCCAGCTTGAGAATTATGCTAACACAAAGAGAAGGAGAGAGCTCATAGATGCTATGAGACAGAGATCTGATGATACGTTTTCAGCACTTGGATACAGCTATGCCATAAGCCACATATGGTGGACTCTTCATTTGCATGAGACAATGGATTCACTTCTTTTCTTGAAGCATTTGAACAGGTTTTCTGTCTCCTGATAAAAAGAATTCTGATTATCACTGTATTCATAAGCTATTTTGTATGGAATATATTATAAATAATGTTCCAGTATATGAAATGACATCTAACGGCAAGAAGTTTGTGGAAAGAAACAAACTTTTGGACACAGAACATATGTTTAATTTCCATGTATGTAGCTTACCAGATGTGTTATTTTGTATATGTGATGCACACAGCATCATTATTTCTTTCTTTTTTTTATTTCAGCTTATCATCCTGGGGATACAAAAGTTCAGGCCACATACACTGCCTATGTCCCGCCCATCCCCCCGAGTCAGAAATTCAAGCATATCCATTGGCTAGACAGTGCACATTGCACTCATCATGTAGTTATACTCCCATCCACTCTCCCCAACCCTCATCCCCCCGAGTCAGAACATTCAAGTGTGACCATTCCCCAGACGGTGCGTAACGCACTCATCATGTAGTTATACACCCATCCCCTCTCCCCACCCCCCATCTCAGTCCGATACCCAATTGGTGTTATTCCCAAATGTGTACTTAGGTGATGATCAGGGAAACCAATTTGCTGGTGAGTACATGTGGTGCTTGTTTTTCCATTCTTAGGATACTTCACTTAATAGAATGGGTTCCAACTCTCTCCAGGAGAACAAAAGGGACTCCATATCACTGTTATTTCTTATAGTTGAGTAATACTCCATGGTATACATATACCACAATTTACTAATCCACTCATGAATTGATGTGCATTTGGGTTGTTTCCACATCTTTGCAAATGTGAATTGTGCTGCTATAAACATTTGGGTACAGGTGTCTTTGTTATAGAATGACTTTTGTTCCTCTGGGTGGATGCTCAATAATGGAATTGCTGGATCAAATGGTAGGTCTACTTGAATCTGCTTAAGGTATCTCCATAACGCTTTCCACAGGGGTTGCACTAGTTTGCAGTCTCACCAGCAGAGTATGAGTGTTCCTGTCTCTCCGCATCCACGCCAACATGTGTTGTTTTGGGACTTTTTGATAAAGGCCATTCTCACCGGAGTTAAGTGATATCTCATTGTGGTTTTGATTTGCATTTCCCTGATGATTAGGGATGTTGAGCACTTTTTCATATGTCTGTTAGCCATTTTTATATCTTCTTTTGAAAAATTTCCATTCATGTCATTTGCCCACTTTTTGATAGGGTTGTTTGATTTTTTCTTGATGATTTTCCTGAGTTCTAAATAGACTCTCGTTATCAGTCTTTTATCTGATGTGTAGTATGCAAATTTTTTTTCCATTCTGTAGGCTGTCTGTTTATTTTCGTGACTGTTTCTTTGGCTGTGCAGAAGCTTTTTAATTTAATCAGATCCCATTCATTTATTTTTGTTGTTGCTGTGATTGCCTTAGGGGTCGTCATAAATTCTTTGCCTAGACTAATGTCTGTAAGATTCTTTACTACATTTTCTTCTAGAATTCTAATCGTTTCCCATTTAAGGTTTAAATCTGTTATCCACCATGATTTGATTTTTGTGAGAGGTGAAATCTGTGGTTCCCGTTTCAGTCTTCTACATGTGGCTATCCAGTTTTCCCAGCACCATTTATTGAATAGGGATTCTTGTCCCCAGAGTAATTTTTGTCTATTTTGTCAAAGATTAGATGGCTATATGAGGATGGTTTTATATTTGGGTTTTCTGTTCTGTTCCACTGGTCTGTGTCCCTGAACTTGTGCCAGTACCAGACAGTTTTAAGAACCACAGCCTTGTAGTATAATTTGAAGTCTGGCAAATTAATACCTCCCATTTTGTTTTTATTGCTTAAAATTGCTTTTGCTATACTGGGTCTTCTCTGATTCCATACAAAGTGCATAATTATTTTTTTTAAATCTGTGAAAAATGATGTTGGTAATTTAATAAGGATTGCATTGATTCTATAGATTACTTTGGGTAGTATAGACATTTTAACAATGTTGAGTCTTCTGATCCATGAGCAAGGTATGGTTTTCCACCTATTTACATGTTCTGCAATTTCCTTCCTGAGAGTTTCATAGTTCTCTCTACAGAGGTCCTTTACCTCTTTAGTTAAATATATGCCTAGGTATTTTATTTTCTTTGTTGCTATTTTGAAGGGTATTGTGTCCTTAACTTGGTTCTCCGATTGAATGTTATTGGCATATATGAATGCCTCTGATTTGTGTGTATTGATTTTGTAACCTGAGACTTTACTGAATTCATTAATTAATTCCAGGAGTCTCCTGGTTGAGCCCTTGGGGTTTTCAAGATATAACATCATATCATCAGTGAAGAGTGTGAGTTTGATCTCTTCTGTTCCTATTTGGACACACTTGATTCTGCTCTCTTGCCTGATAGCTCTCGCAAGGACTTCCAATACTATGTTCAAAAGTAATGGGGACAGTGGGGAGCCTTGTCTGGTTCCAGTTCTGAGTGGGAATGCTTTTAATTTTTCCCCATTCAGTATGATGTTGGCTGTGGGTTTGTCATATATGGCTTGTATCATTTTTAGGTAGGTCCCGTTTATGCCTATTTTAAGTGTTCTTATCATAAAAGGGTGTTCAACTTTGTCAAATGCTTTTTCTGCATCTATTGAGAGGATCATATGGTCTTTATTTTTGCTTCTATTTATGTGGTGAATTACATTTATAGATTTTTGTATGTTGAACCACCCCTGCATCTCTGGGATGAAGCCTACTTGGTCGTGATGAATTATTTTTTTTAATAAGCACTTGGATATGATTTGCTAGGATTTTATTCAGAATTTTTGCATCTATGTTCATGAGAGAAATTGGTCTGTAGTTTTCTTTTTCTGTTGCATCCTTTCCTGGTTTTGGTATCAATGTTATATTGGCTTGGTAAAATGTGTTGGGGAGAATTCCATCCTTCTCAATATTGGAGAATAGTTTATGTAGGACGGGCACCAGTTCATCTTTGTATGTGTGGTAAAATTCGGGTGTGAACCCATCTGGACCAGGGCTTTTCCTTTTGGGAAGGTTTTTTATTGCTGTTTCGATTTCAGTTCTTGATATTGGTCTGAATAGAATTCTATTTCTTCCTGATTGAGCTTGGGAAGGCTATCTTTTCTAAAAAATTGTCCATTTACTCCATGTTTTCCAGTCTGTGTGCATAAAGATTTTTGTAGAATTCATAGATGATATCGTGTATCTCTATGGCATCAGTTGTGATGTCTCCTTTCATGTTCCTGATGGAAGTTATTAGAGATTTTTCTTTTCTGCTCTTGGTTAGCCTAGCCAGTGGTGTGTCTATTTTGTTTATCTTTTCAAAGAACCAACTTTTTGTTTTATTAATTTCCCTTATGGTAATTTTGTTGTCTTTTTCATTTAATTCTGATTTGATCTTAATAATTTCTCGCCTTCTGCTGGGCTTGGGGTCAGTCTGTTCTTCTATCTCCAGCTCTTTGAGTGTATTCATTAAGTTGTCTATTTGTAAGTTTTATCTATATTTTATATAGGCATTTATGGAAATGAATTTTCCTCTTAGGACTGCTTTAGCTGGGTCCCATAGAGTTTGACAAGTTGTGTCTCCTTTGTCATTTAATTCAAAGAAACTTTTGATTTCTGACTTGATTTCTTCCTTTATAAAATAATCGTTCAGGAGAAGGTTGTTTAGCTTCCATGACTTTGAGTAGGAATGAGAGTTTCTGTTAGGGTTCATTATTACTTTTATTCCACTGTGATCTGAGAAGATGCATGGTATGATTTCTATTTTTCTAAATTTTTTAAGACATGCTTTATGTCCTAGGATATGGTCAATCTTAGAGAATGTCCCATGAGCTGATGAGAAGAATGTATATTCAGTGGATAT